>LS514757.1:36358-52809 GCA_900490845.1 Pristionchus japonicus
ATATGATCTACTCCACTGAGTAGGGTGACCACTGCTCTCCATATCCCACTCATTAGATGACAAAACGGTCGCAAAAGGGGGAAGTTGCAACAATCTAAATAGACCTATGAAAATTCGCCTATCGCCAGTACTGTGCACGAGAGAGGAATAATTCCGTTAATCATGCCCAAAGACTCGGGAGCTGATGCCCTGCTGAATGAGAGCTATCCCAGTCACCCGAATTGTATTGCGTAATCACTTCGAAATTTTCAAATCATAACGTGTTTTTAAAATTTTCTTCGAATTTTATTCCGATTTCAACCACAGTGTACTCTAAATATTGTAAAATTAATAATCATTCCTATTTGAACGAAAATGATTAGAAACGAAGAAAGAAAAATGAAAAAATTGAAAAACACGTGTTCAAAAAAGGCATTGTCTTCGGAGTTTTGATCTAATTCCTTCGTGACTGAAGATACAATCACTTTTGTATTTTTCAAAGTGACATCACTGCCTTCTGCACTTATTGCCCCAACTACAACTTCAATTCTTAATCTTATGCTTAGTAAAAAATATCAGAATCTTGAATCATAAAATGAACTTTTTCGGTGATTGCATCATCAATAGGTGATATAATCATGTTTTCACATTTGTATCAAATAGGTCACGTATGCCATCATCACATAACGTAAAGCGAATTATCGAATACATAGTGGTTCGCGAGAAAAAAATTATTGAAAAATTGTCTAAAGACTTTCCGGACACCCCAATAGGTATCTTATTCGTTTCACTTGTTGTCATTGTATACATTTTGTTGTTTAACTTCAACTGATGAACAGACGTAATATTTTAGAAACTCGGTACTCACTCATATTCTAAAGGATTCGTTGGGAGGAAATGCGAGAACGGCCGTTATGATCAATGTTCATCCCGATAAGTGGTGAGCGATATAGAATAATTGTAAACAACAGTATAATTTAGTGTGTGTACTTGTAATAAATATATTTTATTGCAGCTACTACAGCGAGACTCTATCGGCTCTCAGGTTCTCAGCCGAAGTCAGAAGAATTGAGAATAAGGCGAGCAATTTGAGGTATTATAATCATAATGATTGCATTATTGCAGATTGAAGTGAATGAAGATCTCAAGGATATTTCTGTAGGCATTTACCAGGGTCAGATCAAGAGATTAAATGAGGAATTTGAGAAGATGCAGAATATGGTTTGTGGGCACTTCTGTACTTTTTGGCCCGGCCATTCTCAATAGAGTATTCTATCCCTACCCTTTTCATTCCCCGCCTCACTTCTCAAGCAGAGCGGTCATAAAGAGGGAGGCTCTGGGCCAAAAAGTACAGAAGTTCCGGTTTGTGAATGAAACGTTGACATTTCGAATGTTTGTTTTTGAGAACGCAGCGAAAATGGCGGAAACAAAGAGATCTCTGGAAGCATGGAAAGATGCTGCAGCCAAATACCAAATACAATTGGCTGTCGAAAGAAGGTTCAATGTAGCTATTGTAGCCAGAAAGGACGGACACGGTGAGTACTGTAGGGTACGGTAGACAGCAGGGTGTACGGTACTTGTGATCGAGATATCGACTTGCAGCAGCTTCGATGCCCGAAAGTATCTGGGAAAAGAGTATGGCTGAGGTGAGAATTTATTTTTAAAATCTAATTTATTAATTTCGAATACAATTTTAATTATTTGACAATGAAGGTTGCTGAATCGATCCGTAATGTACCGACTTCCGGAATTCGATCGGTGCAATTGAGGGAACTCACGGAGCAATTGAATCTGGTCAATTTCCTTATTTATTTATCTTTAAAAATATTTGGCGCTTGTGCTGTTGAGGGGGTCACCACTATTCCCCCTATCCCCTCCCTATTCCATCTCCCTCATTTCCCCTCGCCCTCCTCATTCTGATCGGTCGGAGCGCACAAAAATAAATCAATTCTTGCAATTTCAAATTTATATTGAGCCTAATTCAATCAATTCACCCATCTAAAGAAGATTGAGTGTCTCCTCTCGCAATTTTAATTTGATTATTTGATCAGCCTATAAAAGGAGGAGAACACACATTTTCGGTTTAGTCCATCTCTCTCCCCCATCGAGGAGAGGGAGGGGAGCAGTCGCCCCCGCGGACTAGGTCTCCTCCGAGAGAGGAGACCGCCCTCTCCTCTGTAGAGGAGAGGAAATGAGAGGGAGGGGATAGGGGGAATAGTGGTGACCCCCTCAACAGCACAAGCGCCAAATATTTATATTATCATTTTTGTTATTCAGTGTGTCTTCGAAAAGGACGAACTGCAGTCTCAATTGGACGATGAGAGAAAGGCCAAGGCTGAACTACATGAGAAGTACAGGCGGTGAGAACCCAGAGAACCTTGCCGTTTTTGTTTCGATTCATTTACGATTTATTTCACTTCAAAAATTGAAAAATTATGGAGGTAATCAATTTAAGGATCCTGGATTCGGTTGTATCCCCGCGGCGATCACTCCATCTACCCTCCTCGAAACAGGGCACGTTCTTTTCGATACGATGTTTTCATTCGTTCGATTTGAAACACTTCGGACTATCACCACAGTTGTTTCAGTCAGCTCCATGCTGGGGAGAATCTCCGCTCCACTCACTCCAGTCACCAGAGAAGGAGGAGGGTCAGAAGGACGGAAACGGAGAAGGATGGAGAAGAGAGAAATAGAGGAGGAGGAGGCCCCAGTTGAGATGGAAGGGATTGAAGTGGATGAGGAGGTGATCATATTCGATCAGTGTGCAATTAATATAGGCAAGGTTATTATTCAGCAGCAAGCTGATGCAGTTTGATACAAAAATGTGAAGTTATGCAAATTGATTCTCTCGCAGACCTCGGCTGATAATGTGAGCGATAAAATGATCGAGATGGAGATGCAGTTGAATACGCAGAAGCAGATCATCGATGAGAAGTCTCAGGTGAGAAGGGAGAGGAGTACAGTAGATACTGTGATTGTATCACCTTCTGGCTTTTTTGTAAAGCGATTAATTATCAGGAAGCGGAGAGCCTCTATCGACTGCTCAAAGATGCGGAGAAGAGAATTTCCGAAGCTGAGGTGAGCAGAAGAATTGAAACCCGGATGGAATGAGTTTCATTGCAGGAGCAATTGTCAAATGCTGTCCAGTCGATGGAAGAAAAACAGAAGAGGGCTGAAGCATTGAAGGAGAAGTTAAAAGAAGCAACGAAAATGATTGTAATGGAAAAGGAGAAGGTACGGTAGGAGGAGAGCGGAGAGGAGGGGAGAAGATAATGATGGTGATTGCAGGTTATTGAACTGGAGAAGAGAGAGATGGGTCTAGAGGAGGAACTAGCGGAAGCGAACGACGAGGTTGGTTAATGATTCTTCCTATTTGAAATTAATTGTATTTCCCCTATAGATGGCTCGTCTTCAATCAGACACAGACTTGCTCAAATCTACTCACAAAGATGAACTGTGTGAACTTGAAAAGAGATTGACTAATAATCTGTCGGATAAGGTCAAGAAGGTATGGTAGATTTGATTATTTATATATTAATTTATAAAGTAATGCAAGGTTTATAACAGGAAGTCGACATGAAATTGGAAATAGATCGACTGAATGAAGAAATGAGTTCAATCAAGACTCAACTACTGAACAAGGAGACCGAGAAGAATGTGCTCACAGGGAAATAAGTCTACGATTTTAGACTTATTTGTAGACTTTCAAAGTAGTCCCTCACCCACACAAACTTCAAAGTCTAATTTGTAGATTTCAAAGTCTAATTTTTAGACCTTCGATGTCGATAATTGACCAGCTCCTGAGCTACAGTATCTGGTTCAATTAGAGCGCTCGGTAGAGCAGATCTATTCCGCTTCCCTATCCGAGCTCCCTTGCGATGCATTTTTGTTGTAGTGCAATTTTTTTTACAAGAAGTTTATTTCACTCAAATGGTACAGTCATCATATGAAATCAACCGGAACAATCAAACAGGCTTGACTCAGATTTACAGGATATATTACAGAAACGAACTTTGAAGCATAATTATATTCGGAACACACGATATAACACTTCCTAAGAAGGCAACGTTACTATAGAGCTATGCAAAATGTACAGAGTATCATGCAGCTTCGAACCACGGATTCCCATAAGGAACTTGAAAAACTGATAGAAACGAGCAAGGGAACGAGGATACGTTAACCTAGTGAGATCAACAACTCCGACAATGAAAGTGAGTGCAGTAACAATGGAAAGAGAAGGGAGGGGAACACTAATGTCTCCCAGGTAGATCATTAGAGACGTCTGGCAGCCTATCCTGTATATTGACGGGTATGGAGTATGAGCACGCTTGAGTGCATCTGCAGCTTCGGATTGAGTGAACTGCGACTGCAAGCAAATACATTCGTTGATCTTACAATCATGTCTGATAGACTTTGATCATGTATACAGTATACTGGATAGGATAGTAAACAAAGAGGCAATAAACTGACGGGGAATTGATTGAAGAGATAATTCAGCTTTCCTTTCAAACTCGTTCCTTTGATTGTTCGATTTATCATATCGATCATTATTGATGCTGCCATAATCTCTTCGCGCCCTTCAATGACAACTCATAACTTTCATACAAATAGACGAAGGAATATATTCTCTCATAAGCACACAATCAGAAGGGTTACCTCCGCAGATTCCACTCAACCCCTCCAAATCAATCTCCCGTTCTCGTCCGATTCGCAAAAGAGAGGGAGCAATAACTTCTCTCCACTTAACTTCGAACTTGGCGAGATCGAATAGACCATCGGTTATCGAAAGATCACGAATGATCTTAACGCTTCGTATTACTGTGAAATCGAAGGATAGCCTACTATTTGACTATCTAGAAACAAGCTATTGTTCGAAGAAGCTACGTCCTCGAATTCGGTCGACTTCAACAGAATCAGTCGATATTCCCTGTTGTTTATGAAATTCAGGTCATCAAACCATTCTCAATATACCTAGTCTCCTCGATCAAAGACTGGTAGCCTTGACTTCCGACTGGTGTGATTGGAAGATCATGGAGACGCTGTCTCTGCCGTTCCAGTGATTCCATTGACGAATTCTGCAACTTGACATTTCTAGCAATTGGAATGGCTCCTCTACTCTCGGTTCTTTCATATATTTCCCCCTCTCTTATCTTTTCCTTCTGCTCTGACCCATTCCTCGAATAAACATCTCTCCATCCCTTCTCTAACGTAGATCATGGACTCTCTCCCCCTCTTCCCATTTCCCTACTACTCTGACCCCTGACCCCGTCTCACCATCCCTCCCCTACGGTAGATCACAGATTCGTCGTCTCGCTTCCCTGCCTCTCTCTTCCTATCTATTGATCACTCTTTCGTTGCGTTGGCTCCAGCACGTTGTGGTTTCTATTCGCTACTTGTTTCCTCCCTTGTTTTCTCTTATTTACCTAGTTGCTTCCTATTGTTTCTATTAGGATCGTGATAGCGGCGTGGTCGTACCTTTGATTTCCTATAGACTCGAGTTTTCACTTGGTTTATGGCAGCCAAAGTCCGTCTGAGATACGTTATACATTTAGAAATCGCTCCTCCTGACTGGCATAGTGTGATCTGAGTAGGTAACGGTGTTATTGCAATCCCTCGCGAGTGGACTCACGGGATCAAACTGATCATGGCTCTTGAGTAGTTTGGTTACAAAAGCCAGCTTTTCGACGTGAGATGGACAAAACTGACTGAGAGAGCGATGATTCAATAGAAATGGGGATGCAACTCACATTCTGCAGTTCATAATAAGGAAATTCGCGATAGCCCTCATCAGTGTACATCTCCTAGTCGGATTCTCGATGAATGCTGATCCATTTGATATCTCCCTTAGAATCGTGTCCTTTCCTTTTACTTCTTTCAACACTTCCGATAGCGTGGCCTTCGCCAGTTCCTTCTGTACTTGTCATTTGTTGTGAAAGTGGGAACGAGCGAGTTCAACTGACCTTGAGGCAGTATCCCGATAGTGCTAGCGAGGTTGACATTGGAATATTTCGCTATATTACGACTCTTTACGGCATGTTTTTCGTGATGGGCTAACCTTTCTAGATGAGGTCGGTTCTCTTTCTGCGATAACTTCAATATCATTTAGTCCCGATGTATCTCCAATCTGAACACGCGTTAGGATAGAACGTTGTGAACTCGACGAACCCCCATGTCAGCTTCATCTGTTTCTTCGATAGCATTCGAGTCGAAGACATTCGCAAAACTTTCGCTTGGCAACTCTTCTCTCCCTTGCATGTCAGTCGCATTGTCAGTCTGAAAGGTCATCTCATAAGTTTGGAAGTGAACTAAAACCCCCGAGTATGCTTACGTGTAGATAGGGAAGACGCCGAGAATGATGTTCGAGCTTGACTGTTCGCATCTGTAATCAGGACTATTCATGCCTTGATAGATCAAAGTTCGGAACTTTCGTAGTTTGTGACCAAGCTCCGCCCCATTGACTCCGCCCCCTCCCGACATTTCACAGAAGGGAAGCATTGGCAAGCAAGGTACTTGGAGATTGGGCTTAGTTACAACCTAGGACAGGAAAGTGCTCAATGTTCATACTTCTTCGTATCGTGACTCTTCATTATCCGTTGATCTTCCACCGAATAGACTTTCCTCATTATAACGTGATCCCTCGTTGCCAATAGTGAGTGCAGATTGAACTCTATCGATACTCTGAGAAGGTGGTCTTTAGCCTAAGACGTGTCGTCTCAATATCGTTACCTCGTAAACCATGCACGCATAACCTCGAAGTGGATCTAGCCTTTCGTTGACGCTCAGTGGGATCGAAGTATAGCTGTCCTCAATCATTACACAGTCCATATTCACTCTCTGCCTCTCGGCAACGTAGAGGCGGAGATCATCTAGGCAGCCATGCTGGAGTGGACATTCTCCCTTGTACACCACCTCTTCGCCACACTCTCCTCTCCTTTTCACTATTAGCATCTGCAATTTGAAAGATTTGAGAAACAACACGATATACAGTACACAGAAAATCGATAAATATCTCATCCACTTGATCAGTCTGCGATCCAAAGTGTACCATTTTCTTACTTTTCGCGCCATAGGAAAGCAATCTTTCGGAACATTATTTTGTCGTGGTGTCACTATTTTCGAAATGTCGGTTTGCACTCCTCGTTTGACCTTTCCTTATCCTATCTCTTCTTTTGTTCACGTACCTTAGACTATGAATGGGGAATAGGGTAATGACGTCACTTTCATCAGATCCGTATCCATCTAGGGGCTGCATAGAGTAGATTGATTGTATGGGGAAGGTCGTCATAGCTGTAATTTAGTCACTCTTCACATATGCCTAGGGCTGTTTGATACCTGTCGTCTCGATTATTTTGTAGCCATTGTATCTTTCCACAAATTCCTCGGTCACATAATGGCATAGGGTGACATTCCATTCCGAATCGGTTCGCGAAAACTTGATAACCTTTCCGAATGAGGGCTCAAGGTCGATCGATATTACTAGGAAGTCGTTTTTCCTTATTTCGAATCCTCGGACATTAAGTCCATAGAATTCATTGGAAGAGATGGGGCAAATGGGAAGGATCTCCTGATAGGGGGACGATCGCAAGTAGTGGAGATGCCTTTGATATGCATTTGCAACTGTGAGGGGGAGGTTGCAGTAATTATTGGATGCATACGAGACTCTCTTCGCAAAAGAAAGTAGTGACTCATAGGGCATCGACCAGTTGAGACGAGGAGGGCCACTCTTTACTATTGACGATGCGTAGTGGAGGAAAAAATGTTGCTTAGGCTTGATGTGACTAGCTCTCCGTTGCTGTGTCTCTTCCTCATTATCTTCCTCCTCCTCTTCTTCTGGAGTGGAATTGAGAGATGCCTAGGATGGTTATCACTATAGAACCGTTATATTCTTGCTTGTCTAATCAATTTAGAGCTAATCTAACCTGGAGATATTGTTCTGCCAAATCTGTGATCAGAGGAAGGTCTCTATCACGAGAGAAACGAGGGGAGAGAAGGAGAGAGACTAGCCTTGCAGCAGAAAGGAATGAGAGAGGGAGATCACCCAAACCACGGAGTATCCATGGTAAAAGCCGGAACAGAGTGAGCATCTGATAGGCTCTCTGACCGAGTGAAACTTAAATGAGGAGGGATTGAGTTGTTTTGATTCTGCCTTTTCGTACCTTGAGTGAGAGAGAGCTGGTCAGGCTTGTTCAATCTATCAGTTCTTCCATAGCAGAAGGAACGGATTCTATCGTTAACCATAGAGAGTGTGACTCCCTGTTGAGACAACGCACCGACTACTTGCCTGATCTCAATTCGTGCAATTCCTAGTAGAGAAGAGGTAATATTTTGGCAGTTCATTAATGCACTCACCCTCCAGTGCATCGTGCATCAAATCATGGGGCACGTTAGTTATCACATGAAACCCAGGGAGAAGATTGAGAACACAGGGGGATCTGTATAAAGAGTTGATCTATCATCGTTCTATTTGATTTGAACCTTATCCCATTATATTCCTTCCGATTAGTCAATTGACCAATAGCGGCATCATATCGATTGATTGTCCTCAACTGGAGTGAACTTAATAGAGTATGAGTCTCTAATTCAGTGTAGTCCACTTCACAGTCCCTGTAATGTGATCCTCTTCCCTCATCATACTCTCACTCATTGTTATACCTACAGAACCTTCCACTTGAGAAACACTGCCTGTAACCACACAGCGCATTGAGTGCTTTGTTGTCACCCGTGATCTCACTGAATCTAACTAGGAACCTCACAGATTTCCCGTTCACTGTGATCTGTAATGTGTTCAGTTATGTTGTGTTCATATGATGTTCTCATAACCTCCATGGGTGTATCCAGTCCCCTCATCTCCTCGATCCATCGCCTCTGAAGTAGATCTTCCCCATACTTCTTCATGTCTTTAGCTTTAGCTACTGCGAAGAGTAGCTTGCATCGATGGGAGGAGCGGAGATGGTGAGGGAGAGAGGCTACCGTGTAGATCATGTATCTCAGGGATACTCCTCCATTCCGATTCCCTGCAGCCGCATCATCTTCGAACATGGTTAGAGGAAGGGGAATAGCACCCAAACTGGCGGCTTGCTGTGAGAGAGAGGAACCAATGGACCCATCTAGGAATCTCTCAATGGTGTGTATGTTGAGTGGGGGTGGGGATGAGACGGAATCGAAGATGATAGGGTCAGATAGCAGTTGTCGAATCGATGCTTCTACAGGAACGAAGTAAGCATGCGAGTTGACATTCACTGTCTCCACCTGGCCATTGGCGTCTCTTCTCTGTTCTTGAGTCGCTCCCAGATGAAGTGGTTGAGGGAGGATGAGACCATCTGAGACCGCCTTCTTCTGCCTTAGATACTTCGACTTGAACGAGCTCATCAGAGAATCGATCATTGGAAGGGAGGGGGTGTATTCACAACACAAACCGAGCAGATTGTGAATGGTGAAAAACATCTCATCCTTGGTAGAATGAGATACCCCTGGTAGACCATCCAATTTCGAATGGAGTGATGAGAGAAGGGAATAGGCCATTTCTTCGAATGAAACGGGATTCTCCTCTGAATCAGAGTAGGGGGAGGAGGGATCGATATCAGGGAAGTCTTGTTCATTTCCTGCTTCGTCATCCATTGGATCATCGATTGAATGGGAAGGAGATGAATGGGAAGGAAAGGAAGGAGGAGGAAGAGCAGGTGGACCTAGAGTTGTTCATTCTATTGCTAACTCGCCATAGTTTTCTATCATCTATTGTTTCGCACCGTTTGATGCTCTCGTCATACTCTAAGGAACTACTCTCATCTAGTTGACTTTCATACCCTCACTCTTCCTACTCTCATTCCCCGATTTCACCTCCCTATTGGATAGATTCAGAAGAATGTTCTACCTATTCAAACCCAAGTACCAAGTACCTACCATACCTATCTCTCCCCCTTTACCTTTCTATCTAGATCTCCCCTCTTTTCTCAAACATGAATAGCCTCACTTGTGATATTAGAATGCTGGTCTTTCATGTGCCTTTTCCATACATCGAATCTTGAGAATACTGGAGAAAAAGGGCACAATCGACATATTATTTCTCCGGTACGATTACGGTGGAAGAGTCTGAAAGAGGGTCGAGGGGTGAACATGAATTGAGAAAACACATACAAGGAATGAATGGGAACTGACCTCAAATGAACTTGAAGAGACTGGTCGTTTGGATTACTAGGTGAAGAACAGTGTGAGAATGGACAGTCAAACATCTGTACTCGAAATAATCGATAAAAACAACATAAACAACAAAGGCAAACATGAAGAAAAACAAAATGCTTTCAGATGCTTCTGCACCAATTTATCTCAATCCAAAGTCTAAAAATTCGACTTTAGATTGCAAAAAATAGACTTTCAAAGAGTACTCCGTTTGAATCGAAAGTCGAAAAATTAGACTTATCAAGTCAAACTACTTTAGACTTATGAAGTCGTAGACTTATTTCCCTGTGAGTGAGATACTGCTTCAACTGTACTCGATAACTTCCATCTCGCAGGCTACTGAAGATATCCTGACCATGGTAAAGGACCGAATGCTAGAGGCTGAGAAGGAGAAGGATGAGAAGATGGAAGAAGTTAGTTCATGCTTAGAATTAGGATTGAATCTCGAATGGAGGAGGTTAGAATTGGAATTGATTACGTGATTTCAGTTGGAATCGCTCAATGCTCAGATGGATGAAATGAGGAGAGGAATGGAGAAAATGGAGGAAGAGAGGGAGAAGAGGTGAAATTGCTTTGTTTAGCTATCGACTGTATCTATTTCATTGCAGTAGAAAAGAAAATGAGAAGAAGATCGGAGCATTGGAGAAGGAATTGGATGAAAAGAAGAAGGAGATTGAAGGAGAGAAAAAGAAGATGGAAGAAGTTAGTTCATCATTAGGGTGATGATTGAGTCACGAATGTCGGGAATAGAAAAGCATATGATTTTGTGATTTCAGTTGGAATCACTCATGGCTCAGAAGGATGATAGGAGAAAAGGGATGGAAGTAACGATGGAGAAAATGGAGGAAGAGATGGAGAAGAGGTGAAGTTGCTTTGTTTAGCTATCGACTGTATATATTTCGTTGCAGTGGAAAAGAAAATGAAAAGAAGATCGGAACATTAGAGAAGGAGTTGTATGAAAAGAAGAAGGAGATTGAAGGAGATAAAAAGAAGATGGAAGAAATGGGAAAGATAAGGTAAAAAGGCACTTTTGTGTCTACCACGATAAATACTATTCCTGAATTGTTTCAGTTCCTCTCAACTCAATGGACTCCAGCAGGAATTATCCTCTCTTCGTATCGTGAAGGACACGGAATTGCGATCGAAACTGGCGGAGAAGGACAAGGACATTGTGAGTTTGATCGTGGATATCGACTGATCTCAAAATATTGTTTACTAATGCGCAAAATTAATAGTGAAATTCGTCTGATTCTATTATGATGGATAATTTGATGCAAGTTAGCATTCAAGTGACTATTATTGTTAACACTACAGAATGCCCTAAAGTGCTGTCGTTGCAGGAACACTGGAAGACGGTAGCACACGAAATGTCTGATAAGATTGACGAGATGAGGGCTGAAGCCGAACTTCTGAAAAGGTAATACACAATCAATATTTGTTCTGCTGTTTACAGGTCTGCTCAATAAACTTATTGACAATCTCGTTTTCACTTATTTATCCTCTTCTATTCCAGCCAAGAGAAAGAGAGACGTCGTGCGTCAGAGGAGAGGGAAATGAGTGCGAAGGAGGTTATTGATTAAATTAACTATAAATTTGTATTGTATTATCCTTGATTTCCACCTCTTCCTTAACATCTTTCGTGAGGCCGTTTTGTAAAACAAATAATTTGTCCAGGAAGCGGAACGTCTCTCTCGGCAGTTGCATGCGGCTGAGAAGAGATACTTCGAAGCAGAAGTAAGAAAGAACGTTGAAACCCGAATCAAACGAGTTCCTTTGCAGCTTGAACTAGCCAGTGCAGCCCATTCGATGGAAGAAGAACAGATGAAGGGAGGAATATTGAAGGAGAGGATCAATGATGCAGCGAAAATGATTGCAGTGGAAAAAGAAAAGGCGAGATTTTTTTTCGATAGAATGACATGGTAAATTCATGAATGAATTTCAGGTTCGTGAATTGGAGAAAAGATATGCTGAAGTTGACGGACGACTAGGGCAAGCAAATGAGCAGGTTGGAGTTTATTTTAACCAATATTTGTTTATTGTTGAACATGTGAATTGGAATAGTGGTGGAATGATGCGATCGTGCAATATGGATCGATGTAAATACAACTGGTTGACTTGCACGTAATTCCAGTTGGACTATCGTGCGGCTCAAATGAATGAAATGAGAAGAGGAATGGAATCGTCAATGAGAGCACGGAAGGAAGAGATGGAGAAGAGGTATGATTCAGCAATTTGGTTCCTATCTTTGCCGACCATTCCATCTTGATTTCCGATTTCGTTGCAGCAAGAAATATCAAAAGGAGAAGATCGAACAACTGGAGAAGGAATTAGCGGATATGAAGAAAGAGATGGAGGAAGAGAGGAGAGAAATGGAGCATGTGAAGAGGGAGATGGGAGGTTTGACAAGAGAAATGGATGATATGAAGAAGGGAATGGAAGAGGAGAGACGAAAGAGGGATGCAATGGCAGAGGCGAGGTGAGGAATGCATTATCAAAGATGAATCTGTTATTTAGAATATTTATTGCGGGAGAGTTTATGATCCTGACTGATTGCAGTTCCTCCCATCTCAATGGATTCGAGGATCAAGGAGACGTCATGGATGAATACGAAGTGGCCGGACCATCCAAACGAGCCCCGAGGTACGCATTGAATATAAGGAAGGGCAAGGGAATCAGTGAAACTTTTTTTGACACCATAAATTAGGCAAAATCAGGATAATAGTGTTTCGCCAGAATGATGCAATGAATTGATTGCAGTGAGTCCGACTGTTCTCTGTTGGACAGTTCGTTTGAAGAGGTTGAGAAGAGAAAGAAGAAGAAGTCGGAGTCAGTTGCCGTGTGGACAGACGGAGAGGATGATGAGTAAGTTGTATCTGATCTGTGCGAGGAACGATATGGGAGGGAATTGCGTGCTGGAATCACCGGGTTTACGATAGAATCCCGAGGGGAGTGTTTTAATAGCGCTCGATTCTATTTCCCATGCATTTTTGAACATCTGACATTGTGGAACGTGGACTATTCAGCGCTTTTGCGGATCTTCCGGTGGTGAAAGCAAGAAGGAAGAAACAGCGGGAACAGGAGATCGCGATGATGGAGCGAATGCAGAAAAGAAGGGATAAGGGATTGCCGGTATGTGATTAACATGATGAGAAGTCCTTGCTAGATCAGCATTTCACATGCCCAATGGTGGACTGATATTCTGCTAAGTGAGCAGGGTGCGGAGCCCCTTAAGGAAGAAAATAATATTTGCGTACCTCCGACATGGTACAAGTCAAAATTTTGCGCAGCCCCCTGGTAGAAATTTTCTTATTTCGCGGGACCCCCTCCTCACTAGCGGAAGTTAGCTCACCATTGCACATGCCCATATTCATTGTGTGTGAGCGAGCTTGATTGGATCAGGAAAGTGTGGAAAGAGAAACTTGGTTTCGCAGATCTTCGAGGAGCTCCGAGTTGGCCATCAGATCCGAATGGCGAGTGAGGCAGTCGATGAAGAGATTAAGAGATGGGAGAGAATGGAGAATGGCAATGTGAGTGATACGCGTCAATTATATTTCATGAATGCAAGAATTAGAAGAATCAATTTCTCCTCAGTGGCTGCGATTATTTGATGCTTTTATGGAAGCATGGAAACATGCTAGATGCTGTTACTTTCAATATTATAATGCAAAGGCCACCATTACTCGATGAGACATTCTTTATTTGAAGTTCTCTTCGGTGCCTCGGAGACCTCGAACTGCCCGGATGATCTGGCTCGACGAGTCGGATCCTATGGTGACGCGAGGTATGAAGTGGAAGGACGTGAAGGAAAAGTCGAAGTGGGAGAAATTAGCGAGAGAGGAGAAGAAGAGAATGAAATAGAGGGAGGGACTGTAATGAATTCTAATAAAACTAATGATATACTCGTTTCGCTGTTCCATTCAGTTTACTCGATACTTAAATGACTTAGACATGTATTTGTAAATAGCCAATACTCGTCTCCATTCTGTTGTTAGAAGATACAAGCCCCGATTTTCTCACTTTGATTTGTACATTAAAGGAATCGGGTTTCGAGTAATAAACGAATGGTGAAATGCTGGAATCCATGAAGTGGTGCCACACTAGAGAAGGTTGAGGTTGGAAGAGATCATCGAAAAGTTCACTCAAAGTAGTTCATAATTATAGTGTTGTTCTGATAGATGGCGATTGCATTAATATTCGCAATACGTTTTGTGACAGAAGAGAGAGGGCAAGATAGAAAACTCTTCTCCCTTTTATCGACCACTGGCAGCCCTATCACTTAAATATCTCTCCATCTTGCCACTGGAACATGACAGGGAGGTCTCTCTTGATATTACATGCGCGAAGACAGGAAGAGAGGAATGAGACTCCTCAGTGTTGAGAACATTCGAGAGGATCATTCGCTATCAATACACCATCATTTTCGTCTAATTCCGTAGCGTCTCATTGTGTTGTTTGGCTGAGAACGTTATGGAGAGTCGGTCAGACGGTGGTACGACAAAGCAGAGAAATCAAAATGGAAACGACCGCCTGGGAGAAGTGAGAATGGAAGAATGAAATGAGAAAACAACTTTTCGAAATGCGACATTTGGGAAAAATTTGATTGGAGTTTTTACTCTCTCTTAATTCCACACTCTCTCGACCATTTGCATAAGATTACAATCTCGCTCTCTCCCTCTCTCATAGTCATTTTCCTAGATAATTTTTTCTCAATTGTCGCATTTTCTAATCTTGTTTCTCGAGTGGTATTGTCCAATTTCATTTCTCACTTTTGTCGTACCACCGGTCAGACAGTACACAGCTCAGCATGAACATCTCTGCTTTTTTGGAAATACATTGCGTATACATATATTATCAAGGTTTATCAAGGCATTCCTCCAATTATAGTCACAATACACGAAGAGTTGATCTTCAAGCGGTTTCTGATCAATCAAATAGCATTGACAACTGACTCGCAAACCACACATCTGCAATTAAGGATTGTGAGATTTAAATTGCTATTAAATTGCTAATGGCTGTCTTTGTTGAAAAATTGTATCGCTTACGAACTATCCACATCCAGAGTTATCATCGGAGTGACGGAGAGGTTGGAGGAGCGATATGTACTCCCATTACGACAAAGATTCTGGAGTGAACTGACTGAGTACTAAGGATAGAAAAATGAAGCTCACTAAGATAGTCCAAAAAGGATCAGTTACTTGAGTTGATTGCTCATCAGAAAACGAGCGGAAGAGTGCGTGTAAATCACTGAAAAGATTGTTTGATGCGATGAAACGATGTCAGTTAGACGGCTGCATAATGTGTGAGATGTAAAGAAATAGGAGACCCAAAGAAGTTCGAATCGCGCAGATACGTGGAAAAGCGACAAGTGAATCAGCGAGCGAGCAATCGATGGAAACTTATGGGGGGGGGGGGGGTGAACAAGAAAGGCGATTGATGGGAGAGAAGAAAGGAAGGAAGGGAGGAAGGATGGAAAGGATTGTGTGCATGCGCGTGAATGTAAAGAGGAAAGTCACTTCAGGGAAGTGAAAGAGAGCGAAATGGAGAGTGATCAGTGCATACACTGGAGAGAGGAGAGGGAGAGATGCAGATATGAACTCCTCCCCCGTCCATCTCTTCCTCCTATTGATACCAGTGTCTAGTAGGGTGCTGTCACTCTCTTATTCTCTCTTTCCCTGTTTTTTTGGATTGACAGTTCATTCATGATTCTAATCGCTAAGCACGCTCTTCCACTTGTCAGAGAAACGAACTAATAAGGGGAAATTCATCATTCATTATTTTAATTTTTCGCTATTCCGCGCAAATGTAATTATTCCAAATTTGCAATACGTCTTGCAGTGACCTATACGCACTCATTCTTCTGTGGAACAATAAGAGCCGCAAACTATCTATTCAACAGTGAGTGATTTAGTTCTAGAACTGCATATTGAAAAGTGCGCTTAGCGGAAAAAACCCAAACAAACATAACTTCAGCTAACAGTATTCAACGTGGATAGAGATGAGCTCGACAACCAAGAGGTCTTGCAAGAGATTTCGTAGCGAGTTCAAGGAGACTGCTTCCCACTACCACGGACATTATCCGCATGTTGTATACCTTTGAATGGAGATGAGAAACAATGGCTAATGGAGAAGGGGAACGACGACGATCTTTATAAAAATGTACAAGCCAATCTGGGACACGTTATTACTCCTCGATAGTGCTATTTGATTGTTGTGATAAACTCTTTTTTGATTCTGCTTCGATGTTTGCATCACTGTGTACAGATGAATGGCTTACAAACGAGAACTTTGCAAGTTAG
>LS514787.1:1555-53450 GCA_900490845.1 Pristionchus japonicus
ATATTCTGTGATTTATCGATTGCCTGATCAATTTGATCACTGATCGTGTTTTGTTGAGAGGAGTGCAAAGATGCCCATATCGTCATAGTTTAGGCATCTTAAAGGTGAGGTATATAAAATCGATATTCTGTGATTTATCGATTGCCTGATCAATATGATCACTGATCGTATTTTGTTGAGAGGAGTGCAATGATGCCCAATTCGTCATAGTTTAGGCATCTTAAAGGTGAGGTAGATAAAATCGATATTCTGTGATTTATCGATTGCCTGATCAATTTGATCACTGATCGTATTTCGTTGAGAGGAGTGCAATGATACCCAATTCGTCATAGTTTGATCATTTGTGCAAGAAGATTATGCGTTTACTGTTTTTCTTAGCATGAATTTCATCATAAAGTGACCTCAAATATTCAGAAGCGTCTTGCTTATGCTCTTTATTCCAAACCTTTGTCTCTAGTCAAAAAAGGGCCTGATATTTTTTAATGATTGATCTGTTTTGGTTAATGTCTTGGAATTTGATATTTTAGCCATACCGAAATGTGATTAAGAATAGATATTTGAATAGGCATTTCCCAATATCCGAATATACATTCTTGTTTAAATTTCAAGTTTGAATTTCCGCATAATTTGATTTGTGGTGAAAAAAGTTACGGTATTGGTGAATTTAGTAGGACGACTTTTCGAAAAGACAGAAAATAGTGTGGTGAAGATTACGGTAGAATATTAATTCCCACGCTAACTTACTTTCTCTAACTGTCTGACTCTCTTCAATTTCCATACTATCTCGCTTTCTCTGACTGTCTGACTCTCTTCAATTCCAATACTATCTCGCTTTCTCTAACTGTCTGACTCTATTTAATTCCAATACTATCTCGCCTTCTCTGACTTTTCTGACTCTCTTCAATTTCCATACTATCTCGCTTTCTCTGACTGTCTGACTCTCTTCAATTCCAATACTATCTCGCTTTCTCTAACTGTCTGACTCTCTTCAATTTCCATACTATCTCGCTTTCTCTGACTGTCTGACTCTCTTCAATTCCAATACTATCTCGCTTTCTCTAACTGTCTGACTCTCTTCAATTCCAATACTATCTCGCTTTCTCTGACTGTCTGACTCTCTTCAATTCCAACACTATCTCGCCTTCTCTGACTTTTCTGACTCTCTTCAATTCCCATACTATCTCGCTTTCTCTAACTGTCTGACTCTCTTCATTTCCCATACTATCTCGCATGATAAGATGAGTCATGCCTTTCCCTCCTCCCGCCCTATTTCTTCCCCTCCGCCCGCTCAGCCCTATTTGCAGTAATATACTACTGAAAGCATCAAGATACGTAATCATCTTTCTAACGATTCTGAATATGGTTAGTTGAAATTAAGATCATCAAACCCTCTAATCTTGTTTCAGCTAAGCTTATTTTTCGCCGCATCCTACCATGTTCCTGATTTCGAAAGCAATTACACCTACAGCTCATTCGATCTAACGGGCGGTATCTTCGACAATCCACTTCCTCGTTTCGCCGTTTTCTCCAACATTGAAGCATATTTTGTTGTCTTCATCTCGGTATTCGTCATTCGCCGAAAGCTTCTCACAGGAATCAAAAACCTCGTAAGTTTCATGGGCGGCTTGGCTTTGATTACGCGGACAAATCAAAAATAATTCAATGTTCCCATCGTAGGGCGGCTCAGACAGACTGAATCACCGGCTCATCTTCCGCTCCCTCACTGCTCAAGCCCTTCTTCCTCTCGTGTACGTCGTCGGTTCATCGCTCTGGATGCTCGACGTTGTGGGCATCGTACACTCGAGGAGACTACTGCTGTGGAAAAAGAGGGGGGAGAAAAGAGAAAAGAGAAAAATCGGATGGAAAAAGTCAAAGGAGAAAATGAGAGTTTTGAATTCGCGCCTTTTCGTTATCTCACTTCTCCGTGGAGCTAGAGACGTTTAAATTTGGGAAATGGGTTTTTCACCCCTCAGAACCCTAAGAACTAACGTAAAAGTCGCTAGCTCCACGGGGAAGCCCGATACAGAAAAGGCGCCAATTCAAAATTTTGGTTTTCTCCTTTTTCTCTCCATGCGACTTTTTCCACCCCAGGAGAAAATCTCCCCTGACTTTTTCCGCAGCATACAACAGTCAATTTTCTTTGTACGTTATGCTGTGGAAAAAGTCAGGGGAGATTTTCTCCTGGGGTGGAAAAAGTCGCATGGAGAGAAAAAGGAGAAAACCAAAATTTTGAATTGGCGCCTTTTCTGTATCGGGCTTCCCGGTGGAGCTAGCGACTTTTATCTTCGTTCTTAGGGTTCTCAGTGGTGAAAAACCCATTTCCCCAATTTAAAAGTCTCTAGGCCTACGGAGAAGTGAGATCTCGAAAAGGCGCGAATTCAAAATTCTCATTTTCTCCTTTGACTTTTTCCACCCGATTTTTCTCTTTTCTCTTTTCTCCCCCCACTTTTTCCACAGCATTACTGAGATGAGCCATGTTCTTATACGCGAAGTAGACTGTGCGAAATGAGAGAGCCGAGACGCAATGAATGGAAGCACTGAGCAGGAAGTACGTTTTGGCAGAGAGAAATGGATATTTTTTATGCTCCAGACTCAGCTTGCGAGATCTCTGAGCACTTGGTTTATGAATAGCAAAATGGACGGCTTGAGGGAAACCGAAACGAGCCGAGGAGTTAGTTCATTTCAGTTCAGTAGCTTCTTCTCATTCGCATCGCCGCTAATCAACATGCACTACATACCTCCCTACAGAAAGTAATTTGTTCCTCCATTTTTTGACTCCTATATTCATTTTCAGATACCTTCAATCACTTCTCTGTTCGAGCAATCAGATATCACCGATTGATATGAGCAATATCGGACAGCAATCGGAGACCAGAATATGCTTTTAAAAATTAATATGTTACATAAATTGGAGTGGAGTCGTTTTTGAACGAACAGCTACGTATATTATACAATTCTCCTTTCCTCGAAATGAAAGCATAAATAAGTGACATCAGTATGCGTATAGTTTGTAGCGTACATGGACTTTGATGTCTTCTCTCATTCCCTTTTTTTCTGAGTTACTTCAAGATTCAAGGAGACGCCTAACCATTGTTTCCCAAACCCTGCAGGAAGAAAAGAAAGGAGCTAGTCATTTCACTAACGCTCCTCATCTACGAGGCCCACGAATTCCCACCAACCGACGGGCTGAGTGCTGTCAAAATATGAGAATGCTTCTGCAACGTCCGAGAAATTTCATGTCCGATTACACACTGTTTCTAAAATACTGTCCTCTATTCAAATAATTGGTTTCAGTTGCCTACTTCAACTCGGACAATCTAGCCGTTAATGATCAAGATATGTCTCGTTTCTTCTGAATCTAGCTCTGCAATTTTTACGCTTTTTTTCTAATAACAATCCAACTGGCCAAACGAATACGACATATCGTTGCAGCCTCCTCTCGGAAAAAAAGCTGATCACGCGGTCACTGGATATTTGGAAGTTCTTAAGCGTGATCTATTCGATTGCGAGAGAAGAGTCGGCGCACATGCAGGAGTGAAGATGGCAGACGTATAATAGTCAAAGAACGCTCTGTGCATAATGAGCGTTGAATAAAGTTTTTCAGCGATCGATTTTTGCTCAAAGTTCGTCAACTTCAGTGTGATCAACGCACATTGTTAGTGCGACCTTCAAACATCCTTCTGCATCATACTATCGAGTGTACGTGCTCGAAAGTCATTCTTTGGGGATCATTTGCAATCATGATATATTTCTCTGCGACTTTAAGAGTCGTCGATTTGTTCTCAGAAGACTAGTAAGCTGTATAGTGTGCTATACATTTTATATATAAGCGAGGCCGATATATCCCGGGCGATTTGGCGCCGATTTGGCGCTATTGTTCGATTCCTCGAACCATGCCACAATTATGTGACGTCAAAATAATCCTCTGGTGAGTCAGAATAATCCTACCTTCATCATTGATCCGAATGCTTCGCGAGTTTCGTCGTTCGGAACAGATGCAAAGTTGATAGAAATCAGGAATCCTGGAACAATTTCACAATCAAGCCTTCGATCCTAAAACACCACTACTGTAGCCAATATTGATAACAGCAGCTAGTGAGATCAAGTTGCGCAGCGGCTGTTTCTCGCCGATCCACAGGAGCAAAGTGGGACTGTGTAATGCAGAATTGTATTCCGAGCTAATGTGAACACAACATCCAAGAGTGTGCAAAAAAATAGGTTCGATTCATTGGAACGTTGCCACTGTGAGACTTACTTGTACAGAATGACGTATCGCTAAACGTAGTGGAATGCGAGTAGGTTAAACGTTTGTTAGAACAGGGCGATGAAAATGAAATCTGATGTGGGTTGTCAATACTAGGATTTTGATGAAAGAATTTCGAAAATATACAAAAAAATGCCAACCCGTTGCCACTCCAACTGTAGTCGAATCTCCCATGAAGCGAAAACCCCAGAAGATAAATCCGAATTCTGTCATTTGCACGGCCTGCGCTAATGGTTGCAGCAATATCTCACTTTTTTACAAACTGGAACGAGCGCGAAATGAACGATAGAGATGAGTATGTCAACGAATGCGAAGGCAAGCAGGAGAAAACCTAAAAACCTAAAAAAATAAAATGCGTTCATTTTCCTCATTTTTCCACTCACATGCCGAATGGACGTCGTCAGGATGATGAAAATGAGTCCAGCATTGGCAATGACAGACAGCGCCGTGAGTGGGTAGATGAACAACTGCATTGACTGTTACAATTAACGCTCACCGAGTATTTAGCCCACTCACCTGGACCGCTTTCTCGGGAACGATTATGATTAGAGACAATTTACCGCAAATTGTAACACTGAATCACGGAAGTTGTAGGCAAAATCATTCGGCAGCGACACGATAATAGCAATCCAACACAACTTTCTTCGAAGATGTATTCGACGCTATCGAAAACATCGGTTCATATCTCGGTTGATTTATTCGGTTGAGCGGCCCGAGGTGACGTTTGTTACTTATAGTTCAAAGCATTTAATTTTTAGTAGGTCAGACAAGGTCAAGGTTAGATCGCTGTGAATGATGATTTTGTGGCCTCGCTGCTAAATTAGCCCCTCCGCGGACAAATATTATGCGGCGCCTAGCTCCAATTCCACCTCACTAATGAGTCAGACAGCAGAGAACAACTCCCCCCCCATATTTCCTCTCTACTCATCCACTTCTCTTCTTTCACGCCCATGGACGGTTATCAGTGTTTCCTCAATTTGGACAGTGTTGAACACTAAAATTGATACTTGATCAGATGGATAAAGAACCTCTCCGACTCGGTTACTTCTACCTCTCGCCTCCCGGCTCTGAAAAGACGCCGACCGGCTTTCAAGGCTACGATGTCGACGTTTTCAACGAGTTTGCACGGTCGATCGGGAGAGAGACGGAGTTTGTGCGGTACAAGTCGACTGGTGCGTAATTTGTTTCTTCCTTCTGCATGCGTATGTTTGAGCAGTATAAACAAAAAAGAGCAGTAGAAAAATACTGCATTCCTTCATCTGCACCTCTCTCTCACATTCTATTGTACTCCTTGCTCCTCAATTGCCCTGTATTTTCGATGTCGAATAACGTTACTTCAGCGACGGTCCCCTACGACGAGGAGCGAAGCCCGTTTGGCGGGGTGTTGGGGCAGATCGAGAATGGATCACTGTTCACGTATCTGGACATGAACTCGCTCACCAACATCAGAGTGCGCTACTTCAAGGCGTTACTGACCAGGATTGACTCGGTGAGTAAATGAATTGTCAAGTAATTTCGGAAGTTATCACATTAGTTTAGCTGAAGTAGGCATCAATGAGTGGTTTCACATGTAGATATGGGAGGCGATCAAAACCCCAACGATCAAAACCCCAACGGGGTCAGAACTCAGTTGGGAGTTGACCTAGGGCAATGAATATTGTATCACCAGATGGGTCCTGCATGCCTACGGCATTCCCGGTGTTCACTGAGAATCCTCCCCTCTC
The DNA here is from genome assembly GCA_900490845.1 of Pristionchus japonicus. Classification (NCBI taxonomy): domain Eukaryota; kingdom Metazoa; phylum Nematoda; class Chromadorea; order Rhabditida; family Neodiplogasteridae; genus Pristionchus; species Pristionchus japonicus. The sequence continues at coordinate 7,544 of LS514787.1, forward strand.
CCCTCCCGTCCCCTCTATCGCGAGAAACCTATTTCGCAATATTTCGCAATCCTGAGTTTCGCAATATTTCGCAATCATGAGGAGAGACGTGTGTGTTAGGAAACTTGTTTACGTGTATTTCGCAATTATAGGTGTATGATATGATATGATATGATTGTTATCAGTTAAGTCATAAGGTATTTTCAGTACCGTAGTCGTCGGGAATCGCGAACTTATTTTTTTTAGCTGATAAAAATCAGTTCGCGGTTTCCGACGATTACAGTAGCGAAAATTTCGTATCCCTCCACTGATAACAATGGTACAATATTTATTGTCCTAGGTCAAGTCCCAAGTGAGTTATGACCCCGTTGGGGTTTTGATCGTTGGAGTTTTGATCGCCCCCCGTAGATATGCATTCTCACTGGCAAGAACTCTCTGGTGCTCTTACCCTCGGGTTCTTCAATTGTTGCTGGGTCTTTGTTGTCCTTTACCAGTCCTTACCCAATATTCTCTGAAGGGTCGTGAACTAGGTTTGCACGGTTTGCACGGCCTAATCTTCTAATTCTGGTGCTGATGTTGCACGAGGGAAGCGGGTAAACAGGCCAACTCGGCCATGGAAACAACGGGAAATGTCGGTCCACAGAAATGTACATGTGTCAATTGTTAGCGTAACAAAAGCATGAAACAGAATTCGGGTGCACCTGGTTCCTTGACCTAGCGTGTGTCAGCTAAACAAATCAGGTTGAAGCTAATAAAAATGCCATTTGCACTCTACTCCTACGCAAGCTTACACATACAATCGCTTTCCGATAAACTATGAATCGAAATGGAACAGCACGACTATTATGTCAGATGACGCTCTACGGCGGAGTGACCAAGGTTGGGCCGGACGAGGACACCTCCCTCTCTCCCTTCCTCGTCTTCACTCCCGTTGCACTCGTTGCCATCTTCATCACTGTTCTCTTATTGGAGTTGCCGTTCCTGAGATTCGGTACTTCCCTACTTGCATCTGAGATAGGATTGAATGAACATCTGATTTGAAATACGTACGAGATAGCAGAATATCAATAATATGGAATACGATTGCAAAAAAAATCATTCAGGTTCCTCCACCCGACCTCTGCCCAACTTCTGCTTCCTCTTCGGTGTTGCGCTCATCATCTACTTTCACGGCGCTGGATTCCAAGGAAATGTATCCTACCCGCCGCCGCTTCCCGTCAGGTGCGGTAACTTTTTCAGATTCACTTTACTTGTGAATAGAGAAGCTGAAGGAAGTGGGAATGGGTATTCTCATTCGTTGCTGTGAGAGATCGACAGCGCCTTCCCTCACCCCTTCCTTCAGCCTCTTCCTTCAGTTTTTTGAGGGTATGATCATAACGATTCGACAAGGACGTTTATATCAATGGGTGGTTTGAAAGAGGAAGGATATGAAAGTTTGCAGGAACCTCGAGTACTACCTGCACGATATGCGCGCGGGCACCATTGACCTCATCGCGACGCACGATGCCACTGTGAAGGAGGACGATGTGAGTCTTATTCATAACGTTCTAGCCCACATTGTACTCTCCAGAGAAGGGTTAGACAAAGGACACGATTCACGCATTTGCAAATTGTTCAATATTACCCACTCCTCTTTTTGCAGTTCGAGATTCATGCAAATAGATTACTCTTCTCTGTCGAGACATATTCTGACGACGTTTGACTACCTTTTCTATATATTTTTTCAGTTGTTGAAAAGGGGAAATCGGATGCATACTGTAACGATTTCAGCGAATCTTCCTCCTGGGTGATCCGAATCGTCTTATCGTCGAGCCAAATTACGACAAGGTTCGTTGCATACTCTCTTTTTCGTAATCAATGAACTATTTGAGGTAGCGCAACTGCTCTGCTCCGCGACGAGGAAGCATCTCGCTGTGTTTCCTTCAGGAGATCTGCAGTTGATCCCGAAGCCGCCCTGCAGTCTATACAGGTATGGAATCGTTTTTCTTACTAAGTACAAATAAGGGTTGCACTGAAACCGATCAAACAGTTCATGATATCATTGGTTTCGTCGATTCTTGAACGTAACGGAAAAAAAATGAAGTGCTTGCAGTGTGGATCCAATCGTATTCGTCCACGGCCAGCTGACCATCCTCGATCTCTTCAATATCAAACCCAGCTCGTTCATTCTGAGAAAGGACACGCCAAAATCGTGGATGAAGCAGATGAACTGGCTGTACAACACGCTCTACGGATGGGAGAATGTTAGTGTCGTCCAATATTTCAACATTTATTCCGTTTCTGAAACTTAGCTTAAAACCTTTGAGAACGAAAGAGTATATCGTTTTGTTTGTCGCTGGCTCAACGAAAGAAAGTATCTGGGAGGTGCGACGCACGACTTTCCATTTTATCATGATCTCTCGCATTCCCTAATCATAGAGAGAGCATTGCGATATTTCAAAGATTCCAATGTGTATTCGGCTTATTCCACTCATCTTTCAGAGACTCGGCTTCTTCACTCGTCGCTACACCCGGGTCGGCAGTCAGTCTCCTGACCTCCACGTGAAGACTGCGCCTGCGTACTCCCCATTCACCCTGACCAAACTCTCCTCGATCATGTGTGTCTATGTTGCTCTAATAGCGATCTGTGTTGTCGTATTCATCGCTGAGGTCGTTCTAGCTCCGATATTGTCCGCAACTGTGATTGCGAAAATGCGAACGACTTTCACCTTGTGAGTCCCTTCACTGTTCCGACCTATGCATTCACAGAGTAAATATCGCCTGATCACGTATAGTGCATCGTGTTGTTCAGCATTCCTGTCGAACATGACATATTTCGTGAACATGATCACATTGTGATCTTATCTAAATCGCCATTTATTCGACTTATTTATCGGAATCTCGTCAAATCAAAATACAGTGGTTGCGTCAGAAATAGCTGGCATTTTCGACACGATGACTGTTTGACTGTACATGGAAGTGATTCCTGGACCCTGAAAATGTTCATTGCAAGCCGAAAATGCAATTATTGCACCTTAGAAGTTGGCGGTTTAGCGCCAATCATCTTCCTCAGTTCATCTCTCACAGAGCGGTTGGATACGAGATAGATCAGGCATGGAAGGCCTAGCAAGGGAGAAGGAATCATCTGTCAAACAGTGTCAGACTACCGTGAACTGACTGAATAGTGATCATTCCGGACGTAATGATGATCTGAGGTGTCGGAATGAACATTTGGATGATCCATCTGAGTAATGGATCAAACTGTCTAATTGATTTCGAAAGTAAAGCTCACGCTGCCGCAGTAGTTACGCTGAAGAAACAAATGATTGACGCCTGTGTGAAGATCTGAAATAGACAAACAAACATTTTCGAAATGCTGTCAAATCCAACCTTCGCTTGCACTGTCTGCGTTATGGTAGACGATTCGAAGCTGTTCTGAAACATGTTTTCTTCATTTACCAAATCGCAAAGCATTTGAAACCTACCGACTTCCAGCGGACAATCAACACGTAGACAATGTAGAGACTGGGAATCGCGAAGGACACGCAAAAGTTGTGCGTCATATTGAACTGATTCGGGTACTGAAATAATGGATCAGAACTTGATGTCAAAAACAGTTGCTGACCTCTTCAACGGTGTGGCCGGGAATGAAGGGCTCAAAGGCGACCGTCGTATGCGGTGAGTTTGGGTAGACGAGTCGTGTGAAGAGAGTAACGAGCATTCCGTAAGTGAAAATGATCAATAGAGCCAGGGAGCTTCGTTTGCCCTGAAATCACAGACAACTGATGAGCAGATTCAGATAAATCAAACCATGAAGATCCAGGGATGCTCGAGCAGTTCACAGATTCGATTGATCACTAGTAGAGCGCAAGTGCCGGTGGAGACGTACCAGCAACCGGCAATGGAAGGGTTATCAAGCTGCCGAATGTATGGCACACCTGCACTTTCCCGGACACACCCAAATATCTCACTAACCTAGTCCATCCCCGACAACCAACCCAGCGGAGAACCATTTCATTTAGGGAAACTCATATCGATGCCACTTGTTTGCCCGGAAAGGCGCAGAAGCGCCGAATGTATTTGCAAGTCTCGGAAGCTATGACGAAGAAAAGCGTTGAAGCATCTGGGAATGGACTCACAGCAGACTCCCACTCCCATGATCCACGAGAAGGTCACGTTCGAGCAGTACACCATTCCTTGCAGCATCGTGTAGCCGAACAGTGACCCCACACAGGTCACGCCTCCGAAATCGGCCAGAGCCAAGAAGTGCATGATCTGGACAATTTATGAACAGAACAAAGGATACAAAGAAATCTAGTAGGATACCTTGTAGCAAGTCATCTTCCTCTCTCTGTAGAAAACTCTGATCGAAGGCAGATAAAGCATCTACGAAATTAGCCCATAGATTGTTCCTTCAGCTTTCTCACACCTGGCAAATTGTTGCAAACGTCAAGGACCACATGCCAAGGACTGTTTGAGGAGTGCCGTACAGTCCAGTCCATTCTTCAGGGGTGTGAGCGCTGAAAGACGACTCCAATTCACACAAGATATGCTATTGAACGAACCTGCAATTGTACTCGGGCGCCTCTAGAGTCTGAGCGAGGAATCGAATTTGGACCGCCAGCTTGATAAGAGGAAATGAGAGGAATGCTCTGACGTCGGAATTCTATCTTTTATCGTGTTGTCCTGCCATTCAGTCGTGAAGAACGCATTTCAATAAGTTCACCATTCATTGATGTATTATGTCATCATCATTACTGTACAACGATTTTCACACATCGGCGAGAATGAATGGAATGCACGCATGCTCGACCAGTTATACAAATAGAAGCAATTGCGAACATGAATGAAGCACGTCAATAAAGTTTCTCGCAACTTCTTGGCTGATCTGGAATCTTTGCATGCATGGGCTACTATCAAGCAGCATTATCTATGCAAAGTCATTATTACTGATTGTTGATGTCTTATTTGAGCGATCTACGAAAGTAATGGAAATACTGCCACCTCCTCTTTTTCTGCAGCATCGTCATCATTGTTCCGCAATGGAAACGTTAACTCTCAATCATGCAAATGCTCAAGCAATCATCAGTCATCCGATTGAACAGCAAATTAATGAGATTCCAAGCAACCATAGCCACAGTCTGCAATTCCGCGTTGAGCATATTGTTTTTATCTTTCTGTGAACTTCCTGGTTGTTTCCCTTAAAGTATCGCGTGATGGCAATTTGCAATCGAGTCGGGGTGGTTAGCGGGAGAACCCAGGTTCACAATCATCCGCTCAACTTCCTTACGCTAACTTCATTGCTTGATCGCTTACTAGTTTAGGCCAGTCTGGCTCAATTTTTGTGCAGTTCTCGTATGGCTTCGGTTGAAGACTATCTGATCTCGATTTTTGTCTTTTCTTTTGCTATTCTCGGAATCTATGGCAATGCATGCTTCATTATCGCCATCTACCGAAAGAAAGAGTTGAGAACGGCTAGAGGTATTCAAGAATTACCTTTCAAGATGATTAACTGGGAATTTCAAGCCCTTCTCCTCTCAGCACTGTGCACTATGCACATTTTCGTGCTTGCCAACTATTTCACTTCTCGGGTCTTCTTGACGTTAGGAATCGTCACAACCAGAGAAGTAAACATTGCCACAGGAACAAATTTAGATATTGAAATTATCAGACATGCCTTCTCATCTACTCAATACCTCCTGGCATGTATGCAGCCCAACACCATGCATTACTTTATGCGATTCTGATCATTGACATCATCGTATCACTCATATCTCCTATCAAGTTTGAGGCAATCCGTTTTAGGTTCTATAAAGTCTAACTCAGGTACAAAATGATTCCTCGAACATTGTATGTGGCAGTCATTCAAATTCCGTGCATTGTGTATGGTGTTGGACTGATCGTTGCGCACGCATTGAGCCCTAAGCAGACTGGAGTTGTGCCCACCGCCTGCATTTTCGCCGACGTTTTTCAATCGGTCTGAACCTCTTTTTTTTCAAAATGAAACAAATTTTTAGAGTGTCTCAAACTTCCGCTTACAATTCGGGAATATCCTTAATTTCTGCATTCTCGCACTCTACCTCATAGTAATCATGCTTCTCTTTAAGGTAACCCAATTTCACGGTCATCTCGGCTAAGTGATGTTTCAGTTCCGGAACACAAGAAATCACGCTCAGTCGGTGAAAGCAATCAGGAGTGTGATGGTTCTTGCCGCAGTGTTTCTTTGCTCACAGTAAGAGTTATTCGACATTTTTGTGTTAAATTCCCATTTCAGATTCACAATTTTCGCGATTGCCTACGCCAGTACGTCCAATATCTTCCAGTCGCAAGTTTCTGCGAACATCTTAGTGTTTCATCGAAAATACGCAGTAAGAATGATCACCAGTGCAATAAACTTGATTATTGCAGACTGTAATCTCTCTTCCTACATATTCACTCACGTACTACGTTCACTTCCTCATGAGCAGAGAGTATCGCAAAGTGCTGATTACTACTGGACTGTGTGGAATTTTCGTGAAACAGCCAAATCAGGAACTGAATTCTGGTAGGAGTTTTCAAAGTAAAAACGTGATTCGATAACACTAGTTCAGTTCGTTTTCGTGGTAGAGCCACAGTCTAGCAGAGACCAATGAGGTTCCATCAATAAACCGATCATTTAGTATATTTATTGTCGAGCAGTGTAAGATATATCACAAAACTTGATTGCTCGTAGATTAACGGGTGCGTGTAGTGCTAGCCCCTACGGGCTCCCTCGCAGACGACGAAACAATTCCTCGAATCACTGGCAATCTTCCCAAACGGTCCCTCAGACGAGCGCCAATAATCAATCCTCTTATTTTTGCTTCAAATAAATGTTGTTTAGACGTGAAAACATATTACAAACCGGAAGTGAGAAGCAGACACCACGGATTGATTAGTGCAACAGGAAAAGAAACGAGATAGAAGTGCTTGCGGAAGAAGTAGAGTGTAGCCATCTAAAGTTCCCTCTCAATCTGACTTTCAATCGCTCATTTCTGCTAAAACTCACATCAATCCCGACCCAGAATCGATTCATGAAGAAGAACATGGCCTGCAGACACAGAGTCAGGAATAGAAAGAACGATGTGATCAACAATGGAAGATCCTTTCGCCAAGAGTACAATGGCCTCAAAGAAAACAGATTTGTATTTTTGAATATTTGATCAAGGAAGTGCACTTTGGAATTCGAGAGTATTCATCGTCTGAAATCTCTCGCGAGCGGAGACCAAACTCTAGTCGGAAGTAACCAACCTTGTACTCAGAGCGAAGAATATGAGTACATAGCAGATGGCACAAACAAAGGCTCCCGTGAAGCAAACAGCAGACGCTACGTCAGAGTTGAGCTAGAAAACGTGTACGGAATAGCGTAAAGTAAGAAAGCAGGGTGTACCCGCACACTCCAACCTTCCGTCATTCTCGTGATTCCGGGAGGTGCTGGTACGTAGGCGTATGTAGACGGTTTTTGACCTTTCAATTTACTGTAGAAAATATTTTGCAAAGGAAATACCGAAAAGCATGAACAAGACGTAGCAAAGCGGCGGAGTCATGTGCAAAATGAACACGTTGCGAAAAGATAGCGAATCCAGTGCCTGAGAACGAGTAGTTAAAGTTAATTTTGAATCATATTACCGTGGAGAGGCGTGATGTAGGATTACAAACCAGCATCGCTCGATTGAGGGCAATCAATGTGATGCCGTACGCCTGAAATAGTACTTTTTTATTAATGCAAAATATGGATATCGACCTGTCCAAGAATGCAAATGTACGTGTGACAGTAGATCAACTGCGGAAATATTGTGCCGTTCAAATCCAGAAGTAGGTGCCAAAGATGCGGCCAATCCTAGAAGATCGTTGATAGTGAAACCTCGAAAATGTGCAAACCGCCGGAAACTCGGTCAAGAAGTACATAATGACGAATGAAATGTCGAGGAATGCCTGAGAATGTCTCACTTCACAAAATATATTTCATATAATTCACCTGGCTCCGCGTCTGCTTGTAGAAGAACGAATTGAACGCCAATGAAGACTCTTTGCGCCACGTGATTATCAGAATTCTCGTGTAGAGAACAAGAGATAAAATGGTAAATGGTAGGAGGAAGTCGAACAAGACCGGTCTTTCCATCTCGCCTATAGTAGGATCTGAGATGAAAGTGGATAGGAAGCAGATAATCCTAGTCGGAGGCGAAATCTTGTGTAGTCTTGTAGGGAGAATCTTATTCATCCTTGCGCAATAACATACGAGATCACGTTCTCACGAAGTACATGGACATCATGTATAGAGACATAAAAAAATCATCACATAAAACAACGAAAAAAAATAGTTCGATGGAAGATTTATCATAGCGCTTATCTCACTATTGTCACTGCCACAATATGGTAAGCTAGATTAGGTTCTTCACCGCAACTAAAGTTAGTAATGGTGTTGGGGAGAACGAGTTTGCAATGTTTCGATTGAATTTGCGTGTTGCTGAAGGTCCAACGATAGTACCATTCGGTAGCAAGGTGTCACTGAGTACTTTTTTAATCAAAATTTGATAATGAAGCCATACCTATTGCAATAATCTCCCTCGCAAATTGTGATGTAGTCACTGTCCATTGTAGACTCGCCCAACTGAAACACATCGTTGCTAAAACCAGGAAGCCGGAATCGAGTGGATCACTCGTAGCCGGAAATTGTCGTCCGTCCCTGCAGCGTTGATGCATCCGAGGTCGCCAACTCCATTCCAGAAGCAGTATTCGCCCACACAAGACGACATCGGGCTCTGATGCAAAGTCGTACATTTTTCCTAGATCTGTGACGTACCAACTTCGATTTTAGATGACAGCTGGTGTTTCCCCGTGAGGAAATGTTGAACATTGGTATGCACGCGTTGTGAATTGGCTAGAATTAGCCTTTTTCGTCTAAAAAAGAGTTTGGAAGCAAACCGTGTTGAAGAGGCATCGAATTTCAGGACGTATTGCGTATCTGAATCGTTTATCCATTTTTTATTAATTTTTTTTTCGAAATTAAATGGCCTCAACCTAAAAAAATTGAACATACACTATATGAATGCACGAGTTGATCTGAGGAGTAGTAGCAAGAATGGCTGAAGGAGAGCATGACATGGTATTAATATGTTTTCTCTATCAATCGACTAATCGAGTGCCGAGTACTTTCGCAGACTTACTAATGCTGAAAATATCGTTCTTGGTTCCGTGGGGACATTCTGCTGGGGATAGACGAACAAGCTCGGAGATCGTATCGTATTCCTAGATGTTTACACGTTGAATATTTTGATTGGACAGCATTCACCATGACTCCAAGGGTACACCAGAGATGCGAGGCGCAAGGAGTGTTGGTAATATCGTTGTTAGTACTGAATCACACGTTCATGCAACGGACGAATTGCCTAAAACCTGTTTTTAGTGCAATCGGATTTCAGTTTCACGATGTTCCCAGTAGTCATAATGTTCGAAAATGTCGCGTTCGTGTTACAGAGATCACTGAAAATAAACGAATAAAGTTAATTAGGAAATGCAACAGACCCATCATTGCAGAGACAAAGCGTGCTGTTGTACTGATTCTTCTCGCAGAGCGGAAGCGTTGCATTTTTCCAAATGTCTTCCCGAGGAGTGATACAACCCTAAGAATCACAAATTTTTGCCAAGAATTTGTGCCAAAAAAGTACGCTTCGCAAATCTTTGAAGGGCATCTCCGTAATTAAATAGCAGTACTCGCCAGTACAGAACTGTGATGCACCGCAGTGTCTGAAAGGGCGAGTTCCGAAGCGAATTTGCACGAATTTATGAATATTTACTTGCAATGACAGTCGAGACAGAGCAGAAGGGGAATATGGGGAAGAATTAGGAAGAACAGTAACATAGTTATTATACGCTTCGGCATACGTTGAGAAAATGTTTGAATCTCGATCGTTTCAAGACAGGTGAAAGAACTAATTTTCAGTGAAACCCTTCAAATCTGACATTTGTTTCAGGGAAAGGAAAAGTCCTTTTATATTGTATTCGACTTGTACTATTCGCGAAACGGTAATAATTCAACGGTAATTCAATGTTTGACTGCTTGGTCAGCAACGCTACTGACACAATATGGTATGCTTAATTAGTTTCATAACCAAAACAAATGTTAATAATGGTCTCGGGGAGAACGAATTTGCCAAGTTTTGGTTGTATTTGCGTTTTGCTGAAGGTCCGACGATAGTGCCATTTGGCAACACTTTGTCACTGGAAACCATTTTTTTCATTTCAGAAAATGTTTCGAGCTATACCTATTGCAATAGTCTCCCTCGCAAATGGTGATGTAGTCACTGTCGATTGTAGACTCGCCCAACTGAAACACATCGTTGCTAAAACCAGGAAGCCGGAATCGAGTGGATCACTCGTAGCCGGAAATTGTCGTCCGTCCCTGCAGCGTTGATGCATCCGAGGTCGCCAACTCCATTCCAGAAGCAGTATTCGCCCACACAAGACGACATCGGGCTCTGATGCAAGGTCGTACATTTTTTCCTAAATCTGTGACGTACCAACGTCGATTTCAGATGACAGCTGGTGTTTCCCCGCGAGGAAATGTTGAACATTGGTATCCGCGCGTTGTGCATTGGCTAGAATTAGCCTTTTTCGTCTAAAAAAGAGTTTGGAAGCAAACCGAGTTGAAGAGGCATCGAATTTCAGGACGTATTGCGTATCTGAATCGTTTATCCATTTTTTATTAGTTTTTTTCTCGAAATTTAATGGCCTCAACCTAAAAAAAATGAACATACACTATATGAATGCACGAGTTGATCTGAGGGGTAGTAGCAAGAATTGCTGAAGGAGAGCATGACATGGTATTAATATATTTTCTCTATCAATCGAGTAATCGAGTGCCGAGTACTTTCGCAGACTTACTAATGCTGAAAATTTCGTTCTTGGTTCCGTGGGGACATTCTGCTGGGGATAGACGAACAAGCTCGGAGATCGTATCGTATTCCTAGATGTTTACACGTTGAATACTTTGATTGGACAGCATTCACAGTGACTCCAAGGGTACACCAGAGATGCGAGGCGCAAGGAGTGTTGGTAATATCGTTGTTAGTAATGAATCAATAACTTGTTCATGTTACGAACATTAACGGATAGGATCGAACCTGTTGTTGATGCAATCGGATTTCAGTTTCACGATGTTCCCAGTAGTCATAATGTTCGAAGATGTGACGTTCGTGTTACAGAGATCTCTTGAAATAAACGAATAAAGTTAATTAGGAAATGCAACAGACCCATCATTGCAGAGACAAAGCGTGCTGTTGTACTGATTCTTCTCGCAGAGCGGAAGCGTTGTGTTTTTCCAAATATCTTCCCGAGGAGTGATACAACCCTAAGAATCACAAATTTTTGCCAAGAATTTGTGCCAAAAAAGTACGCTTCGCAAATCTTTGAAGGGCATCTCCGTAATTAAATAGCAATACTCGCCAGTGCAGAATTGTGACGCACCGCAGTGTCTGAAAGGGCGAGTTTCGAAGTGAATTTGCACGAATCTATGAATATTTACTTGCAATGACAGTCGAGACAGAGCAGAAGGGGAATATGGGGAAGAATTAGGAAGAACAGCAACATACAGTACATGATAATCGCCTCATGCATATGCGCGCGCGGCGGGACGCCGCGTGCCGCGGCTTGCGCGGCTGCATTTTGCAGAACAACCAACAATGGCCATGAAAAGTGACCTCGATTTTCTGAATCTGCGTGTGATTCCCCATCGATTCCACATTTGACCCATATTTTACAATGCTGTTTTGAAGAGCTGGAAATATTCTCTGAAAATACCTGACCCAGCGAACGAAAAATGACACAGTTGAACAAGTACCCAAATCTTCCCTTTCATCGATTTTCAGCATGTTTTTCCTTTCAAGACAGGTGAAATAACTAATTTCTTCGAGAATTCTTTCAAAATGGAATCTGATTCAGTGAAAACGAAAGGAATATTTGAATATTTAGAAGGTGTTCTCCAGCTAATGTTATTATTATTTCGAATAATGGCCTTGTTTTCGTAATGTCACAATAATAGCAATTAATATCTCCCATTTCGATGAATGATATTGCTTATCTTGTTGAAGTAACGGTGAGGTTCTCCACGTTTGCGTTCTGAGTTTATATCTTTCCGATATCGTTCACACAATTCTCGCTCACTCCACTCAGAAATTTGCGCAGTACAGCATCTCTGACGAAGCTTGAGAATGCAAGTAGCATCCAGATAGGAACAATTGAAATAGCGTCAAGGGCAATCGTCGTGAACATAACTGCGTTTTTGAGAGGCGGAGGAAAGTAGAGGTAGCACACCTGAAAGATTGGTTCTTTTGAAGACACAGTTATTCTCTGCACAACAGTTCAGACAAAAATGAACGACTAGAGAAGGAGTGAGCTTACATACCATAATGCTAGCGTAGGCAAGATGCGTAACGAACTGTGCAAGAGTAGTGATCGCAAGTCCGGTGCCTGCCGATTTCATTGCGTCCCTTAACAATAATGAAAACAGATTTGTGCCAAAAATTCTCACTGTTTCGTTACAACGGTGACGGTAAGCACACAATTGCACACGAATGCGAATAGGGTCAGTGTAAATTGGAATGCGGTTGCCAGATAGTCGGCTGCCTGTCAAATACATTCTTACGCAGAACGCCGCAACGACTAATTGCCATATTTCAATAGAAAACATTGCTCTGACCTTCATCATCACGGGCCAGCCCTCGTTCGATGCAGTAAAGAAGATGATGGTCCCGCGTGTGCCATACACCGCACCGACGTAGAACCTGTCTCTCGTAATAATTGTTCGAGTATTTTCAAAACAACCATTTATACGGCGTATGCTCGTTCGATGATTTCACCCGTTCCCTGCATCAGGGCTACTCACCCATTGATAGCGTCAGGAATCGCAACGAGCGTTGGAAGGACAAACAGAAGCAGAAAGCCGCCGCGACTATATTTCGACTGCCACTGCAATAACAATGTTGAAGGTAAACAAGCTTAAAATTCAAACCCGATCATAGTACAACGGTTTGAACACGGCCAATAAGCGATTCGTTGTCAGCAGGCACTGCGCAACCAACTGCGCGCGAGGCATTGACAATGCGAGCACGCAGAGCTGTCAAAAAATAGATTTGATGATAACTCAAAGATCAAAGATCAAGGATCAAACCGTGGTTGCCCCCGCACCATCTCCTAAAGCGGCGTAGAACCTTCCAAAGGGCTCGAATAGAGCCAATCGATACCGTAGTAGATTGGTTAGAAAAGCAAGCAGATCCTGCGCTAGAAACATCTACCAAAGCTGCGAAAAAACAGCTCACGATGAAGCCCTGGGCGATGAAAATTTGGAAGTACGTTTTTGCGCGGAAGCTGTGACTGCTGAAAATATGCCAAATCAGTATGTTCCGAGTAATAAACTCACCAAAGTAGGGTGGTGTAGACGTACATTGCAACAATGAAGGTCGGGACTCCCACAACAAGGGAGCCAACGGTCGAATAGGGTTCCAGAGGGTCGAATGGCGCCGTGTCGTTTTCAAAGTATTTGTAGCCAAGAATCCACGATTCAGTCATTGTTCTGACAACGGAAGAGACTCTGATAGATCGGATTCAAAAGTGTACGATTAAGAAAATTTTGTTCAGACGGGGTAACGTCTCGGTCGCAACACTCACAATCAGCCAAGTTTTCATATATAATTATGTGGGCTAGCTTTTCAAGGAAACGATGTGAGAATCGCGAAATTTTTCCCTCAACTAGCCGTTTCCTATGCTTTGCAGGTGCACGGAAAGCGGGGGACATTCTCACGAGAAACGAAGCGCCTGAGCAAAAACAGCTGAAAAACTGGTCACGAAATGCGGCGCAATCAAAGATGCTCACATCACCAATGCTATCTTCTGGAGATCACGTTTTGCAGTCATTCAAAAGCTCTAGCATGACATTCAAAATATTTGTAAAAATGTAAAAAACGAGGTAACGAAGACAAATACGTCGACTGATTATTTCAACGTGTAAATTGAGCAATGCTTTCATCGAGGCTGAGTTCTCGAAGTTCATAGAAATGAGGCCGTTTTTTCCGTGAGATGACAACAACAACGAACAAATCAATGGTACGATGCAGAAAGAAGGGAAAAGTTGTTTAATCAACGGGAGTCACGACGCCGCTGCCATCGTTGCCGTCGCTTCTCGATTGACCCTTCCCGATCCCTGAAAGTGACTTCACCTTTGGTTTGTCAGATCGCCCAATTACCTTCAAGCAGGCCGGCAGCCTCTGCTTCACTGTCTCCCTTACTGCGCTTGAGAAGGCCAATAACAGCCAGATCGGCATTATCGATATCGCGTCTAGTGCGATTGTAGTGAACATGGAAGCGTTGCGGAGCGGCGGAGGGAAGTAGAGGTAGCAGACATACAATTTTCAGTTTTTGTTGTTGCTTTCAAACTTTTCGTGGAAATGGACAATATTTCACGAGAAATTATCGAAAATCGATTCGCACCATAATAATAGTGTAGGCCAGGTGAGTGATGAATTGCGCTAGCGTTGTCACGATTAACCCAGTTCCAGACGACTTTGTGGAATATCTTCAAATGTATGACAAATTCGAGAATATCCGTGATCATCACTAACTTCCTCGTTGTCATCACCACAATCAGCACGCAATTGCAGAGAAAGGCAAAAATTGTGAGAGTAAATTGGAAAGCCGTCGCCAAGAAATCTGCAGCCTGTAATATTGTGTTTTTCAAGCTAAGTAACTTCTGCCGCAGTGCGCCGCATCAGCTAATTTGAAAATTCCTGTTGAAAACTCTCCGCTGACCTTCATCATGGCAGGCCAATCCTTGTTAGCAGTCGTGTAGAAGATTATTGTGCCGTGCGCGCCGTAAACGGCACCGACGAAAAATCTGCGAGCGACTTGCGGTTAGTTCTGCTCGGTTTTGCAAGCGCCCAATTAGTCGCAATTTTCGGAAAATCCTACTATTGTAAAAGAGGAGAAACAAGAACAATAAATACAATACGCACCCATTGATGGCAACAGGAATCGCGACCAGTGAAGGCACAATGAGCAGCAACATAAATCCGCAGCGACTAAACTTTGACTGCCACTTGAAAATTGATTCGGTTGAAAACCAACAACATTGACCAAACCCTATCATAATGAAGAGGTTTGAAGACAGCCAGAAGTCGGTTCGTTGACAGAAGACACTGTGCCACTAACTGAGCTCGAGGCATTGACAATGCAAGCACGCAGAGCTGCAATGCAACGTCGACCCATTGAGAGATCAAAGATCGTACCGTCGTAGCTCCTGGACCACCGCCTAGAGCGGCGTAAAATCTGCCAAACGGCTCAAAGAGAGCCAAGCGATACCGCAACAGATTTGTAATGTACGCGAGTAAATCCTGTGATGTCAACAAAAATAAGCATCAAAAATAAAATTGTAGCTCACAATGAAGCCTTGCGCAATGAAGATGTGAAAGTATGCTTTCCCACGGAAGCTATGGTTTCTGAAAAGCGCAGTGTACCAAATCGATTGGCTCCGAAAGCAACTCACCGGAGAAGAGTGACGTAGACAAACACTGCTAGGACGAATGTGGGTACTCCGACGACCAGGGAGGCTATGGTCGAGTAGGGTTCGAGTATATCGAAGGGGCCGGTTGTGTTCCAGAAATACTTGAATCCACCGATCCATGCCTCGGTCATTGTCAAAATTTGCGAAAGAGCGATCGATAGTTAGAGCGAAAGTTAGTAAACGTTGGTGCAGGTCTTTTCGTAGGAAAGTGTTAAGACTCACAATTTGCACATATTGAAACTGCTTATTTACACCTGGGTGTATCTGACTCGTAAAAGTAGACAACGAGGAACACAATAACGGAAACACAAGAATGCGTCCTCCGTTTTTGAATCGATTCAAAATTCAGACGAAATCATTCACGCTAAGAAAAACGTACGAGTAGGGACCACAACGTAGATTGCCAAAATTTCACATTTGTCTCATAAGTGCGTTTATAGCGTCGGCAGTGATCCCAGGAACATCATACTTTTTACCGAACGTTAATATCTTGCTTCTGAGACGCGCTAGAGCCCAAAACGTGCGTCCGAAACGAGAGGACGGAGAGGCGAGAAGGAGAGAAAAGAGGAGGAGCCTCTCTCTCACATGTCTCTCTCCCTCCTCTCGCCCTCTCGCTCCCCTCTCCCCGCGCTTCTGGCGCAATTCGGGGAGCAACGCTAAAAATCTGAAAGTTTCTCTAAAATTCCTCAAATATTATAATTAGTCAAATTGCTGATGCGGCCTTGTTTCCGATCACTGGAAACCCACTACTCACCTTTTTTCGAATTAATTATCGATTTTCGCACATTCAAAGTTGACCAAACATAGGGCGCATTGGGTCACTTGTGGAGGCTATAGATATCTGCCAGAAACTTTTTAGAACATGCAAATCGGTTGAGAATTCGCTTTGCGCTTTCCCTGGCCAGGTTTTCCCACATGGCGCTATCCCCCTCAAGTGGGCGGAGCTTCGTGTCCCTACGTATGTACGTCTACGTACCTCTACGTACGTCAGCAAAAGACGCAAACACTACGAATGTAAAGATTGTCGATAAAAGGATACTAAAGGAAGAGTATGAAATATGACCGAGTCATGCTCTCTCGTGCTCATTAAGAGCAACAACAGAGCACTTTCGATGAAATACAGGGCAATCGGGGCGTTGAAAGCAAAGCACTTCAAGTCTACTCAACACTTCTCTCCATATCTGATCTGATATCAGCAAGCTACATACAATGATACCCACAATTACACTTTGATTTATGAAAACAAATAGTTTAGATTGAAGCTAAAGAGTGAGGGAATGCGAGGCAACGGAGGCTCAACCAATACTTTAATTAGAATGATCACTTCATCATTCTAATTTGACTATGATTTTTTCAGAAGTCTACTGATCATAACAACAATGAAAATTTGTCCGGTACGACTCAGAAAGGTGATAAAAGTTGCTCGACCTTGCTCAATCTCGACGCAGCCACCATCGTCGTGATTGAATGGCCGCGCATTTGTACCAAGAATTTTTTATCGAAAAATGACATATGTAATAATGTAAGAACTGAATAGAATTCGTACAGTTGATTCTTCCTATTCGTTTCGCCCAATTCGTGTAATCAGGGCGCAGCAACCACCATCGTCACCGTTCCGTTGTCGGCTCCGACTGTTCTCTGGAAAGCATTCTCTGAATTTGAGTTCATATTTGAGCAGGTATATGTTTGATGTGAACCTTGTCAATGCTCGGCATTACTGCCTCTCTCACTGCACTGGAAAAAGCCAGTAGAAGCCAGATAGGGACAATAGAGATTGCATCCAGGGCGATTGTAGTGAACATGGAAGCATTGCGAAGAGGCGGAGGGAAGTAGAGGTAGCAGACCTACAATTTAAAATGTTCTATAGTCGAACGTTTCGTCAAAATGAACAAGAAAACATCGGACAGCCGCTTTTATCATTGATCTGTTGTCGGCAATTGGATAAAGTATGAGGCGGAAAACAAGAGGAAGAGTAAGACCATAATGAGTAGAGTGCGGAAAGTAAGAGGGAAAGCAAGAGAAACCGCTCTGCGCGGCGAGGAATGAGATGGAATGCAAGAGGAGGGAGAGAGAGGAACTCTTGTGCAAGAGTGAGAGGTCTTGTACA
This sequence comes from Pristionchus japonicus, assembly GCA_900490845.1. NCBI lineage: Eukaryota > Metazoa > Nematoda > Chromadorea > Rhabditida > Neodiplogasteridae > Pristionchus > Pristionchus japonicus. The sequence goes on from LS514787.1 coordinate 25,180, forward strand.
AGAGTAGATTCGGAACATCGGCGTTTGTAGCTGCGTTTTGAGCGTATTTCTTTCCTATTCGTTATCGGATAGCATAACTAACATTTGAAACACCTCTCTGATAGATTAGCAAGTTGTTCTTGACGAGTTTCGGCATCGCGCCTTGTGCAACCCTAAAAGACGAGCCTGGCAAATTATCCTTTAGTTTTAGCTCTTAGTGAGCAACAAAGTCGTCATGGAATATACTCTGGTTGTCAGAACCACTCCAACCAAAACGATTGCACGTGCTCAAACCATCCTGTCGTCCTGTCCTGTCCTGAATCCTGTCGATTCGCGTTACGTTTGACCACTAGTTAAAGTCGCCGATCAAGGCAGGGATATGTATTGAGCAAGAAAATACGTTTATAACGTGTGTGTAATAAATGACGATTATGATTGCGCACTTCTTCCATCGGTGAACGAGGTTTCTTTACTGACGTATCTTTAAATAAGCGCAATTCAGCGTCTTTTGCACTCAAAATGTTCTAGTTGCCACCATTCGAACCGCCAGAGTTAGCACTCACAACTTTTATGTTGGTCACTAAGCGCTAAAACCAAAGGGAACTGAGCCCGCTCTCGATTTGTCGAAAATACAGCCAACTCTTGTGCAAGACCACTCACTCTTGCACAAGAGTGATCATTCTCTCTCACTCTTGTGCAAGAGCGCGGCTCAATTTGCATCAATTCGCCCCTCTTCCCTCTTCCTTTCCGCTCTCTAATAATGAGAGCATGGAGAAATGAATTTTAAAAAGAAGAAGATTTCTTTTTTTCCCGCACTGTCATTACTCAATGGCTCGAATGTGTAGTACTGTTGTCTCTGAAACCCTAAACATAAAAACACGAGCTGTACCATAATGATGGCATAGGCAGCATGCGTGACGAATTGCGCTAGTGTAGTTACGACCAAGCCAGTGCCCGCAGCTTTCGTTGAATATCTATAAAAATCGTTATTTAATCTCGAATTACGCATTTTCGAACTTCTTAGTGGCCATTACATAAATCAGAATGCAATTGCAGATCAATGCGATGATTGTGAATGTGAACTGGAAACCAGTCGATAAGTAGTCGGCAGTCTGAAACGACCTCAATCATTGAAGGTTCTCGGAAAGCTTCTCGGTCAGAGAGCCTCAACAACTAATTCTCAAATTCCAATAATATTTTTTCGGCCGACTTTCATCATAGCAGGCCAGTTCCTGTTCGCGGTCGTGTAGAAGATGATCGTTCCATGGGCGCCGTAAAGTGCGCCGGCGAAGAATCTGAAGATCAAAGATTAAATTCACCTCTCCCACCCCCTTAATCCTTCCCTATTCCCCTCAGCCGGGAGAGCGACCTGGTTTGTCTGTTGTTCCGACTCACCCATTGACTGCATCAGGCAACGCAACGAGTGCTGGGACAGCAATCAACAGGAAGAAACCGCAGCGACTGAATGTCGATTGCCACTGAGAAAGACCATTGTTTGAAAACGGAGATCAAAGATCGAACTCTGTCGTAGTGGAGTGGCTTGAACACTGCCAAGAGTCTATTTGTAGAAAGCAAGCACTGGGCTACCAATTGAGCGCGAGGCATTGACAGGTGTAACACGCAGAGCTGGAAATAAACTTCAGCCCTGTCAAAGATCAAAGATCAAACGATCGTCGCTCCGACTCCGTCTCCCAGAGAAGCATAGAACCTCCCAAAGGGTTCGAAAAGAGCCATCCGATATCGAAGAAGATTGGTCAGGAACGCAATCAGATCCTGCAATGAAACACTTGAAAACTTAAGCAAAATGACTAACAATGAATCCCTGAGCGATGAATATGTTGAAGTATGCTTTTCCACGGAAGCTGGGGTTGCTAAACAATATTATTTTGAAGTTCATCAAAGAGTGTACCATACCGTAACAGTGTGATGTAGACATACATTGCAACTACAAAGGTTGGAACGCCAACAATGAGCGCTCCAATAGTTGAATACGGCTCGAGTGGATCGAATGGGAACGTGCTGTTGCTGAAGTATTTGTACCCGAAGATCCAATCATCGGGCATTTTCAGCGGTCTTGATGGATCTAAGAAGAAAGAAATGTAGATTCATACGAGATGAACGAAATTTTAAGAATCTTAGATGTGAAGCAGGAAAGTTGGAAAGTTTCAAGACTTGCGAGAACGAGACTTCTAATTTGCTCTTCCAAAATCTCTGTCCCGTAAATGCAGTGAGCGAGAAACGCAAAGACGACAAACACAAAAATCGGCTTCTTCGTGCACAGTCGAAAAAGTGATTTGAGTTTCGCGCTCTATCAGTGATAAGTCAAACTCCTGAAAGAGGACAGAGTGAGAAGACGAGACAGAATCGAGAGTACTCTTCTTATGTATGCAGTCTGACCGAGCTGTCATCTCGTGATCATTAGGGGCAACAACAAGACACTTGAGAAGAGATACAGGGCACTAGGGGCGTTGAAAGCAAAACAAGCACTTCAAATTGAATTATAGCCTCGCAACACGAGATTGCTCAGCTGATATCAACACGATTCTACGCACAGACTCTGTTCTCTTATAATCTGTGATTCGGTGTGATTTATTTGTCAACTTTGGAACGAAGAACAAATTCAAAACTTCGTTTCTGCAGTGACTTCAACCGTTACGAGTGAACGGTAGTATTTCATCGGGGAGACTCTCGCTCTGACTGTCGGCGAGAGAAGCACGAGGCAGATTGGAGCAGCGTAAGATGAGAGTCCGTTCACGAGGGGGTACTGAAATCAGGATAAATATGGGAATTCCGGCAGTCCGGCACGTTCCCGGAACCCGCCCTGCGAGATACCATTTCATATAATGCATTTCTGAAGCTGAATTCGTTCTCACCGTTTTGTGCGGAAGTGGATGATTAAAAGAATGGCAAATGCGCAATCAAACGTACCAGAGGCCAGAGAATCTGGTTGATATGTTCCAGTCCGAGGTATGTGACGACAAGAATTGCGAACTAGAAAGCGACATCGCTGAAGCGTCCATTCATCGGACAAACTTGGTGGAGCGCCTTCACGAAATGGCTCAACGTGCAGACTGAGACGAAAATGAACATGTTACGCTGTTGAGTCATAATCTTCCGAGAAGTATCCGTGTTGTCCTCAAAAAGTTCTTTCGAGAGGTAATCACGTCGCGCTTACCCCGAGAATCTCCTTCAATCGATAAAGCTCTCGACTTGTGAGCGCAGCGAATATTACGTTGCATATGATATAGAGGACGTTGGATATCACACCAAATATTTTTTGACTCTAAAACGCGAAGATGTGTACTTTTCTGCTATATATTGCTATCTCACTTGGGTGCCCGCATTACCCATCAAAACAAGATTGTCCATTCCGTCTAGAGAATAATACATATATGGCGACGGCCAGATTGGTATAGTAATCAGGGCCGAGAGTACACATTGCACGGCCAGAATTCGAAAAACCATCTTGCGTGACCATTTCTGAAGAGTTGTTTTGCCCTTGGAACGGGAAAATCAGAGCTAATCACTGTTTCGGCAAAGTCCCTATTCCGCATCACATAGTAACGATGAATTGCAATCGTTGCCTTGCCGAACGTTGCGCCTTGAGCACCGAATGCGTTGAGCGCCTGATAAAATATTCCATTTGAACCTATAATTTCAGAAGTTTGACTAAACATACGAAAGCTGGCTTGAAGAAGACGATAGTCCAGTATCGATCGGAATATGGAAATTGTGCCAGTAGGTGATAGCAAACGATGGCGAGTATACTGTAGGCTCCTACAAAATACGGAAACAGTCAAGTTCTTGAAGAATCTCCACCTGTAACGATGAAGAAAGTGTAGAATGGTTTTCTGAAGGTGGCATCACGTGCAGTGACTAGGCGGATGAGCAATAAAATATATAGCGAACTGAGAATGATGTCGGGAGCCACCAAATCCCACCCCATTTCAAGATATTTGTGCAGTCTAGTGCACTTTGCCTGCTCGTTTCACCGCCGCGATATCCAATTTGAGCGAGATCCGAAGCGACGGAAAGGTATGATTAGCATCTGTCAGAAATGATTTCGTGGCCTTAGAGACGCGTCGTTGCACACTTCAGGTTCTTGTACGAAACACTTTACAAAACGTGAACGAATTATCCAAACTTTGCGTTTGCAATTTTGTGAAATTTTTTGAATGCACTGTCGTTGGCAAAAGTAGAATACAAACAGTCGATGAGACTAGTACTAACTAGATGGGATCAGTATGACTTTCACGACAACAATACTGGAAGTATCGTTACCATTTTAAAATGAAGACACGTTTACTCACGATGAAGCAGTCCGGCCGATTTCATTTAGACCAAAATATGGCGTTACTGCGAGCGACGCTAGAACCATATAAGTGGCTCTTCATTATGATTCCATCAATTGAAACACCTTCAGTAAGTGACTTGTAGAGTAAACAGTTGCAAGAATAAACTTATTTCGTTGTTATGTCATTATCTGTCGTGAAGTATCTTCATACCTCTCAAAATTATTTATTCGCTCGATTCCTGGTTTCGGTCAACTTTGGCAACATGTTTCAGCAGATACAGCTGTCGATTTGTGAGAACGGTGAATACTCCGTTGCATATAATGTAGACCTCGTACGTAGGTTACACAGGCAATAACTTTTGAATCAGTAACATCACATTGTGCACAACTACACAGAAATATAGGTAGTACACATAATTGAGATTAAATAGTGTATTTCGAAGAAAATTTTCTTTCCTTTAGGCTGATCCGTTTCTAACATTTGTATTGAAATAAGAGTGTTAAAATCAAGCAGAACTCGGCAAAATCTTTACTGCGCTTCACATAATATCGATGAATTGCCATCTTTGCTTTTCCTATTGCTGCGCTCTCAGCTCCGAAGGTCGTACAAAATTTTTTTAAATTTTTTAAAAAAAATTATAAATGTGGAAAGATGGAAAGATGGTCCTAGAGTGCTCAAGAAAGAATAAAATATAATACAGATTAGCTAACTCCCCTCACTCGACTCTCACTATTATTCGACGATTCCGCCGCGATATTCAATTTTCGCGGAACTAGTAGCCGGCGTATGGTATAATTTGCTCGAATTGAACGTGATCTCGACAGACTTGGATAAAGACCATGCGAATCAAGATTTTGGTGCTCAGAAAGCAATGATTCAGATGCACCTCAAAAGGACGAACACAATGCAAGTTTAACCACAATTTAACTACAAGTAGTCGCGCTCGAGAAGACTGATTGATTGTGATTTATTCCACTACGAACAGGATCAGTATTTCGTGTCCGTGACCCCGGTAGCAATCATCGTACGGAAATATCTCGTTGGCAGAACTCTCGCTCTGACGGTCGGCGATAAAAGAACCAGGCAGATGGGAGCTGCATACGAGGCGAGCCCATTGACCAGAGGGTACTGTAAATAGAAAATGTGCAAGCAAGAACGAAACGGATAAACACTTACCAAAGGCCAGAGGATCTGGTTAATAGGCTCCAGTCCGAAATAAGTCACGATAAGAATGGCTAACTCAAAGAGAAATCATTAGGGTAATTCGAATGGCCAAACTTGATGTACTCCTTTCACAAAATGGCTCAGTGTGCAAACAGTGACTATAATGAACAAGTTGCGCTGTTGAATCATTATCCGACGAGAGGTATCCGTATTGTCCTCAAACTGCTCTTTATAAAAACCGATTCCTTCGCTCTTACCCCAAGGATCTCTCGCAATCGATAAAGCTCCCGACTAGTAAGCGCAGTGAATATCACGTTGCAAATGATGTAGATGATGTACGATGACACACCAATGATTTTCTGAGTCTGAACACAGTGTTTCCGATTAATTCAACATTGGGGTAGATAAAACATTGTACCTGAGTGCTCGCATTATCCATTACAACGAGATTGTCCATCCCGTCTTTACTATAGTAAATGTATGAGGCCGGCCAAATTGATATCGTACTCAGGGCCGAGAGTATACATTGTATGACTAAAATTCGAAGTACCATCTTGCGCGACCATTTCTGAAGTTACGAATAATACTGAAAACGAATATGGGGCATAGCCTACTGTTTCTGCGAAATCCCTATTCCTCATCACGTAATACCGGTGAATTGCGATCGTCGCTTTGCCTAATGTGGCACCTTGAGCACCGAAAGCATTGAGCGCCTTGGAGTTATCGATGGATTGATTTTTAGAAAAAAATACGAACTAACAAATGCCGGCTTGAAGAACCATATTGTCCAGTATCGATCTGAGTACGGAAATTGTGCGGCTATGTGATAGCAAACAACGGCAATAATGCTGTAGACTCCTTAGAAAAATAACGATAATCGTCAATTCCTTCAAAATTCTTTACCTGTCGCGATGAAAAAGGTGTAGAACGGTCTTTTGAAGCAAGCATCACGCGCAGTAATGAGTCGGAAGGTCAAGATAATGTACAGTGAGCAAAGAATTATGTCAGGAGTCACCTCTGCCCACCCCATTCCTACATACTAACCCGTCTACTCCATGACTTTCCCTGCTCATTTCACCGCCGAGATATCCAATTTGGACGAGATCTTGAACCCGCGGAAAGGTATTATTTACATCTGTCAGAGGTGGTTTTGTGGTCTAAGAGATGCGTTGTGTACACATTTGTTCTTATGGAAGCACACAACTTTACAAAGCGAACATTTATCCAAATTTTGCAATTGCGAAATCGTGAACTTTCTTCAAATGTGCTGATGTGGGTAGTAATTGGTGTCTGACAGTCGATGAAAGTAACACTAAACAGACGGGAGCCGCATACGAAGCAAGTCCGTTCACGAGAAAATACTGAAATATTTTCAAGGTTTGTAGAACCATTTGAAAAAAAAAGAATATTCTCACCCATGACAATGCAGTTCTAGCGATTTCGTCCAGCCCAAAATACGTGGCAACTGCCGCAGTAAGCTGGATAGAAAGGGGTCTATCTCTGTGCAATGTGCGTGTGTACCATTTGCAACGCTTTCAGAAGATGACTGATAGAGCAAACTGTCACGATAACGAACATGTTTCGTTGCTGAATTATAATTTGGCGTGATGTCTCTTCATGCTCCTCAAAATTACCAATTTGCACGTGTTTTGATTTCTGGCCGACCTTCGAAACACCTTTCAGGAGATAGAGCTGTCGACTAGTGAGAACAGTGAATACTCCGTTACAAACGATGTAAAGCAAGTATGTTACGGAAGCAATCACTTTTTGTATCTGGGAAATGATATCAAGATACATTTTCGAAGTCATACTCACAATAGTGCTCACTGGCGAAAGACCGACAAGAAAGTCCATAGTTTCTGGAGTATAGTAGCTATAAGATGCGAACCATATCGAAGTAGTGCACAAAACAGACAATATGAACTGCACCACCAGGATTCTCAATGTTCTTTGCCGTGCCCAATTCTGAATTTTGTATAGTAATACTAAGGCTAAAGTCGCGTCGAACTCACCTTTTCGGCAAAATCTCTACTTCTCATTACATAATAACGATGAATTGCGATCGTTGCTTTCCCTAAAGTTGCACCCTCAGCTCCAATCGCGTTTAACACCTGAAGTAGTAAATGTTCGATAGATACTGAAATGTGAATGAAGCAAAATCATTACAAATGCGGGCTTGTAAAAGTAGATTGTCCACAAGCGTTCAGAAAACTGGAACTGCGCCAAAATATGATAAGTTAGAATAGTGAGTACACTATACACTCCTGAATCTGTATCTAAACGATTTTTTTAGGAAATCTCGTAATGCCTGTAACAATGAATATCGTGAAGAACGGTTTCTTGAAGTGGGCATCGTCGGATGTTGCGAGGCGAACGATGAGGTAGATGTACAAAGAGCACAGTACAACGTCGGGAATAACCTCCTCCCACCTAATCATGCTTGAGGATCATAAATCCGTGTGTCTCTCTATGTCTAACGATTGCGCCGAAGTATTCAATTTTCGCGGAACTACTAGTCGGGGTAGCATACAATTTGCACGATTTGAACGTGATCTCGGCACACTTGGGTGAAGACCACGGAAATCACGTAGTTGGTGCGGTGTACTTACAGGAACATAATGAGGTATAAGGAGTGCGTGCAGCAACTGAAAAAAAGTTGCTTTATTCTAAGAAAATGTAATTGATATTCATATTCTATTCGACGTTTGACCCGGTCGAACAGTTGATGTCGAAGCCGAGTTGGGGATATGTACTAGTAGAGCTGTAGAGATAATCTTCTCCAGTTCGGTAGAGATAAAGTAGTCCGCCATGGTATAGATGCAGCTCGTGCTAATGAAATTTTTTTCGGTAAAGTTGAGTGTGAACTTTTACGGAGATAGACAGATGTTTCACAAAATTGTCATGAAACGTCGGCAGCGATGCAATCCGCTGATTTTTATTTGAGAAATATTTTTTAAAGTGAGATCCCCACTTTCAAGATCTGTACTTACATGATAAAGTTAATTTAAACAGAACACTGGCGATACAGACATCGAAATTTTGAATACGTTTATCGCAGAGAAAACGATGTGTATGTACCAAAAACAAGCGGATTCCCGTGATTTCATTCGAGAGATTCAAATTCTGTGAGGAAGTTGTCGTGCGGTCGAATTATGAGCGGAGTTGTGCTAAGCGAGAGAAATTGCATTATTCTGGATGCTGCAACCGCGCCTCTTTGTGCATCCTCAGACATCGTCGAACGGACGCGAGGATGAAGCGGCGATACGCGGGCGTGATAGTGAGCAGCAGCACACTGTGCACGAGGGAGTGTAGCGGCATGATGAAGTAGAGCACGAGGCAGAGTTGTGCAACTGATAATACTAATAATAATTAATAAAAACTTATTCATGCAACAGTCAGTCCCAAAATAACAGTCAGTCCCAAAATTCGGCGAACATTTTCAAAGAATGTGCCATTCATATGGTTTTTTCTGTGCACTGTGGACACAAATGCATGCACATGGCGATCCCTTGCTCACTGAAGTTTCCAGAGTCCGTCGCGAGGCAGGGGGGGCACCCAGAAAGCAGCAGGGTGCAAATAGCTAAACATAGGTGAAGCACCAACTGAATATCAGCAAGAGGACTCGCTTGAATGTACAGAGCGACCACCGATCGCTTGATCATCTTTTGCGTTGTACTTAGCCTTGATCGTTTCTAGAAAGTGTTCGTGTTTAATGATCGTGTCTGGTTGCGAGGTGTCTATACTCTCTCCCAACGAACCATGGTGTGAAGAACAAGGAACATGTGCACCGAAGATTGCGTTAACCGCGCACAGAGTGAGGCGGACGATCTTGGATTTTATCTCGATGTCTGCGTGATTGTCTCACCGCGAGGAATAGAAATGACGCGACGCGAGTCGACGCCGACTTTTCGAGTACAATGTATTGGCCGCGCTCTCTTATCCAGCTCAGATTGAAGGAATACTGACATTGAGGAGCTCAGTAATCTCCAAACAGATAACGGAACGCACTGTTGACATGGCTAGATCCGATGCGGAAGGTTCAATTGGCCATAACATTACGCTCGTAAAACACCCAACGCATGCTGAGAGATATAGGAGGCGAAGCAAAGAGTATGCGACCTTGAATTAAACTAGCATTCATCTTATTTGATTTTTTTTTATAGATTTTTCCAACACGACTCTATTCCGAATTCTTCTCCTCGGTTGTGGCTAGCATGCTGGATTCTGCACGGAACACCAGAAGTTTACCTTGTTCAACTTGAGTCGACTTGATGAGTCTATGATTGTTTGGTGCTTATGAACGAAGCAGAGAACGATGGATGATGCTAAGGCTGCAGAGAGACTGACGAAGCACGCCTTGGAACGCGAGTGAACGCCTTCTTCATTCGAAAGACTCACAAGCAACCACTGTCGAGGCACACCGGCACGGGGCAGAAGTCCGATGTAGTAAACCGCGGGAGCAGGCAAGAGGGGCATCGGCTCGAGCAGCCGATCCATTTCGAGATCGAAGAGATATAGAATGCCCTGCGAGTCAAGGAATTCGAACAGTTACATACAATATTGCGTACTTGAATGGCGAAGAAGTAGGATCGCACGTGGCGCTGATTGGGGGGCGTCTCGCGAATAAGGCAGTAGAAAGCGGGGAGATTGAGTGATGTAGCGACGAACAAGTGAGCACGCAGACCCGTCGAAAGTGCGTTCTCCAGTTCAATCGATATGAAGTTAAAAGACGTATCTGAAAAGCTGAAATTTCAAGAAAAATAAGCGAAGACAGGAGTTTTCGCCAGCCGTGTCAAGGCTTGCTTTTCTTATCTTCTGAATATTGTACAGAATTCGGAATCAAACTGCTCTTCTGTTGTGACAAACAATGAGTTATGTTTTATCGATTTGCAGAATATTGTTAGCTTTATGAAGAATGTATGGGGTTCCACACGGTCCCTTCACAGCTCGAAGTTCTGTCTCATTTGATGTTGACTAGAGGTGACAGTTTGCGTGGCCGGGGAGACCGTGCTGATGCGGACGCGACGTATGCCCAGTAGCTTCCTGCGAAATTGCATGTTCTTTCAAGGATGCCCTCGCTGTGTTTACAGCTGGAGAATGGGTAAAGAGTGAAGTGAAACTGGAGTGAAACATACTTGCATCGTTCCTGCACCGTCTTGTTCAGCAGCAGGTAGATGTAGGGAGGCGCGCCTGATTATATAATTAATTAATCAATTAATCAATTATGAATAATTACCATGGCTGAACTGCCAGCTGAGATGGCCGATCTCGACGAGCGTTTGGGAAGTGGGAAAGAAGTTCATGTAGACGTATCTAAATTTCATAGTCCAGTGATCTTTTGCGATGGTGTTGAACGCATGATGCTTTGTTTCGTGAGGATCACTCGTCTTCAGTTTAGTGATGATACCGTGTCCCTGATCTTGGCTAATAGGCGGTTCAAAAGACCACTCACACCAGAGAAGCGACGACGTTGAACACACAGATTAGCGTCGCTTGGATGAAGATCTGGGCGAAAATAGAGATTAGCTCGAGCCCTTTTCGTCCAATTCAGGGATCGCAATAATGAATAGCGAGAAATCAGGGCCGGATTCTGATTCTGAGGATGGTGGCGATTCTCTAGTTTGTAGTCAGCGCTCAACTTGTTCTGAGCGCTGTTCTCTAAATCATCATCATTCATCGTGCGTCGTGAAACTTACCGCTTTGTTCTGCTTCAGGCGAACCTTGTGTCCATCGCCTCCCTGAAAAGAGTGTATTGCTCAAATATTTATGTGAACTGTTTGGATTGGGCTCTACATTGTCGAATCACGCAGGCTTGTGTGAAGCCGGAAGCGAGCGAACACGTAATCCGCACGGCTCGCACTACACACGCATTGAGTGACGAATTTCTTCCGCGCCTTCTCGACATCGTAGCATCAGTATCTCCAACATTCACGATCTTGAAGCCGACCATACCTGCTTGACGACAAGCACGATGCACAGCGAGAAGTAGAGCACGGCAGTGGCCATGACGATGAGCAGATTGTTGGCGGTGTGAGGCCAGTTCGAGAACTGAAGTATGCATCGATTTAGAAGATTCGGGCAATTTCGGAGTCTTTAGTGAAATGTTTAGTTTAGTGAAATTAAGAAAAATCGTCAAATGCTCACCGTCTCCAGCTTCGCGGGTCCGATGAACGGATCGAAGAACATGCCCTTCTCTCGCGAATTCGTGAGAATAGGAGGAGTGAGGAAGGTGAAGTAGAAGATGTACACGAGAGTGAGCAGGAGATAGTGGGTTGTGCGTCTCTGAATAGTCTTTTTGTTTTGAGGAAAACTTTTTTAAGCTTCATACAGCCGAGAAGTGATCGTAGTTCAGCAACTCGAACAGTCTGTTGGTGACCAGAAGAAGGCAGTTAGCACTCGCTCCGCACCACATACCTGAAAGTGAACGTGGTATTCAACATTATCAAAGAGTCTGATGAAAACGTATTGATTTTCGGTCAATGAGTGCCTGGTTCAAAGATTGGTTCTGTTTGCCTAGTCCGAGTCTTTTCGTGCCAATACGTTAATGAATCGAGATCACACGATCGGAAGATTAAGGCTTGAAAAGATCACGAAAGCAATGAAAGACTGTTTTCTTCATCGTGAAAACCGTGCTGTTTCGCGTCAATCCTATAGCGAGATGGAACAAATGATAGGATTGAGACTTGAAAAGATACTGAAAACATTGAAATTACGAGTGGGACCAAGGACCAACCTAGCCCGATGCATCCGACCATCCACACGAACCACGGATTCGAGCAGAAAACGTAGCCTTTGATGAGCAGGATACCTGAACGGAGATGGAATGTAATTGAATCGGCATTTCTTATGTAGGTGTGTCATATTCAGTAATGTTCCCGCAGTAGCTTTCTTGCTTATCCGAATTTTATAGGAAATGATGCACAAAAACTGACCGAAGAAAATGGAATTCGCGAGAATGGCGATGATGTCGATGACGGCGAGCCAGAGCATAATCTGAAAACATTTTTTCTTGCCAAGCATTCGCAAACTTCAAACCTTGTAGCATGAAATCTTCTTCGACTCCTCGTACAGAGCAATGACGATGGGGCAGTAGAGAACCTGGAATTCTTTGGTTTCCTGATCATGTATTCCCTAACGACTGTTAGAGAAACGAACCTCGCACACGGTTCCCCACGCAATCGACCACCACCCGAATATCGGCTGCTGGTTCCCATATTCCGTGGTCCACCACTCTCCCGGCGGATGGATAACGCTGAATAACTATTGATGCTTGAAACGATTACGCAATCTAAAGATGAAGAAAATCAAAGTATAATACCTGCAGTTGTACTCCTCATGTCTGGCCCACTCCCAGATCGGCAGGATTTGGTTGACGATGGGCATACCGGAAACAGCGCTCATCAGTAGTGAATGTTCTGTCGCAAAATTTGTTGATGAGCACAATTTATCACTGGACGCCAACTTCAGACTCTTCGAAAATGAGCGAATGAAAAAGAGGAGTGGCCCAACAACTCTTCGGATAAACGAGTCAGTCTGGTTGTTTGATTGATGAACGGAATGGATTCTTCATCTCAAGCCAATAATCTCTTCATTACGAGAAGAATCCAAGACGATTCGTATTACGAATGAGAGGGAAGAGAGATGGGATAACACTCTCGTCATCGCCAAAAGAATCTGCCCCCGGTGTGTCCCGGAATTTCCGTTCATGCCTTCCGAGAATTATGATCAATCTTGAGTGCACACGAGCAACAATTTTACAAATTTCTTAGTCCAAAAGGTCATCTTTATTGCGAACGATCACTGATTTTCACAAAGAGAAATGAGACAACGTTTATAGTAACGTTGATGAACCGGTGAACGCCGTGTTGTTATCCTGAACGGATCGTTCTCGAACTGTTCTCGTTCGCTCCCACCTGAATCGCATTGCTCATCAAGCCGAGCATCCTCCTCAACTCTTGACGAACATTCGGATTCATCGCCATGTAAATCAAGCACGGTGATGCTGAATTTCAGAGGAAATCCAGTGGGGACATGGAAGATACCGTGAATAAGCTGATATCCAACCATCCCTATTGTAATGACGATTTGAGGCATTGGAATGTAGTACATGAGGATGAATCTGAAACAATAGGACCTGTATCAAAAATATAAATGCAACGAACACAAATGCTCCAACGATGTTTAGAGCGCAAATGATTGTGGCTTGGGTGAAAATCTGAAAAATTATTTATAACTAAAAATATAATCTGGCATACTATCGCTTGTAGGTTCTTTGTAGTGACGGACTTGTTCAGATGCATCTGGGAACAATAATTCATAAGTTTACAGTCTGCTATTTCTCACCGAGCCTGAGCTAATTATTGCACAGAAAATGATGAAAAGGAGCAGAATAGCAATGCAGAAAACACTGTTGTGTATTTGATGGACATAGTTAACGTACTGAAGACTGTGATTAGTTCTTGAGATTTATGACTCACCTGGTCACATTCGAATCCGGGAATGAGTGGGCACACAAGAATCGTTTGATGAAGGGAGTTTGTGAGGAATGGAGGAGTGAACAGCATGTTGGCAATCCCATACACGGTGGAAGCTATCATGATCGCTGTCCCTCTCAAACTCTGAACATCGACCGCTTGTGATGTCTTTGGACGATTAACGCGCACATTGAACACATTGTCCTTCCCTTTCAACTCGAGAATTCGATTCGCGACCAAGAACAGACAGTTCAAAGAGGATATGTTCCAAACAACTACAAACTTTTTACTTGAATCAAAAATTGACAGTTCACCTACCGTATCCGCTCAGACAAGTTAACAGTATAAAGACTTGATGGGAACAGAAAACTGCGCCTTGGAGCATTTGAATTCCGAACAGAATTCCGCAGTCGAAAATGCCGAGCATATCAACCAACGCGAGAAATCGCATAATCTGCATATTCTTCAGTTTGTTCTTCTTACTCTTAGCCTTACCTTGACGCAGTTGTGCTTTCTCTCTCGATTGAACACTCGGATAGCCGGGATGTAGAGAAACTGAAATGAAACAGTGCTGATTCTGGCAAACAACAAACAATGAATTCACCAAAGACAGACATCCCAGAAATATCGACCAAACGCCAAGAGCTATTCGTTTCTTGCCGAATATACGAGCCCAGTCTTCGGGAGAGTGAGCGCTGTGATAAAGTATTTTTAAGAGACTGTCTCGGTAAAAATTCAGCACTCCCCGGACATCCTTCCAGGATATTCGATTCAGGCCTTCATACTACCACCACAGGAAGGTGTTGGGTCCTTGTTTACAGAACTGGCCAATTTGGCCCCTTGTACTCTTAACGCGGCGCGCCAGGTTCATGCGAAGTTCAAAAAATCGATTTTCATATCTTCTCAGCCGAACAAGCTAGACTTAAAATTCTTTTTGCATTGCGTTAGTGAGCTCAAATGTGCAAACTTTGTGCCGAAAATTTCGGCCAGCTTCGATTCCAGAGTCACTTTTGCTGTCTCAAAACTCACTTATCTTTCAATTTTGCCCTCTTTTCGCGGGGGGAGCAAGGTCCCACATACTGCACAGTGATACCCTCATGTCCACGAACAACTTCCACCACATTAGAGAGAAATCGGTTTTACTCCACCCCCCACTTTTGATCCCTGAAGTTGGAACACTGTGTTATTCGAAAAACGGAAAAGAAGGTTTCATATTATTTTTACTTCTGTCAGAATAGCCAGAGCCTAAATGTTCTTATTTTGAAGTTTTGGAGTGATTGAAGCACTTTGGATATTTTTCCATTAGCGACTTTGAACTTTGGAACCATGACCCGGGGGTCATGGGTGCACTTTGCACTTTCCAACCATGAACCCCGGGTCATGGTCCAAATCGAGTTGGTGGGGATCCTAAAGTCACGTACCCCATTGCATACTACAGTGCCACACATACTACCGTAGCCCGGTGTATCGTGCTCTGCTCAATCGTGAACTGATTTTTATTCAAAAATGCGTCTCAACGTCTCTTCTGTGATTTTTCACGAGCGACGTTTCGAGGAAAAATATAGAAGTCCAATACAATATTTGCATGGCTCACAAGCTAGCTCGTGGAAACCGAAGAAACCGTTATGAAAACAATCTGTTGCCAAAGAATCAAACAATCTACATGAAAACACATTTTTGAATTAAAATCAGTTCGCGATTGAACAGAGCACGGTATACCGGGCTACGGTAGTATGTGTGGGACTGTAGTATGCGATGAGGTATGTTACTTCAGGATCCCCACCAAGTCGATTTTTGACCATGACCCGGGGTTCATGGTTGAGAAGTGCAAAGTGCACCCATGACCCCCGGGTCATGGTCCTCGAAGATAAAGTTCCCTCCGGAAAAATATCCAAAGCGCTCCAATCTTCCCAAAACTTCGAAGATAACACTTTTCGGCCCTGCTTGTTGTAGCAGAGGCATAACCAATGAGAAAGCAATTTTTCCGACTATTCGATTTTGGCAGGCCACCTACTTCAGGAATCAAAAGTGGGGGGTGGAGTAAAACCGATTTCTCTCTAATATGGTGGAAGTTGTTCGTGGACATGAGGGGTACATTGTACAGTATGTGGGACCTTGCTCCCCCCGCGAAAAGAGGGCAAAATTGAAAGATAAGTGAGTTTTGAGACAGCAAAAGTGACTCGGGAATCGAAGCTGGCCGAAATTTTCGGCACAAAGTTTGCACATTTGAGCTTACTAACACAATGCAAAAACAATTTTGAGGCTAGCTTGTTCGGCTGAGAAGATGTGAAAATCGATTTTTTGAACTTCGCATGAACCTGGCGCGCCGCGTTAAGAGTACGAGGGGCCAAATTGGCCAGTTCTGTAAACAAGGTCTCAACACCTTCCTGTGGTGATAGTATGGAGGCCTGAATCGAATGTCCTGGAAGGATGTCCGGAAAAGCAGCGAAATGATAAATTTTTACGGAGACAGTCTCTTAAATTAAATTTTCATCGAAAAACAAACCTGCAATTGTACTCTGGAGCAGCCAGTGTTTCTGTGAGAAAGCGGAGATGGGCGACCATCGCAGAGCTATTAGTTGTCTCTGTGATGCGGAAGCTACAATAAGAAGGAAGTGATAATGACCTGAACGAAATGGACTGCGACAGTATGTGGTCTAGTGACCACGGTTACGACTATGCTTACCTTAGATGAGCTATGAGAGCGTAATATCAAGATTCTGTCTACTAGGGACGCATCATGAGTAGGCAGAATGAAAATGTCGAATAGACGAGAGTCGACCATCTTTACTTTCTCGGTCACTAATCATGTGGTTCTTCAGGTCTCTCGACCTTATAGGGAGTCTTCAGATGAAAATGAATCAGCAAATACCAAACGATGATTGGAGCGAGCGGCACTGTTTGTGCACTCACAGTAAAATATAGATCGGGTATCGAATGACCACGAAAACCAGTGTTACTAGAGAGTACAAGGATGAATTTGAATTTTATTGTGATTATGCGATTCATGAGTGTTACTTCCATTTCACAGAGATATTGAATGAATATAATGGTTTATCATCAACGTTTTCAAGGTACTGTCCCCAATTAGTCAAGTGTGATTCAATTCCAATCGAATTAGTCGTGTTTACAGTGTGCCACAAATGGCGGATCGCAGAAGGCCGCGTGGCAATCGTTCTGGAGATTTTTTTCAAGCTCAAGAGGAAAAACGATAAGAGCGGAGTAAAAGATGCTTCACAATCACTTACTGACTCCAATATACAGCGATCGAGCGGGCAGTCAATCTTGGTGCAAAATATTTTCTTGTTGATGTCGCCCGGCGCCTGAATAGAGATTGCACTCACATCCGGCACTCTTACAGCTTCCTGGACACCGCCCCATACTCCTCAGCCACCAACCCTCACAAAATCTTTGTATTTTGGGAACATCTAAAACTACGGTTATTTTCATTCTACAATTCGCGCAGGTGCAGGAGCGCAAAATATATACGAAGGCATCTCCTAACTCTCTGCGACTATTCTCTGCAATTTCGTTCCTCGCAAACCTTTGCGGCTTCTACTTGGACGAGTGTGGAGATTGTAGCTAGAAGTAGGAGAAGAATGATGCGGGTAGACATCATGACGACGATCACCTCACGGTGATTTGCCGTGGAGTGATGCGTCTTTTATTCTATCAAGTCAACCTCTCTAATTTGATCACCGTGGGAACACACTGAAAGCACGCAGACAAATAACAACGCACGAAATGCGCGTATCATGTTAGCTTATCAAATCAGGCGATAGAGGGAAAGAAAAAGAGAGTAACAGAGACAACTGAGTAGAATTTGCTGACTGGGCATACTTTCACAGGGAATCCGTTCTTCGTACATTCAGAAGATCTCGATTCAATCGAATCATCAACTTTCTAAGCAATATGCACAATAATATGTTCGATAATAATCACATCGGATGTGTTGTTCAGTTGGCCAAAAAAAATTTAGTCATTCTGTTTTGTATTGATTTTCTTGATGAACTGAGTGATTCTGAATGTGAAAAATTATGCAAAGTGCAGTGTCGAAGCAATTATCAGATCCTCATTGTTATTTTCCGGCATTTTCTTCGACGTATTCGCTCCATTCATTTGTTTTTATTTTGTAGATCCACTCACTCGATAGAGAACATAGATGAACATCACAAATCGACGGCATTGCTCACTTATCCGTTTTTGTAGTAACCGAGAAAGGCTCGCTCTGACGATGAGCTCCAATTTCTGAGTTGTTCAATATTAACGACATTCGGAACTTTACGCCAACCTGAGCGAGTGGGCTCGTCCTTTTTCCGAAATATGCAATGAATGACTACAATGGTTATCACTGAATTTCTGGGGGGAACAGTTATCAAACTCACTCATCACGCAACCAATCGCAACGACAACGACGATAATCTAAAGTTTTAACCTTGAAATTTCGAAATTGTACTAGTGCCCATACCACAACGAGGCCGATCGCATCGAAAAGCAAGATTTCCTCCTCGTTATCGTCGACAGTCATTCGCAGATATTGCGGATGAATCTGAATGACCAGATAGAATACTGAAATGGCGATGAACTCAAGCGTTTCACAACAACTGCAGATTGAGAGAAAATCACATGTATTGAGTGAATGTGGGGGCCTATTTATTGCAATTTTTGCAGGAACAGGACAAATATTGTTCGCGATTCCGACTGTGCATGGGATTAACAGCAATGACGGTTAATCAGCTTTTCTGTGTACCCGAATACTATGACAAGTGAGCTGAATTGATATTAATGTTTTCTCTAGCGTGCTGATAAATTCAGCGATTGTATCCTTTATCCCGTATATTTCATTGGCACAATCGCAAATATTGCCAGACGCATAGATTCTGTCTTGTGATGTAACTCTCCGTTTTGGAAACATCCTTGCTGAGTTTGCTCGTAACACAATATTTCGGCCTCGCTATTTTCAGATGTGTGACGAAATCGCACAGTTTTGCAGGTGCATATAACTCAACGAATTTCCATACTTCTGAATCCCGCTTCACACAGCTGTTACAGAGCTTTCAAAATGCCAATGATCTCGCTTCATGCCTCTTATTCCCAACGGTAAACAACGCAATGCCAAGAATTTGATGGTAGAAAATGGAAGAAACAAATCGAACCGGCAAAAATGATTGGTGTGTTAGCAGATCGTCTCGTAAATTCCTACATTACTACTCAATAGTAATAATGGAAATTGCTTTCTAACTCAATGCGTCGCTTTCTTAGAACGCTCGTTCCTGCTCAAGATTTTGTAGAAATGCTAGTATTTCAGCGTCACTGCTTTTCGTTTTCCCTACCCGCACATGAATAGGAGTCGAAGCACCTGCTCGAAGCCGTCAGCAGTTTCACTACACTACGCAAGCATGAGCGATGCAATATCGCAGCAAATTCTTGCTAACGATGTTATCAGAAGCGTTCGACATGCGTTCACCGCTCTATCGATATTCCTTGCCATCCCGTCCATAATTCTTGTCTCTCTGTGCTACAATCGCGCGTCTCGCGGCTACTCTGCCAATATCGTTGGCATAATCGTAAGAGTCTAGTGATGGTTTACCTCATTGTGCACTCAGGTCATCGGGGTATCAAGTGATATCATCTTGCAGCTAATATGGGACCCAATCCTTCCCATGCCGATTCCTTGCGTTTTCAGGTTTTGTTTCATTCAATATCTCATTTACGGATAGTCTTTTCAGAGAGAAGCCTGTTTTACCACTTCCTGGGTCTTCAGCGCTGTACTATGTAGGCCAATCATGCAAAACTGCTAATTGAACTATAATCTCAGGGGATTTGGCTGAGTGTTGAAAGCATGCATGCTCCAACATTGGTTGCATGTTTCATCGACCGACATCAGGTATTTTTTACATACTTGAATTTCAATGACAATCATGTGAATAAATTTAGTCGGTTCTTCCTCCGGGTTCAAAATGGAAGCTACCTGAATTCACTCAAAGTGTGATTGAAGTTGTCCTTTTCATATTGGCTATATGCGTGGGCTTGCTCTTGAATGTACTTCATCAAGCTGTGAGCACAACACAACAATCCACTTTGAGTTCACTCTCACCGAGATTACTGCATCTGAAGCGCAGGTTCAAAGTTTTCTCTTTCCATAATTTCCTCTCAATGACTGTGTTCCTGCATCAATCTCAGTACATCCGCTCAGAGCCTCGAAAGAGATTGGCCCAGTCTGCAGACTCCCAATCCATCATGTTTCAACATTCTACTATTTGCGATATATGTTTCAGTATTAGCCTCCTGTCTTCTATTCGGAATCATACTGACTGCCGGAGTACGTTTCAACGGGCGAAGCTTTGAGATCGTGAATCATACGCAGATCACCGTTCACATTTTTTCCCAAATGCGACAGTCGTTTTCAATGAGCGAAAAGATGCGACATTTTCACACAATGATGGCGCGGGTTCTCGTTTTTCAGGTGAACAATAGGTTTAATCATCCAAATATTGGATTTAAAAATCAAGTTTTCAGTCCTTCGTCCCTCTGGTGCTAGTCGTCATTCCTCTAATGGTTACCTGTGCAATCGTGCTTCCCGTCTCCTATCTAACTCCGTCCCTGACTGGCCCTGGTTAGCGATCATCAGGATTCTGAAGGTCCAGCTCTTACGAAAAGTGCCTTGCAGTTCCCCTTTCGATTTGCTTCCTGCTCGTTTCTGCACATTCTTCAGCTCATTCCATCGTACTGCTAACTATGACGCCCATGTACCGCAAGAAAGCTTTCCAAGGTTTTCTTGATGTCTCTTCTTGATGATGAACAAACCGGTGATTTGCAGGTGACATGCAAGAACATTCGAGCTCTACTTCGAAAGAGGGATCACGTCTCTGTGTCATCTCTGAATTAGTAAATCTGATTTGCCTTGCTTTGAAGTGTCCAATAAAGTGTATAGTCTTGTTGTGATTTGCTCACGAAAATTGATTTCTTGAGTAATGGTTCGAAGCTTTTATCGGCGATGTTCGAACTCGATAAAGGTTAGCCATGAGTGAAGGCACCGAACGTCCGCAATGATATCCACAAAGGTTAGCAGTATTTGTGCCCGAAGCTTCTTTCGAAAAGTTCATCACTACGGCTTTCTGCCTACTGACAATGAGTACTGACAATCACCTCACAGCGTTCTGCCCCTTCATTGTTCTTCCGAAAGAAGTGCCTTTTCTCGCATGCACAAATTATTCAAAACGAGCGAGGAGAGTACTCCCTTCACTCTCTCATCCTTCATTCAAATCGGTCACCCCTCTCGGTCGCTGTGATCTCTGAACCGTGCAGCAAGTATGGAGTAAAATCATGTAACATCACACCCTTTGCAAATAAACAATCAGATAGTGACAGTGGAGAAAACCGCGCCGTTTGGAGCGATGTGAGGAGTAATTGCCCATCAGTGACCGTCCTTGAGTGTCCACAAGACTTCTCTTTTAAACCGTTTGTTTGAGATTGCGAAGTTTCCCTACCGAATGTGAAACATCTGTCCGAACCCGCCGAAGAAGCACTAGTACTCGAAAGCATGATCGATGCAAAGTCGTCGGCAGACATTCTAGTCCTTAACGAGGCTCTACGAATAGTTCGACACGTGTTCACCGGCCTCTCAATTCTGCTCGCTGTACCATCTTTCATCATGGTGTTGCTATGATTGAATCGCACATCGGGAAGTTACGCAACTAACATTGTTCTAATCATTGTGAGTCGTTGCACGCTTGTAAGTCGGAGACCGTTGCTATCTCTTGTCTCTTGTGTAAACAATACGACACGTAATACAATCAATGTCGACACCGCAAAAATTACTGCTTTCAAAATCCTATCAAAAAGTACATTGTACTCAGTCGCTAGGAGTGCTGGCCGATATCGTAATGACATTCGTATGGGACCCCATTATACCCATGCCGATTCCATGCGTGTTCAGGTTACCTTTTTTTGAGAGAAATTGAGAAAATGGTCTTAAATTTGTCGTCGAAAGTTCAAAAACATTCATTTCAGAGAAAACCCTATCATTCCAATCCCTGGCGCGCCGGCGATTTATTTTGTACGATTTGGCGACCTGAAAAGCGGAACGTACGCAAGTATTCCCAGGGATTATGGATGACTCTGCTGAGCATGCATGCTCCTACGTTCACAGCATGCTTCATCAATCGGCATCAGGTTCCGTAATCATGTGTTGTTGTTGTTTGTTGTTGTTGCATAGTTTGTTGTTGTTATTCGCATTTAGGCGGTGCTTCCTCCCGGATCGATGTGGGCTCTTTCTAAACCAATTCAATATGGACTGGAGGTTTTGATGATTTGCGGGGTCTCAACGTTAGGCCCTCTCATGAAGGTGACTGTGCCATACTTTTGACACAATTGCGAACCTATTTCCAGATCACCCTAATAGACATCACCAGTGCACAGATGAAGGTTCGTTGTAATGCATGTCAGTGTGCAACAAAAACCTATATAAAAATGCATGTTTCAAATGTTAATGGCGACTGAAAAAAACGCCCAATACCTTTGTAGATGCTCGTCGACGATTGGCCCATGTGGCAAACGCTGACTCCCAGCTGCTTCGACATTACGCTCTACGCCTGTTTCACGCTCTGTTTCGGGCTGCTTGTCGTCATTTGCGCCGTGCGTTCATGTCGTAATGTTGAAAACGATGCCAAATTCTCAGATCACATATCATACTTTCGCTCAGATGCGAATCTCCTTCACAATGAGCGAAACGATGAGACATTTCCACACGACGAAGACTCGAGTGCTCATCTGTCAGGTGGCGTGAAACGTTCGACCTTAGACGGGACTTTCTAGGCGATTGTGCCGGTTGTGCTCGTGCTTGTTCCTCTGCTGATTACGATGGCAGGAGCGATGCCGCTCGCCTACTATCGCGGAATCTTCACCGGTCCATGTGAGCCGGTGGGGCCATCGACCTCATTGACGACGATAACCTTTGACAGTGCCAATCTCGATCTGCTACATGTTCGTTTCTGCGCACTCTTCGGTTCATTCGGTCGTTCTGCTGACAATGACGCCCATGTATCGCAGAAAAGCAGTAGAACTGTTCAAAATGGTGAGTGAGACCATTTAGAAAATAAAGAAGGAGTTTTCAGGCTACTTGTAAAAGAATTCAAACGATTCTGCAAAAGAGGGATGCCTCATCTAATTGACAATGGTGCGACGCTGAGCGCTCTTTTTATCATGTATAGATTGCCACAACGCATGAAATGTTTTTCGGTCTCGAATATTAAAAGTGCTTGATTTTCTTGAAAAAATTATGCACTCATTGAATCATCATCATTCTGCACTGATGTTGAGAGATGTGTGGGGAAAGCAGATGCAAAAACCTGTAGTGATTTCCGCACTGGTTCACATTTAAATAAGACTCTGAGCAGCTGAATGAGCCGAAAATGACAAATTTTAGTCATTCTGGCATTATATTGACTCCGCAAATTTGAGAAAGAAAGAGAAGAATAATAACCATGAAATCCGAACGCAATGAACCTTGCAGAACGTATTCGCTTGAAAAACCCCACGCGCGGTCAACAAAGCATATATTTTTGTTTCTTGAATGCAATCGACTTAGTGGAAACGTTTAGATTGAGACGTTATGTACCCTAATAATGCTCTTTTTGAATCTGAAAATGTAGTTGTTGATCATCCCAGTATAGAAAACGTCTTCAGTTTTATGATGTTCGAACTTAATAAAGGTTAGCCATGAGTGAAGGCACCGAACGTCCTCATTGATATTCACAAAGGTGATGTATTTGTGCCCGAAGCTTCTTTAGAAAAAGTTCAAGACTACGGCTTTCGGTCTACTGAACACAATTAGTATCACACTCATCTGCTAATCGAACATCAAGTATGGAGACGGCGCCCCTGATCATCCACATGGTATTGGATTTCAGTTTTTGATTCTCCGTATTCATCATCCCCAGATCTCCACCGTTGGTTTCATCACGAACACCATCGCGCTCATTACTATCTACCGCAGTCCTCGCCTGCAGTCAACGTGAGATTTAGAGTTAGAGTGCGATCGTCTCTTCATTTCATACATTCTCTCACTTGTCAGAGAAGTAAGAGAGTAGGCGAAATGTAGAGACAGCACTCTCATTCTTGAGAGATTACACACAAGATTCTCATTATTTCACGAAAATGTTCAGTTTCGGCTTTCTCTGCGCCGTCTCAGCTGGAGGAAACATTGTGATACTCACAATGTACTCTACATGGTCAGTGTTTTTCTAAATGCGCTTCCTAATTGGTTGTTGTCAGGTATTCACTCCCCAAATGGCCCATATTCGAGTACAAATCGTTTCTGAGCAGATACGTTGGAATCGTGAGTCTATCTTGTCTCACTCTTTGTACTTTTATCCTTTCGCAGATCGGTGTTTCGATCTGGTCGCTGGGTTTCCGTCTTCATCTTCTCATCGCCTTCAATCGAATGGTCGCGCTTGTCTTCCCCTTCATGAGCTACAAGTACGCGAACAAGAGAATGACTGTGAGTGCGAGGAAGTGATTAGAGAATTGTATTGTAGTAGTTCGTACTGTCAGTGCAATGCACAAGATTATCAGACATGATCTTTGAAAAATACTTTTAGCTCATCCTACTGGCAATTGGGGTTTTCCTGGCGATTGTTCAAGCATCTCCGCTCATTTTCGGTGAGATTATCGAAGCCTCAGTTTCGAACAAGTTTCTTTTCAGTGGAAGAAGCAAGGTTCTGCTATGAGCCAAACCTAATGGTGTGGATTTTCGCGCCTACTGAGTGGGGATTTATCTATGAAAGGTAGGTCAATTGCATTCGACAATGCAACAACACACATTTCAGATACTTCAACAACCTTCCTTCCAAGATCGAATTCGTATTGACGGTGTCTATGGACACAATTACGTTGATTCATCTTGAGATAATGAAGTGAAAGGTAAGGCTAGATTATTGTATCGATTATGTTATTTCTCTTCACAGCAAGCAGCATTCACTCAGCAAACAGCAACAAGATATCTAGAGGTCAAACTGTTCTTCCAGGCTAGGGTCTCGCAAAATTCGAACCGAATAGAATGTTCCAGTCTGTGAGTCAAATCTTCCCCTTCGTATTCTGCTTTACTCTGTTCGAATACGTCACTCCTCTGCTAGAGAGTGATTTCGGTAACGATTTGATAAATATCCTAATGAGAATGAACATTTTTCAGGTCGTTTTCTCTCAACGACCGCAGTTTGGCACTCGGTGCATGCGCTTGACGGGTGAGTTCACTGATTGGTGGATGTATAATAGTAGACCGATATTTTCAGACTAATCATCGACATTTTCCATACAAAGGCTGAGATCTTCACATCCAAGAAACAGTCAACAATAGTCAAGATGGTTTCGCCGGCAAACAGCAAGCCGTGAACATACCAAAAAAGGATCATTGTTTAACACTAGATACAATTTTTGTACGAAAGAGATTTATTGAAGTGAAGTGGGGAAGCTATTACATACCCCGTCACCCCACATTTCTGTGAATTATTATAGTAATTAATTAAATAATTTCAATTTTCGAATATAAAATCAGTTTGTGTTTCTTTGGTTTTTGTTCGCTAGGAACTCCCACACGGAAAGCCCTTATTCGTCTTTCGCTAGCTACCGTATTCTCGTGATGACGAGTGAATTTCGTGTATTTTAGTTGTTCGTGCTTCTTGTGTTTATCACGTTATTTTGTGTTGTTTTGCCGTTAGTATTTATTACAATAAAGCTAATTGCTTAATAAACGACCTTTGACGTGTTTCGAAGCTAGGAGAGCCGTTTGCTAGCTGTTTCACTCAGTTTGATCCTGCGTGCTGGTCAAACTGAGGGGAAGCCGCTAGCAATCTTCTTCGTGGTCTTTCTTCGTGGTCTTTCTTCGTGGGATAGTCCTGTGCTGCGTGTTCGCAGGCTATCAAGGTTGTGGTTTGCTCCGTGGTTCTGCGTGGTTGTTTTGTATTCGTTGGCGGGAGCTTATCGCCAAGTTTTCTAGTTGCAGCCCACCGGTTCGACGAGGGTAGCCGCGTCCCACAGTTGTTAAAGGAGGCGCCTGACCGCTCGATTGGGATCAAGGTGGTTTGAGGTAAATAGCTGTGTCTTGGTGCCTAGGAGATCGGAAGTGTGTCGTAATTAGGCTGTAAATCGGGATAACGGAAGCGTTGGTGCGATCGGAAGGCTATTTATCGGAATCACTGATATAACAGTAGAACGGAAAGGGTCAGCCTTTCTTTACAGAAGTGATTCAAGTGTTGGAACTGTTATCATCATGAGACGTAGGACAACATAGCATACACCGCAATGAACAGATCATGGTGCTAATACAATAACCTGAATTAGCTTGCAATGTTTACAGCTATCTTAGCTCACCCTTTTCGCAAGTTTATGTCTGTAATCAGCAGCATCCACGGATTGACGAAAGTCATGAGCAGAACTGGGATGATGAAGAGATGTCGAACGAGATGAGCTGGGCGACCCTGCATTTTAAATTTTAAATGTACATTTTGGTCCCAAGTATTTTACGTGCTCTCGGTTGAGAAAAGAGGTTGAAAAAAGTATGAACAATTAATGCAACAATGATTGTAGTCATAATTGAGTGAGGATGTGAAAGGTAACTCACATATTTCACCGCAGTTAGTGCCACGATAATATTGTAGGCAGCCATAGTGCACAAAGCAAGAAGCAGCATGCAACCAACGAAGGCGATATTCCTCATCTTGCGATACTTTGCAATGTTGCTGTAGCCACTGGAAAACAAACAACATGTTCTTTTTTTCGTTCGAAGACGTACGATGATCTCTTGAATCTCCTCAGCTTCATTAATACGAGAAGATAGCATGCTGAACTGAATAATATACCAATTATCGTGAACGCCGTGCCTTGTGTTGCGAGTAGCTGCAATGCGTAATTAGTGCAGCGTGATGAGTTGGAAGCAATGAAAACATCGGAATATATGTACCTCGACTACAACATCAGGTACAAACAGCAATGCATTTCCATCCTTGCCAAGCTCGAAATGAACTGGCTCTCGAATGACATAGTTGATCAGGCTCAACATCGGAATTATTGTCTTCACCAACCACCACGCCCAATTCGGAATTGAGTCAAGTATCTGAAAAGACTTATTCTGAAATATGCACATTAATGAATTTCCAATTACTCTTTTCACTCTTGAATCGGGTGTGCAAATACCAACGAAGCTTGCTAGCGATTGCATGATCAAGCCCCAGACCTGAACCATTGTTGCAAATCTGGATTTAGTTACCAAATTGGGCCACCTGAACATTGAAGAAGAAGTGGACGGTTCCAAAATAGTAAATCTCCGGAAAGAATCCAAATATCCATGAATTGGTAGACATTATGAATTCGTTGCCTGCCATTCTTTCTCTGATCAAAATCCGTCCGGTGATGTAGAAGAAGATGAGGACATTCTCGAGAATACTCTGAAACGGGACAAGCTATTCCCGGCGATGATTTATAAAAAAAGGCTTACCTGGATCACGAACAGACGGTAGAATAGCGAGTTGTACTGCGAAATGCGCTTTCGCACTCCGACAATCAGTTGAACTAGTGAGATATGCAGAACGGATGATGGAATGTACACTAACAGTACGGGGAACCACAGCAAGACGTGGTACATGAGCATTTCGAAACGAGAAACGGACGAGGCGGAAGAGATGGGAGGATATCAAGAAGCTAATCTACTACGGAATACTACGGACTAGAAGACTAGAAGATCATCATCCACATGACACTCGTCCATAACAACGTATGAGAAGACCACAAGATTGGAACATCATTGAAAAACACAATTCGTATCTACGCTAACATATCTTCGATCTCCAGTTCTCATTAGAAGCACGTACTTGGGACATTCACATGAAGATCCAAAACAAGATCAATGATTAAGAGACCGGATCGGTAATTTTGGATCATTTTCGACCTCTTCGTGGCCACGTCCCCCCGGAATGAGAACCGCAGGTCCAATCCGTTATGCATAGGGACCCCTTGGCCTGGTATGGCACATAGTATCATAGTGGTCCTGATCTGGGCTGTCAGTGGTGAATTATTGAATTTCAAAGTTGAAAAATCGAAAAATCATAAATTATGAACGCGACAACCTAGACTCAAAATCTCTTTTGCTATGCACTGGGCATGAGCAGAACTCAAAAATGAGCCATCCCGATCGGACCACATCGCTCCGGAACCTTGTTTTCAAGGTCTCGTTTTCTTGTTTTCGGGCTCTATCGCTCAAATGGAAAGAGACCGACAGCTCTCATTCTGCTCGAATACTACCCTGATGGATCCTTAATCGAACCTACGTAACGAGGCGCCATTTACTTTTGTCTAAAGTGGTCGC
>LS514787.1:117743-128456 GCA_900490845.1 Pristionchus japonicus
CTTCTTCTCCCCCTCCCCCTCTCCAACAATTCAGCCAAAGAAAATACCGATCCACTAGATTCACCATAGAAAATAAGGTATAGTCTCTTTTCAAAGTTTTTTCATTTGGAGCGGTATTTCGTGAGATACTGCCCAAAATGCACATAAAAGCATGAACTTTGACCTCAAATAACAAGTCAAAAATGGGAAGTTATGCAAAGTGATATATATAGCACATGTTTATGAGAAGGTCAAAGTGTACCAAAAAAAGTACTTTGGGCTGAACATACATTTTACCCTGTCCGGAGGTCTGGCGATCATTGTTTGACTCTAACGCAAACGGGCTCATAGAGCAACGCAGTTTGAAAAATTGGAATATGTTTTGAAACCTGAAGCAACAAGGTCTTGAAGAATCGCTTTTGGAGTTGCAGCGTTTTCAGAGACCTGATATCGGTTTGAAATATGTTGAGAGCGCGATAAATCTGAAATGGACTGATGAGGTGATCGATTAGCTGCGCTGAAATACCGCTCACTTTACGACAACAAACGATTAATATGAAGTATGCAATAGAGTTGCAGGTTCGGTATCGGCAATACCGCAATATGCGGTAATACCGCGTTTGTGCGGTAATACCGCACGCAACTCTCTCACATTAGCATGCCATTTCTTGTCTCTAACTGTCTGGCGCGAGAGAGTGCGGTGATACCGATACCGAACCTGCAACCCTAGCATGCAATCAAATAACTTAGCAGTACACCATACAATGCAATCGGGAAAACGGCTTCTGAAAAGAGATAGAAATGTTCAAGCAAAAAAGAGGTTCGTACATTGTCTTCAGGAAACCGTAGAACAGCTCCGCACACAATAATCCGCTCGTCCTGGCTAACATCGAATACTTGGCCAACAATTTGAGCACACTCTTGATAGTGTTCGGAACTTGCGAAAAATGGGCTGTCTTCACGACGTTTGTTGTCTCTCAGATGGCAACTAGATGGGCCGACCAGATGAGTGTAACGAATTGAGAGATATATCTATCATCGAGCGAGTATTTGGAGTCGAAGAAAATCTCCATTCCATGACAAAACTGTTTCCGATGGATTCAAAAGATTTGGACCTGTTTCCGATGAAATCAAAAGATTCATTGCTTCCCGCTCCAGCATCCCAAAAACTTCACACCCTTGATGTAGTTTTCATCCTTTTTTTGCTGTGTTCATTGTAATACTTTGTATAACTCGTGAAGCTATATGATGATCCCTTATGCCTGAGCGTGCATGACATAGAAAAAGACAGTCAGAGATATTTAACTTTCCGAACTTTCTTACTTTCAAGCATCGAACTATTTATGGTCAGCCTTAGATTACTTTTGTGCGGTCTGGAGTAATGCATTACGCTCCCCACTGTTGGATTACGGTTCAATGAGCGCTCGCTATGATTTTATGGCAGGTGATGTTTAAAACTGATTGTGTTTTTTTTCTTATCGGAAAAACTTCTTTGCAAGAGCGAGTGTGTGGTAATCAATCAGATATTTAATCTTCACCTGCCAAGAGTATACAGTCGTTGCAAACGATCATTGAACCGTATTCACACGCAGTGGAATATTAATCGTGAAATCAGGTTGCAGCATTGTTAAGAACACAACATTTTGGTTGCCGACTTCTTCGGCGAAGAACTGTATACAATGAATCCACTTTTTAATTCATCGCTTCGGTACAATTTCCATAGGGATCGCGACGGCGCCGTGGATGCCATTTCAACGTCTGTATTTCGTTAACTTTGAAACCTACTTGAACCAGGCTGTTTAAAAATACCATGCTGTTGTGAATCATTTGTACGGAAAATGGTAATTATTGAGTAAACCCAGCATTTGGACTAAGCGTCATAATGGTAGTATCGAGTCATTTCGGATTTTGCATGAAGACTGTTTATATTCTGCATCACGTTATAGGTCTCAAGTGCTACCTAGAGAGCAATTCAGATTGAATGCTGATTGATTCCGGATATTATAACTGCTCTCAATTTTTCATTTTCTAATAAAATAGGCTGTTATTATATCGGGATCCCAGGACAACCTAGGTGCACGTTGTAGACCACTGGGTGAGGTATCTGAAAATCACCATACAGGACTATTTCGTTATTACAAGTAACAGATTTTGTTAGGATAAAGGTGCTCGACCTATTTTTTGGAGTCTAGTTTTGAAATATTTCGATATCAATTTTGAGATATCTTAGCAAAATGCAACTCAGATAGCATCACTCAGATAGCATCGATATTGTAAAACTTGAGAACCGTTTGGTTCTCGAGTTTCACCTATCCTGTCTCTTAACACAACAAAATTGGGAACTAGAATGGCGCTATTGATGAATTTGCGATAGGTTGTGTTACCCAGGAAGAAAGTGAGCACGATATTATTTCGCAGATTTTCAGTGTTGATTATCGCTCTTGAGCACAACAACACCATTAGTCCCAGCTGCTAATTAAAACCCGCGAATCAGTACTTCTGATGCATTCGAAGCTGTAGAAATTCGAATCCGGGGTACAGCACATTATGGAGAATACGAAGCTAGCTCAAGCTGCACAAGCCGTGCTGCCCACAACGTTAGCTTTTTGAAGAGTTGGCGTCCTTGTTTGTTAGACAAATGGTGAGTGTTGAGCTAACTGAGTTTAGTCGGGTTGGTGGAGTCGCAGATGACACCCTCGGCCCAAAATAGTCATGTTTGAACGTCAAAGGGAGCTTGAAATGATGCAATTCAATATTCTGTTCTCGAACAATAATATCCCCTGAGCTGAACACAACAAGTTCTCTCCGTAATCGCTTCTTCGCACTCTATGTGAAAATGATTCTTGATTAATACACGTTGCCATGGTTAGTAGAGGCAGATAAGGTCGCTGAGAGTCGGTTCGGACCGTTCACACGATGTGATCGATGTTTTCCATTTGTTATCCATACATCACTAGGTTTCCATCGGTAACAGTTTAGCTTTTTTATCTTTGACAATTCTTCTCATCTGCGTTAATGTGGCATTCAATTATAGGGTTGGTCCATAAGTTCTGTCGTTTTTAGGACAACATTCAAAAGGCTCTCTTTTCCTCAGATGGAATGTCCAATGCACCTCACCATAGCATAGGCTAGTGACGTGGTCGAACTAGAAAACCATGTGTTTGGGCAGCTCAAGCTGCACAAGCTAGCCGTGCTGCCCATTTTTGAAGAGTTGGCGTCTTTGTTTGTTAGACAAATGTGATGCTGAAGCTGTAAAAGATTTTTTCCCGTAGACAACGAAAAAATTCAAAAATATTGAAATCCAGTAGGTCTTGAGAAAAAATCATAAAACAAAAACTAGCGCACACCAAATTTAACAAATTTAACCGTTCACAGCAATAATGGGGCAAGGATTGGTGAATCAGATAAACCTAATAGACCCCACTTTTGAACTGTTAAGGACTAAAATATGCAGATTTCGATAATTAATTTTTTTTAGTCGATCTTCAAAAAAATCTAGCTAGTCACGGACGTCTTATCCTATTCTAGTAAAAAGCATACACCACCCAGGGTAGCTACTTTTATTCTCTGGACATTGAAGGAAATATCAACACGAAAGATAGCCATGGAAAAGTAATTGTACACGATCATGATTAATCATGACTCTTCAATATTCCTCAGTCTTGAGACAATCTTACGTTTTATATTTACAGCTTTGATTCTATTTTGTGACCCCGTCGTCACTCTTCAAAACTATGGTTTTAAATTTACCATATCTTCACTCTCTGGTACCAGCTGCCAATATGGAGAGTGAAAATTTTTAGAGCTACAACTTTCAATGGTTCTGTCCATACCATTCATTGAAGAGGCCTCATCTAGTGAGCGCTCAGTAGAGCATCCTAGGCCTTATTGGTGAGAAAAGAGTATGACTTTATTGGGCGAAGAAGGAAGAAGTTAGAGGTCCGAACATTGAACCTAGACTCACTCGTGCAAGTACATTCGCACAGAAGAGGAGCGGGTCAATGAACAAGATTGGATAAAGTTTGTTGTCTTTCAATTTTTCCCAGGAGCTTGGTGATTTCTTGTAGACACAACTTTCACATACACTAATGAGTGAGAAATGCGAAATAGAGTGAGAAATGCTTTCAAAGCCTTAATATTTGTTCAGTAGGTGCTCGGGATAATTGTTCGGTTGCTTATTTGTTCCCGATTTTCTTGTTAGGTATCACCCGTGTTGACCATTTGGTGACATATAATGGCATTAACTAGCCATCTAGTGTAGTTAAATACGGTAGTATTCTAAGCTTTGCTTTACCTGTCGGCCATCTTGTGTACAAAGAGATGGCATTTACACGAATTGCTGGTTTTACCGCAATATTTCACCACTCGAAAACCAAAATATACACAGCTTTCCACTGTTATTCATGATGTATACTCTGCGATATTCAAAACAGCCGACTCAGCAATACTCCCTTTACAACGTGACTCATTTCCTTCAGTGACCTCGCATCCACTCTCTGGGGAACGCATGGTTGCTGAGAAGGACCGTCCATTCTTCAAATTGTTTGCTGCCATCGAAGCCTCGAACATAGGTTTATTTTTAGAAATAATTGGTACATTTCAAACGAAATTATGTATTTCAGTGATAGCTTTCATTGCAAATATCATCTTGATTGTGATCATTTTCAAGAGTACTAAAGTATGATATAGTTTAGTTTTAAGCAAAAATTTATCATGACAGGACCTCTCCAGCTACCGATATTTGCTGCTGGCTTTTGCTGTGAACGACCTTTGCTTTCCTGTAGTGCATGCTCTGACATTACCGGTATCTATGCGTAAATCTCATTCTCAAAAGTTTCTCAGGTCATTTGCTCCTATCATGACGCTTTCCTAATGTTCTCGAACGGAATACTTACCTCGAAGGTACTATGATATACCAGGATGGCTTATTAGCTCTTCTGTTTTGTTGATAATTTTGTTTGCGATAAGTGTGATAATTCTAATCCTAGGTCTTCTCTAGAATAGGCCAAAACGCTTGTTCAGGTCTCCATCTGCCTCTTCGCAGCGGTTTGTTCGCAAACGATGCCGATTATGACGCATCTGTTCGTCTATCGGCTGATTGTTCTGCGATGGTGAGCAAATCGTCCTTCAATTCAGCAGAAACCCACAATTGAGGCCCAACGCCGCACGGTTCTACACCGCTAGTAATTCATTTCTTCTCATTGCATCGACTGTTCTTTCCCAACTTGCGATGTGGTATTTCGAAAATGTGCTTCATGAAATCAAAACCAAAACGTAAAGGTTTTCGAACTGCTGGTTCAACTACGACTCGGATGATGAGCTACGCAATTATGTGCAGCCTTTTCTTGATGCAGACTTCCCTGGAGAGGGCCAAGGCCACATTGGTGTGCTGTACTATGTTTGTTGTACATCGTTTGTTGTTTGTGCCTTATTCTGGCTCTTTACAGAACGAAAACGGGATCCGTATTTCCGCACTCATGGCAACGCTTGGATTCGATGGCATAATGATGTTTTGGTGCACAATCATTGGATTCTGCACTGTACTGATTGTGAAGTCGTTCAAGTAACCGTTTCAAATATACATTGTTCAAGCCAAATTTTCAGGGGATCTACCGGAAAACACGCGTTTCGCACTCAGCAATTGCAGAAACAATTATTCAAGACACTAGTGTGGCAGGCAATAGACTCGAATCTTCGATTAAAAAAACAACTTCAAATTCGGAATTCGAAACGATAATTCTCAGAATTGTTGCAGATGATTATTCCCATAATCAGCGTCTATTTACCTTGCGCGGGAATCATCAATGCCCCTATACTGGTTCACATATCCGAATCGCCAAGTCTCGTGAGCTGCAGTGTTTTCTCACATATTGTGATTGAATTTGCAAGGTATCCGCAGCGCTTTCCCTTTTTCCTGTGGTCGATGCGATAATCACACTAATTGGAGTGAAAATATTCAGGTTCGTCGAAAGCAGTTTGCAAATGATGATGTGGTGATAATTTTCAAGTGAAATATTCAAGTGAAAAACTTCAGAAAACACATCGTCACTTTTCTTCGAAAAACATTGAAAATCCGCATCGAGCAGAGCAGCACTGCAGTGACTTCCATTCCTGGCCGGCAATGACAATAATCCTAATTTTCCAAGTGATTAACAGTTTGTATTCCTTTCATATTGTATCGTTCATTGAATAACTAATAAAACGAGTACACTATTGTGCAAAAGTATGGCCGGAAAATTAAAAAGTCATAACCAGAATTGAGATAGAGACCTGCGGTTGGAACCAAACAATAGACAATCCATATGAGAGCACACTCGTATGGTACTTGTGTTAGGTGCTTCTCAAACATATTCGTGGCCAAACTTTTCCCGAGGTGTGGTCGTAAAATAAAATCTTATGTGGTAGTAGTGCAACCATTGGTGTTCACAACTCAACTTGTGGCCCAGTGCAGACATTTCGCAATGGTGAGGGAGGAATTTTTACGACACTTCCCAAAATTTGTGAAAAAAACTGTTGCGTCTTCGGTGACCTACAACCCCAAAACTTGGCAGGTATCATCAGTGTGTGGTCTAGTTGACACCTGCCAAGTTTGGTCCAAATCAGCCTGCTTGCCTCAGGAGTTCATATTTTCAATTACCTATTTGTGTCCCTACCCCAAACTATCGGTCTCGCGAAGTGAAAAATCTGATTTTGGGCAGAGTGGTAACACAACCTCTTGTGATGAAGTGTGTCAAGTTTGCAAGTTGGGCGGTCATTTTCCCGGCTTATACAGTGACAAATCCGAGTCGAAATATATTGAGAAAAGTGACATGTTCAGAAACAGATTTTCTGGAACTTTAAAATTTCCCTCTCTGAACGTGCTAATCATGTTGGCAGTATCGTTTCTTGAAATGTGACGTTATTTAGTGGCATTTGAAAGCGAATCATATACCTACAATATATAAAGCAGAGGTGTGTCCGTGCGTGTGACCACCATTGCGAAATCGTAAACAAGTTTCATCACATGCGCGACTCTACTCAGTATTGCGAAATATTGCGAAACTCGGGATTGCGAAATAGATGGCTCGCGAAAGAGAGGGAAGGAGGGGAGAGGGAATGAGAAGGGCGGAGAGTGGGGAGAGGGGAGGAAAGGGGGATTCTCAAATATGCCTCGGGAACATCGGGCATGCCGAAGGCATGCAGGACCCATCTGGTCATTAATGTTTCGTTGACATCGGTTGCGACACGGTTCACTGCTTTATGAAATTTCTAAGAAAAAAAAACCTCGGATTTGCCACTGTAAAAGCCGGGAAAGTGACCGCTCAACTTTGAAACTTCAAACACTTCATCACAAGAGGTTGTTTACAGCATTGCACAAAATAAATTTTTTCCTTGTCGAGGCCGATAGTTAGGGGTAAGGACACAAAGAGGTAATTGAAAATATGAACTCCTGGACCAAACTTGGCAGGTGTCAACTAGACCATTCACTGATGATACTGATGAAACACCAATGGTTGCACTACCACCACAGAAGATATGAGTTGATAGGACCAATCCTCCAGAAAATCAAAAATATTTTACGACCACACCTCGCGAAAAGTTTGGCCACGAATGAGTTTGGGAAGCACCTAAGTCAAGTACCATACGACTATGATCTCCTATGGATTGTCTATTGTTTGCTTCCAACCTCAGGTCTCTATCTCAATTCTGGAAAAAGTTATGACGTTTTGAATTTTCCGGCCATACTTTTGCACAATAGTGTATGTAAAGGGATTAAAGTCAGCAAAGTTCGCTTACATCACGCCATGATCATTAGAGAACGCCTATCGAAACATATATGGCCCCAGGGGTTATTTTGGACCATCTACGCGATGAGCAACTTGATTTCGTTATACAGTACCGTTCAAAAGTTTGGCCCCAAAATTCAAATCGTCACAAGTCTCTTCAAAATTGAGATAGCAACTTTTGGTCTGGAGCAATCGATAGGCAATCTATAGGAGAATAACGTGATATGGTGTATGAGTTAATGTTCTTCTAGACTCATTCGCTGCAAATTTTCTGCTGAGGTGTGGTCGTAAATATTTTTTGAACCTCGGAAGATTTAGCCCAGAAGCTCCGACGTACTGCGACGTAGTACAACCGTTAATCTTCCCTATCCACATAAAGGCCCTTTGCGGGCAGTTCGCTATAGTGAATACGAATTATTTTCCGACACCTCCCAGATATTTTCAAAATCATTTAAGTTCCGTCTTAGGTGTCCCGCAGCCACCAAACTTGGCAGGTAGTATCAGTGTGTGGTCCAGTTGAGCTGTGCTAAGTTTGGTCCGGATTGGCTGCTTGGGTCGTGGATTCCACTTTACACGTAAACTCATTTTGCCCCCACCCAGAAAGTAATTTACCCATAGTACCGTAATCTGCTTATCATTGAATCGAGGACTGATTTTTTAACCGCTACTTCGAAAAAAATCACTATGCGATAGCCGGATTACTGTACTATGGGTTACGCAAAAATAATGGGACACTGTACTGTACATTGGTACATAATATATGAAGATCCTCCATCATGACTTTCCACCTCCATTTTGGACCATGACCCATGGTTTTGGGCCAAAAATGTCTATGGTGGAATTGAATCCCATCAAATTGATAATTCGCAAGATGTTGTAAAAATACTATTTATGATGTTTCTCATTCAAATTTCACAAAAGAAGACTGAAATAATCGAAGTTGTTTCTCGAAAATAGGAATTTTTCATGTTTGAGCCAAAAAATGAGGATTTAAACCCCCTTCGAGTTTAAATATTTTATTTTTCTTGTACACTCATGCAATCATTCTTTCATATTCTGCAATAAAAAGTTCTGCGTTCGGCCCCCATGACAGTGAGAAAATTTAAAAACAGAAAGCAAATTTAGTTTTTCGAGCACAACTTTGCCCCAAAAAATCGAAATTTCGATTTTTCAAAAGATTGTTGTTTGCCATATTTTTGCGAGTATTTTAAGCCAAAGAACAAGTTTCTAGCTCAACTGGAAGCTGAGAAGCACTGTAGCCGGGTCCAGACCCGGGATATCCCTAAAACACGGCTGTGGGTCAGAAGGACCGGATGCGTCGAATCCTTGTCGCCTGGGTATGTATCCACCATAGTATGGTCGATTTCAATTGGGTTTGAAAAATCTAGTTCATGGGTTCATACATTCTCCTGATTCTTGTGGTAAGCAAAACGTCAATGTTGTGCTTTCAAGTAGCTCCAAAGTTCTTTAGATTTCATGAAATGATACTGCGAACAAGATTACCATGTTTAAAGAGAAATACGACAAAGTTCCGGAAAATATTTTTTTGAAGTTGTCACTTTTATCGATCTGGCTCTCGTCGGATTTGCAGCTGTAAAACCAGGGAAAGTGATCGCCCAACTTTGGAATTTCACACACTTCCTCTCAAGGGGTTGTGCTACCATACTGCACGAAATCAGATTTTTCCCTTCACGGAGCGGCTAGTTCTGGGTGGGGGCAAAATGAGTTGACGTGAAAAGTTGAATTCACGACCCAAGCAGCCAATCCGGACCAAACTTAGCACAGCTCAACTGGACCACACACTGATACTACCTGCCAAGTTTGGTGGCTGTGGGACACCTAAGACGGAACTTATATGATTTTGAAAATATTTGGGAGGTGTCGGAAAATAATTCCAAAATAACCCCTGGGGCCACTTCATGGGGCCTCTCAACTTTTTACCTGTTCCAGACATCTGTTGAACCTTTCGCAAACGGCCTCATATTGAAATCGTCATTCGAATGGTTCTATCGAGTACACTTCGTCATGCGTAATTTTTTTGTTTCTCCCTCATCCCACCATTCTTTTGCTCATCTGCAAAGGTCATTCCGGGTGGCGGAGAGGAGTGAGGGTAAAGGAATAGAGGAATCTGCATTCGAGCGGCCTAACGAATGATCCTTTCGAATATATACACGAATGCTCTCGTCGAATGCTCTCGTCGAATGCTCTCGTCGTATGCTCTCGTCGAATGCTCTCGTCGAATGCTCTCGTCGAATGCTTCGCAAATCGAATAAACGGCCACTCGAATGTGGGATGGAATCGAATGACGCGTCATTCTTCCTCATTCGAATTTCGAACATACGCGATGTCTTACGAACGTTCAATGAAATAGATATGTCGAAACTTAGCTATACATCACGAAAATACATCAATATAGGCGTGGTACAAGCAAAACACTAGTGAGCCAATTTGTACATATAATATCAAAACAAGAAAGGATAATGTGAAATGATCTGAGCGACGGTGAGATACTTCTTCTTTCCCAGCCCACACTCATCTCGCCACAACGACCGATTGCTCGTTCCACCGGCGCACCTTTGCCACACGTAGCTCTGCACACCGCGACCGATCAAGCTCCAATTCGTCAACAGCTTTTGCATTCAACGAACCACATTACATACGCATCCCAACGTTCGCAAATGCTTGACCGACAGCCTCGATGGATGCGAACGTATTGCAGCACAAACCGTTGCTCATTTCTCTCTCGCACACCTTTGACACACGTATCCTAACACAACGCAACCGCTCGCGCAATCATGCGCATTTCGCAGCTCACAAGGCGCCCGCATCCCATCACACGCGAACACTTGGCGAGACAAAAGCAGACGTATTGCATCACAACGCGTCCAACATCAAACATGTTCTATCCCATTTCTCCATTGCTCATTTATCTCTCGCGCACATTTGACACACGTATCCCAACACAACG
>LS514787.1:129527-159861 GCA_900490845.1 Pristionchus japonicus
CAATCATGCGCATTTCGCAGCTCACAAGGCGCCCGCATCCCATCACACGCGAACACTTGGCGAGACAAAAGCAGACGTATTGCATCACAACGCGTCCAACATCAAACATGTTCTATCCCATTTCTCCATTGCTCATTTATCTCTCGCGCACATTTGACACACGTATCCCAACACAACGCAACCGCTCGCGCAATCATGCGCATTCAACCCTCACAAGGCGCCCGCATCCCATCACACGCGAACACTTGGCTAGACAAAGACGTATTCCAACACATTGCGTCTATCACCAAACACCCCCCCCCCCACTTAGTCGTTGCTCGTTTCGCTCCCTCTTGCGCACTATTCCCACACGTCTCCCGGTACATCAAATTCAACAGCGTGCGTGCGCCTGTCGGTCACGCAGAGCACACATGTCTCGACGCAACCGAGCATTCCTTGCAAACTTGTACTGCTCGGCAGCAAGCATAATGCAAGTAGCTCGTCTTCGCACTGCCCGGTTTCACCTTCCGTTCAGTTTCGTTGCGTCCGCCCCTGTCAGGAATGAAACGTCCGTCTTTCAGTTGTTTGCAAAATCAAAGTATTTACATGTGAGCAAAAAGTATCATGTATCGACTTTCTTTCACAGCATCAAATATACATCAAATATGAGTTCCCAATAACACTATTAGAGCCGATTGATATCGCTATTAGCGAATGAATGGCATTCATCACTAATGGATTCGTTATTTACCTAGATTGTGTTAATCAGACCATCTTCTTATAACATGACCTAAACCTATATCAGCTGTTTTATCCATTGATTTTATCAAGCTCTAAAAGTGGTTTCAAATGCTTACCGAAGGTCAAACAGCCGATTATTTCGCCAACAGTGTCTATCTGAAATTGGTATTATCATTTTTTCATCACGATTTCAAATATTTCACCTGCTGTGTTTTCAGATTATTCTCTTCAGATTAATTTCGTCAGCGATAGGTATTTTGTGTATGACAGTACTAGAGATGAATCGGAAGTTGGTCCTGAGTGATTTCTTTTTCCACAATTCACTTCCAGAAAATTTGTAGCTCACATATCTCTGAAACGGCTGTTGAACCTCCATGGTTTTTGGACATTTCTGCTGTGCTTGTCAACATTGATGGAAAGTGTCATTCAGACCTATGCTCATTTCTCATTTCAGTAAGCAATGATGTTAAACTCTCAGCAAAAACGTCCTTCCAGAACTCCCAGAGACCTCCTAATGTCCTCGGAACAGTGTCTGCTCAGAATGGTACCTCAGTATTTTGACATGTGTGGTAAGTTAAAAAAGGACGCAAGCACGCAATCATTCTCACAGGTTCGATAACCTCATTGCTAGCAATGTCGATTGAGCGAAATGAAGCGTCCAAGCGGTTAGCAACCTACGAATCCTCCACGGGAAGATACGGCTTCAAATTCGTATTGATACACGTGGGCACATCTTTTGGAAATGTGTGAAGTATTTGTTCAGCTTTCGCTAACAACACTTGGAGTTGTGATGTACACTTGCAAATATGGTTTTCCAAGTCGTGTACCTCATTGTTCAATGGTATCGATAAACGGAAAGACCATTCAAAACATTGTTGTGGTGAGCAACAGTTTCATGTCTTTCTCAGAAAAAGTTGCACAGGGCGCACTTTTCTGGATGGAGCTTTTCACTATCTACTTTTATTACAAACTGTTGAGACGGAATGAAAATGAGCATGATGCTGATGAGTCATTGAACATGTCCCTGCCCGCAAGGTCTGCTCTGAACCTTTGAAGCACTCGAATTATGAATTTCAGATATCAACTAACCGAGAATATTCGAGTTCTTCGGCTACTGCTGCCGATCATTGTGTATGTGTTCTATTTTGAAGGCGCCAATTCCAAACAATTTGTTCATTATCGGTTTAGATCTCATACTTCCATCGCTGTTGCTGGCGTGTTCGCATTTTTCTACTTTGATCTTGCTGGATTTCAAGAGGAGCTGTACCCAATCTTCGAGGTATTGACCAGGCCATCCATTCAACCTTCCAAATTACAACAGGATTCGATCAACATGGTCTACATGCAAGGAATCGTCATGCCACTCATTTTCTTCATTCGCTTTAGGTTAGTCTAGTATGGTTATAATTCATGAATTCGCTATTACTAGGAACAAGCGGTTGCTCGAGAGGAAACTATTTACAACAAACATGTCGTCTGGACGAGCACTGGTCATCGTTCATGACCGAGCAATCACCAAAGGGTGGTGATAAATGCTTCATTTTTTTGACTGATATCTAGTGCTTCGAATCAATGAAGTGTTTATCTCCACAATGATAAAGTGTCCAGTCCCGAAAAGGCCCTGCATTCCGACAACCAATGAACTTTCATTGCCCGTTGAAGTGCACTACCTTTTTTCAAGAATGCACTGAAGCGAAAAGTCGGGCGTCTGCTAAAACGAACTTGATGAACTGGATAACGCATTCACATCACAGATCAGCCTCGGTGACCTCATTATTTTCACGCTTTGTCCACTTTCGCCTCTTCATCTTCATTGTGCTCTCATCCGATGAGTTCAGACGCGCCTTGTGACTTCTGATGTGTTCCCTGTCTTGAGTTCTTCGAGATCACTATTTCTGAGATTACGCCTACTTTTCGAGATACTCGTAATAATACTTCCGTGGCGGAGTCAGTAGTTGCGAACTCACGATCTGCATTTTCTCCGTTTATTGTCTGATTCCGAATAGTTTATTGAAAAACTACGAAAATACAAACGAAAATGCGTGGAAGCCCCGGATCTGTTGCAGTTCTAGCTGTGGTGAGTTGTCACTAACTTATTTAGGATTCTCAACTAAAACTTATTACATTTTCAGGTATCCATCACTGGAATGGTCTCAAATGCACTGGCCTGTCGCACTGTGTTCATCACACCGGTGAGAGTTTTTTCAACTCGCATCAGATCGGAACTAACAATTTTATTTATGTTCCTTTTTGATAAAATGCTATTGTTTAGTACATGCACTCCTCGTTTGGTGTCATCTGCGCAGTGCTTGCCGCTTCCAACTTTGGCGTTTCTTTTCTATTCTTCGTATGGAGCGCCCTCCCAGTGGAGATGTACGTTTCGAACTTAAAATACTTTTGCTTTTTACAACCTCACATAATGTAATCCAGCCTCTTCGGAGAAAGTGTATACAGCGCTCTGCCTGGCAAAGTGGTCGGACAGGTAAAGTATTGCTGGCATCCTTTCCGAAACAATTTGCTTCTGTTACAGATCGCCCTCTTCTTCTTGTACGGTTGCGAATATTCTCATATCGTGATTTCCTTCAATCGGCTCGTGCACATTGCGTTTCCGATGCGGGTATGCTCCGAGTGCAATAAGCCTGAATACTAAAATTAGAAAATTTCAAGGGAA
The DNA here is from genome assembly GCA_900490845.1 of Pristionchus japonicus. Lineage (NCBI taxonomy): Eukaryota > Metazoa > Nematoda > Chromadorea > Rhabditida > Neodiplogasteridae > Pristionchus > Pristionchus japonicus. The sequence continues at coordinate 132,919 of LS514787.1, forward strand.
GAACGATCTTCACAAAGAAAGTGACCACATTTCTTGTCTCGATCATTTTCGGATTCGCGTTTCTCGAGATAACTCCGTACTTCTCACGTAAGCTGACCAGTTTTCATGCACTGAGATTTGATTCGTAATCCGAGAAGGAGCTTAGTCAGTATAGTGATACATCAATGTACGAGATGTTGCGATCTCTTCTGAGAATCTTCATTCATTTCAGCCGCCCATTGTTACTTCACGTATGACTACAACTCGTCTCTATGGAATTTCTCAGACACGCCGTGTGGAAAATTCTGCTCATTGTATGTTTGAATTCACCATCTTCAAAATCATTATCACGGATAGATGATACTTCAAGATGATTGAAAGTCGAAGAAATCGATGCGCCCACCTCGTTCACAGAATGAGAATGATTAGAGAAGTACCCAAAGTTCATGAATCGAGGACAAATTTGAGGGAAGAACCATAGGCATCATTGCATCCATCATTTACTTGCATCTCGAAAATTGTGTGAATATTAGTTCTCAATAACGGACTGCCCGGTTTCAATTCACAACAAATAAGTTTTAGCTACTTCGACTTTGTCTCTGGAATCGTTATACTCTCCATAATCTTCACCATGGACGCCATTGCATTCATTTTATTCCGCCGACACAGGGTAAATGCTAAGAATAATAGGAATATTTGACACTACAAGACGTTTTCAGCACCACAGCAACAGCGACAAGAACCGGTCGATCGAAAAGAAGTTGTTCCTGCAGGTACGCTTCTTTCGAAATTCCGTTTGATCATCAATTAAATGCATTTTCAGAGCATCTGCCAGGTCATTCCTCTATTCTGCGCTATTCTCACGTACCATCTCATCGGCGTAACGCAGGTATCAAAGACATTCTCGTATTGATTATTGTTTTTGGCAGCAATCTCCGAACGCTCTTTTTTTTGTAAAAAGAAGGTACTAAAAGTCGCTTCGTTTCAGACATCCGAGTGGGGCCTCTTCCTCTCCTACACATTCTCGTGGGGCATGCTGCACGCTGTGGATGGGTATTTCCCTCAATTCGAAATTGTTTTTATTTGTTCACGTTGCAGCATCGTTCTGGTAGCATTCCACTCTAAACTGCTCGAGAAGATCACCACCAAGCTCAGGAAGGTAATCACCCTCACACCTATTTAATCAATCAGTCAATCAATCAATCAATATCATGCAGTATTAGGTCGTATGGGTATGCTGATCTCGTCAGGCTCTGTATTCCTCTGGGTTATACCTACTGTACTCATTGAATTCGAACTGCCTCTAGATCGCGCCCAACCATTCATCTGGTGCCGAACCGCGACAGAATAGCCGAACACTGGACACCGCAGCCACTGCGCCGTCGGCGAGAAGAGCAAGCAGTCTGAGGGCAGAATAGAGTAGACGAATTTAGGAGTGCAGTGTACCTAAATGCTTTGAAAAATATTGCTTGGCCATGAATGTATGAATGTTTGCAATAAATGAGAACTGGATAACGTTTTCAAAATTTATTTTAAAATTACCGTACGGTTCCGCTTTTAGAGAAACGGCTTTATTTTTTCTACGATTTTCTTGGAAACGATTGTCCATCCAACTAGTCGAAAACTCACGTGAAAATGCAGGGACAGAAGTAGCTAACGAATATCAATCGGTGAACGGAATCCGCCAACGCCTTGATGAAATAGACACTGAACTTGGATGGCCACTAAATTTTTCACCTGTGAGAACATCAAGCTTTCGAAAGAATTGTTCAACGATGGTACACGTCGAATGAAAACCACCACTGTTATGTTGCAGACCAAACCGAAGAGGGCCAACTTCATAATATTAGAAAATTGAAAAAAGTATATTTCGCACCGGAAAGAGAGCGATTGAAGCAAATGCATAGGATGTATCGTTCATTTTCTGAATGCTATCGTGCTACAATCGCGAGAACACCTGACTGCCAATCGGATGTGATGAATCACGCTGAGAGCTCATTGGTTCATAGCGTTCAATATTGTGATTCAGATGAATTCATGATGAGAAAGATAATCCTGAGCAGAGATCAGATAATACTTCCTGGTTTGACTAATACTATTCTGAGTGCACTCCTCATGAATGGAGAACATAACAATAGGCCACAAAACCGTACGCTGACTCATACATCTCTGGTTTCTCGTAACCAATGGTAAACCAAAGTCCCAACCAGTGGTTGGGACTTTGGTTTACCAGTGGTAGGTGCAATGGTTTACCAGTGGTTGAGGCAATGGTTTACCTGTGGTAAACAAAGAGCGAGAAAGAAGCCTAATAGATCGATATTTGCAATGCATGGATCTCCCCATACCGTAATCCAACCCCGAACGGTAACGCGGGGTCGGTCACATCCAAAAGACGGTCCACTGGGACCGTAGTGAGCCGGGCGCCGTGGCTTGCTAGGGGGCTCTGTGGAAGGCTGAGATAGGGTACCTAATACGCAAGGTGCGTTCTAGACGCGACGGGTTTGCGACGGTGGTTTACCATTGGTTGGGGCAATGGTTTACCAGTGGAAAGCAAGGCAATGGTTTACCAGTGGTTGAGACTTTGGTTTACCAGTGGTTTTCCCAAACTCCGCCACACTCTTTATGGTTTACCAGTAGTTACGAGAAACCAGAGATTGTCATACTGCCTGCTATCGTACATGATACTTCGTAAAGGATTAGATGTTGTTTTGCTTTGTTTGCCTCTTTCATTTCAAAATCTCATCGGAATAGTGATCGATGTGATGAAGCAATAGCTGGGACGCTCAAACTGAGAATTCATGAAAGATGAAGAGGACATCAAGGAGTGATGACCGTTTGTGGTCTCTCCACGCCCTTTTTAGTTACTTCTGGAATGCGTTGGTGGAGAATACTCACCATCCATATCATTCACTACATAACAAAGTTGATTACCATTTGCCTATTCCAAGAAAACGAGCATTATTCAAGCAACTAACTATATTAGAGTTACGAAAATGGCACAACTAAGAATGTCATGACATGCTCATCAAATAGAGCACACTCCGATGCGTTGCCGTACAGTGTTCACTAATAGTTGTGTTATGTGCCAGTAATTGGCAATATCATACATCATTGTGCCAAAGCTGTCACTCTGAAATGATTTTCTATTTTCGACAGAGGGTTCCTCTTTTCCAACGTTATAAAAGGGATATGCAATTCCTACTCCCTTGCTTACTCTAGGCGCGCTAACAGTATCAGCTATCACTCTGCTGTTCTTTGGCAAATCCACACGCTTAAAGAAGTCGAGAATTTTCGTACTTTTATACTCCTCATAGTTTTTGGTAAGAAGAACGGTGCATGGTCACTACTTGGATGAGGAGGGAGTTCCATGGCGTTCGAGATTGCGTTGCTACAAAACTGCAGAATACAATGCTACAAAACATTTCCTGAACAACCACAAGGGGAATATGGTATTCGTACACAAATGCAGTAGCTTCTATTACGAATAGCTATATTTAAGATGCCATTTATCATGTTATGTGTGTCCATCGATATCCGATGATTCGTTGCTCAGTAACCAGTAGTCTGTTGAGTCAGTAAGCTGTGCAGTATTCGACCGATCAGTCGAAAGACACTGTATTAGGCTTATCATATATTTGAATTGTACATCTCAGACATATCCCAGACATTGTCATCTTATTTGTTCTAAAAGGTTCGTCAGGAGTGTTGCATCAGCACGATGATTCCCTATCACGAAGCAATCGAGAATTCGCATGTCGGTTAGTAACTTTCATTGGCTCTACTCTCGTTTACGCATCCAACACATGCTAATTTCAGTCGCCGGATTGATCACAAACTGCCTTCTCATCTACGTAGTGGCCAAATTCTCGAAGAAATCGCTCGGCGTTTACAAGGAAATGCTGCTGTTTTTCGCTGCGTACGACGTTTTTCTTGTCACATTGCATGGCGTCGTCAAGCAGGTCTGAAGTTCAAGACAGGGTTAGACGATAGTGTAACGGTCTCTCACTTTTCCATGCTCTCTCACTCTGTCTGACCGGCGAGAGAGCATCGCGAATTGAGAGACCGTAAATTTTCGCCCAATCCTGATTCAAGAGAATCTGAAGAAAATTCTCCTATTTCAGAAAGTTATCGTCGTCGAGACAACTATCTTTGGCGCAACATCAGAATCGAACAATAGAGTGATTTCAATATTGAAATTGTTATAAATGAGAAATATTGTTTCAGTTAGTAACCGCACTCTACGCTTCCTGTAGCACGATTCCCTTTGTTCTCATGATCATCGATTTCCTCTATCGCTATTGGTGCATCGCCCGTCCAGATCTAATTCCTCTGTTCAAGAATTGGAAATTCATCAGCTTCCTCGTTATTACACCCTTAGCAGAGTTTGCCATCTGGTGAACGGTGTGCTAAATTTGCGCATATTTATCGCAATGATAATTTTCAATGTTATCATGTTCTGCAGTCTATCCATAGCCATTACCCTCTGCTATCTATGCTACTACAATATTTATGTGCTGAGCGGTCACACCATTTCGGCGTATGCGCTTAGTGTTCAACGCAAGCTGTTTGTTTCGCTTTGCGCACAGGTACACACTTCGCTGTCTTTCTAAGTCTAGCCGATTGATTGCAGTTCAAGTGTTTCAGACTGCTGTCCCAATGCTGTTCGTCTATATTCCCTACTTTTGCGTGGTCACCCTTCCCTTCCTTAAGTTGCCAGTCTTTTTCTGGGATGATGCATGCATGCTGCTCACCACTTGCTTTCCGGCCTGGGATGGGATCCTCGTAATACTGCTGATGCCGGACTATTGGTACGTTGCATCTCCCGGAATCATAATAGAGTACCCAATTCTAGGAGAGGATTGACCGGCAAGGTCTGGAAAAGCATGAAGACGACACCAAAGCAGTTCTCTCTGACTACAATGGTGACTGTCACGCAGACCCGTTGACCGCTTTTTGTGGCCGAACAGCACTTTCTCGACTGACCTTATTCTTCTTTCCTGTCGGGTTTTGCCTCGCCTGCTTTCGGCCGCCTTCCGCTTTGTTTACGATCACTGACGGGCGCATGCACTGACACTTCTTTTAAAATAATTTTTAAAAATATATAGATTTTGTCTGCATGATGCATGATACCATGTCACAACCACTATTCTGTGCATTGAATCATTTTCTTAACAGTGTTATTACACAAGCTTCATGATTCTATAATCATGTGCACTCGAAATGACTGAATTTAAAAAAAATGTCCATCTCCTCAAGATTTATACAATTCAAATTACATATTTTTCGGTGGTTGACAGATTTACTAATGGCCTTGAATCAAGGGAGTACTTGAGATGAGTGCATCAAGCCGTGTAGCAAGTGCCACTTGCCACTGCAGTGACTCTCGATCCTCCTGCGAGCGTTTGCTACGATTCCGTTTGCTACGGCTTCGATTCTCACAGTAACAGTGTTATTGCACAAGCTTCATGATTCTATATGTGCACTTGACATGAATGAATCCCGGTTGAATACTTGATGTACTTTAACAATGTCCATCTCCTCAAGATTTATACATTTCTCATTGCATGTTGTTCACAGGGGGTTGAGAGATCTACCAATGGCTCAAAAGAAAAGAGCATAGCCATAGACAATTTTTGAACTGGCACATGTGAACTAAGCGGGAATGTTATGATTATGAAAGGACCTATTCATACTGGCAGAGCCTAGTCGGCCTCTTTCGTGTGGAAGTATTCATGCGAATATTAATAACGAGTGCGGGTAATTTTGGCCCATTCAAGTTCAGCAGTCGTTGAGGCCGGTGCACAAAAAAACTATAGGATAAGGAATGTGTGATTGAATCAGAAGAGTACTTGAGATGAGTGCATCAAGCCGTGTAGCAAGTGCCACTTGCCACTGCAATGACTCTCGATCCTCCTGCGAGCGATGCCCCTCCGATAATCCACAATCCGTCTCTGAATAGGCTACTGCTTCATGTATCTATCGGACTCTATACAAACGAGGATCGCACCCACCTGCATCGAATCATCCACTCCGACACTTTGTCAAATCCCCAAGTGTCGCCTGAATTGGCGCATCTGACTCTGGAAATAAATACTCACATTATTTTTTCAATTGACAATTCGCTATTTTGGCTCATTATGACAATGTACTTGTCTTCTCAAGTCGCTTCCAGACATGTTTGCGTCTCTGGGTGGAGATTGAGCAACTACTATGGACTCACGTCGCGTTCATGCCCGCAGCGCAGAGGGGCGCCGGCTCCGTGGATAAGGCCGTGGCTCCGGGCAGCGACGCGGTGCCCTCGTGCAGAGGCAGCGGAGCGCAGCCGCAGAGTGTCGGATCTGCAATTCAGAGCGAAACGAGGTTATGAATAGATCATAAACGGTAAAGCTGCTAGAAATTGACAAGAAAGGGAGCAGGTGCCTCGCGAACAGAAGCGAGCGCGCGCAATAAGCTGTGTCGACGAGGAGTCTATCCTCCATCCACCCCGACCCTGCGGTAGGCAATCGAATCTATTCAATCAGTGGAACAATCATTTATTTTTCCGCGGAACTCCACAACGGCCTATTCCTATTTAGTGAATTGTGCGTGTTAAACGTGAGCGCACTCACCCGCTGTCGCCTGCGCAGTGCACGTGACCGCGTAGATCTCCTCCTCGATGCGCGCGCCGCCGTACGCGAAGAGGAAGAACCAGGCGGAGCGCGCCGCGTCCCATCTGCGTTGCGGCGCATTAATGTGTTCATGTCACGAACATGCTATCATCGGCAAAAATTCGATCTTTCGAAAATTTTTACAATTTTTTCAAGAAAACTTGATAAATTGTGGTAATGACCGTCAAACAAATAGTGTTTTTATTGAAATGCATACGTGATCGTGCTGACGTCGTCATTGTCGAAGCTGTGATGCGTGCCGTTTGCGAAAATGACGCTGAAATGGGATATATCCATATATGCCGTCTCTCGTATATGCATATATGCCGTCTCTCGGAGGAATCACAGTTGCCCTCTATCGCTCGTCTGCCCCGACCACCGGCGGGAGTGCATGATCGAGGGAACGCTCACCTCGCCAGGTAAAGCCTAGAATCGGTCTCGCCTTCGACAGGCATATTCGGGCAGATTCGCGACTGAAGTCATTGTTGTTGATAGTAGGATAGGAAAACCATGAGAAAACAATAACAACAACAACAAACTTGTTCCAGGCGCGTATACTCCGGACTGAGCACTCCAGTCTTCGTACACGAACCGGGCGCATAGTCTGCGATCACGTCCCAGCCTGTGCGCAAAATCAGACTTATTTTTCTCTTCGTACAGTATTGGCAACTTACGCGGGCAGTTGCTCGTCACCTTCCGCCATGCCGTGTAGGGAGCCGGGCATGCTTGAGTGCTGCTGACGGGCGCTCCTAGCTGGAGACACGCCGTAGTAGCGAACAGAGCGTACTCGCACTGCAGTGCGATATACAAGTCTCTTCATTTTGCGCGTTGCGTGTGCATTCGATAAGCAGCAAGATAAACTGGAAACGCACCGTTGGCTCGAGAAGACAGGCGAGTTTGCAATCCGCCAACGAATCGCTGGCCGCGTTCGACAGCACAGTGCGAGCCACTGTCAAAGACTCCTCGACGAAACAGACTGCGCCTGCCTTCAACAAACCCTATTTTGAATGAAACCAGTGGGAGAAATCAGACTTTTGCATACAACAGTAATGTTTTCATAAGTTCCCGTGCCGTAGTATTCATACAGATATCAGAATGGCTCACCATCCATAGCTTGGAAGTGATGCAGATGAGTACGATGAGTCGCATTTCGGGGGCAAGAAAGCTCTCAGTCTGGCGAAGAGGGTTGCTAGTGGCGACACTTTGCTCGACATCGGTCCCTGTGTACATTCTAGGCCGGATACAATGGAGCCAATTCCTTTCCTCTCAGAGATCTCTCACTCCTCTTTGCTTCAGCTTTGTCTACTGAAACTGATGTCTTAGGTGATGCTTTAGCGCACACAAACCTCAGCAAGTTTACACCATCAATAATGCTGCCCCCTGCCAACTCTGCATATTTATTTCTGCTTTATCCGCTCACATGTCGATATACACATTTGGGCGTCACTATGGCAAATCAGCTATCCGACAGAAGTAATTTGCATGGATGCTTGTCGATTTTGCCTCTGCTCCCCGACTGACTAGCGATTGATGTTTATGAAGCTTTGTAACATAATACACTTGGTGGAAGCAACTTCACCATGAATCAAGAAGCAAGAATCACCAGCGTAATATCTCGGTGAAGAGTTAGTGCGGAGTGTGCGGTAGGGTTGCCGGTTCGGTTTCGGTTTCGGGTTTACCGGCCTCTCGTTCCCTCCCGCACGTCCGCGAGCGTACGTCCGAGAAGAGGGAGGAGGAGAGGTCAAAACCGACTCAAAACCGACTCGGAGTCGGCTTTGAGTCGGCTTTGACCACAAAACCGACTCGGAGTCGGCTTTGAGTCGGCTTTGACCTCTTGAGGCCGAGGGAGAGAGGAGGCTAGAGACGAGAGAGAGAGCGTGAGGAAACGAGAGACGCAGAGAGGGGAGAGGTAGATCACGAGGTCAAAGCCGACTCAAAACCGACTCCGAGTCGGTTTTGTGTCGGTTTTGATCACTCCCTCTCTCTCAAAGAGCTCGTGCTCGGGTGAGAGGGAAAGAATTGACGAGGGCTCGGGATCACCGAATCCGAACCTGCAACCCTAGTGTGCGGGATCAGAGTGTTAATCTGATCACAGACATATGTTTGGTAAGTGAAGTACTCCAAATCGATTAGGACACATAAAAGCTAAAATTCAGGTTGAAGATATTGTATATTCTATTCTTAAATGCACTTATTTATGGTCCGAGCAGAAAGTGCTCTGGTGAAGCATCACTTCAAACGTTCACGCAAATAACTGAATCGAATTTTTGAAAGTGCATTCGATACCCGGAAGTTAGTTTCGACGCGAAGCAGAGTACAAATGAACCCTGAGCTCGATGATAGTTCGTCTCATCTCCGCCTCATCTTTCCAAATGTCACGCATTACTGCGCTCTGTTATCCATTCAGATCGCATGTCTGGCTCGTGGGGTTCAATGAGCGTCTCTCGATGTGTGCACATCAACATGTTTATGTAGTATATTATGCTAGTGAAATAGTAAAAGTTATAGTGATGACATCAGATGTCCGCATCACGCATCACCTTGTTCTAGAGAAGTATTCGTAGCTCACACTCGCGCAGAATTTTATTGTATCCTAATGAGTGCCATTTTTGTCTGTGTCAATCGATCACTTTCATATTTTATTGCTCAATGAGAGCAGATTAAACAGAAGTAACTTCCTCTCTTCTTTCGTGATTATCCAACATGCGCGGCAGCCCTGGATCCGTGGCTGTTCTTTATGTTGTAAGTAAACTTTTCAATTGAGTGATGCATCTTGAGAATTTGCAGGTCTCTATCACCGGAATTGTATCCAATGTGCTGGCTTGTAGAACAGTATCCGTCACTAAGGTAAATTTCACTTATTTTTGCATTTGTCGAAACGAAAGAAAATCGTTCAGTACATGCACAACTGTTTCGGTGCTCTGTGTACGACTCATGCCCTCGCTAATCTTGGCGTGTCATTAGTTTTCTTCTTCTGGAGCGCAATGCCCTTGGAATCGTGAGCAATCTCAACTCTTCATAAATTATGAACGGTGATTCAGAATCCTCGGCGAACAATTGTACAGCGAGTCACCCGGCAAAATTGTCGGGCAGGTAGTCGCCATCTAGCCCAATCGAGAAATGTTTTTTCCAAGGTCGCCCTCTTCTGCTCGTATGCGTCTGAGTATACACATATCGCGATCGCATTCAACCGACTTATCACTATCGCCTTTCCTCAGCGGGTAGAACAATATTTGTTTTTACTTATCTCTTTTAGACAACTTTATTCAGGGCAGCAAATTCTTCACGAGAAAAGTGACAATAGTTATCATCTCACTAACGGTCGGAAGTGCTTCCCTGGAGATATTACCATACTTTTCACGTTAGATTTTTCCTATCTAAAATAAAAGCTGCCGCTTTCAGCTGACAAGTGCTACTTCACCTATGATTTCAACACTTCCTTGTGGAACTTCGCAGACACTGAGTGTGGACGGTTTTGTTCCTTGTGAGTCATTCATCGAGATCTCTGAAAAATGTGGGCGAGCTCAGAGTGGTTGTACTATTCGCCGAATGACAGTGAACGGAAAGATGATTGAGTCGTGTGTCTGCTGACATTCAATGTGATCGAATGATCTGCCCTAATGAAAGAGTGACGAATAAGCTAGACTTGTGAAATTTTCATAAAAACTCTGATGTATCTCTGAACTAAGAGTTCTATCTGTTCTGTCCATCACACTACATTGGCAAACCGCTCGAAGTACAAAGTGTTATACCTTTGACAATTCGAACTTCAATATTTATACAAATACAGATCATGCGGTCATACAAATTTCAGTTACCTCGACTTTCTATCAGCAATCCTTATCTTATCAATCATTTTATCGATAAACGGAGTAGCTTTCACTATTTTCCACGTACGAAGATTGGTAAGAACAATCGATAAAAATACGAATAGTGCACAAGTTCAGCATCAAGTCAGTAAAAGCGACCGGAATCGGCGCATCGAGAAGAAATTGTTTCTACAGGTTTCTATATGCCAAACTTATTTAGCAAAATAACCATGTCGCAGAGCATCTGCCAAGTCATCCCACTCTTCTGCACTATTCTCAACTACCATATCATTGGCGCGCATCAGGTTTTGAAATTAACCTAATGCTGCCCAAATTATCGAGCTTCAGACCACCGAGTGGGGCTTGTTCCTCTCATACACCGTTTCGTGAGAGGAACAAGCCTACTCCTACTCAATAAACATGATGACTCATTTCAGCATCGTCCTAGTGTCCTTCCACTCCAAGCTGCTGGGAAAGCTTACAAAGAAGCTCAGCAAGGTTCGTTCATTGAAGTTTTTTCAGCCGAATTATCACCGTTTCAGGTCGGTTCCAACAGTAACCGATCGTCAGTCGGCGAGCAGCTACAAAATCGACACGCATCCATTCAAATCACGCCTGTAGGATAGCTGAAGTGACACCACGCTAGAAAAATGCGAACATTGGTGTGTGTGCAGATAAAACTGATGATGATGGTCTATCCTTGCTGAGCTTTTTGTGCACTAAGGCATCAACAAAGACATTAGCTTCAGTTCACAAAGCAGAGAGAATTGGGAGAACTTGGAACTGTTCAATGGTTTTCTGTTGATTCTCTCAAATAGATTATTTATTGTTGTTAAATTTTTTTCTCGAACTATTAAAACAATAATGGTGTCATGCGCGTTGTTAGGCTTGAGTATGACGCTCGGGCATCAACATATGATAGTCCAGTAAGATAGAAGGAACAGTTCTCTGTGACTTCATTATTCTATGCTCCCAAACGCTACTCACAACGACCAAAGGAAGCAGAGTGGCACTACATATGACACCGGCTATCCTCAATTTTGTATCTCAGAAAGTCGCGTACTACGGGAATAATCAACATGAGAAAATGCAAAAAATGAGGAAAATATTACGTCAACTGTCGATCAATAATTTTCGAATCAATGCGGATCAAGATGGGGACGCTGATAGGGATGGTCATAAATCACCTTTTCGTTATCCCTCGAGCAGCAGCACAGCAAGGGGCATTCCAGTTCTCCCTTCCCCTTCGTTCTTGGAACTTTCGATTTCCGCACGCGCACCAAAAACGCGCTCGCTGCGTGCGCTGCGAACTATGAAGGTACGCTCGGTCGCTCATCCATTCTCTCCCGGACCCTCCCCTTACCAAGGCAATGCTCGAACTTCAATACATTTTTTTTCGATTTAGTTTATGAAAGTAAGCAAAGTTTGGGCAGAAAGAGACAGTAATATTGCCTGATCTCGAGCTCATTTGCCGTCGTATTTCATCGTCGTGCACCCTATCTTGGTCAGTCCGGCGGGGCTCGAGACCGTCCCCGCGGGGTTGGCGTAGGTCCAGAGGCCGGTGGCAGGAGAGCAGGTCGCCGTATCGAACACCTTTTGCGTCACGGGCACAACGTCGCGCAGCTGCAATCAGCACGAAATTTGCAAAGATTCGAGCTAAAATTCCAAAAAAAAATACAAAAAAAAATATAACGAGGGTTTTTAAAGGGTTTTTAAGCCCATAGATAGGGGGCACAACGTAGATTTCATACTTCTCACAATGGTGCCCCAAATGGATTCAATGTGTCCGTCATGATCTCAGTATCATCACACTTTTTACCCTTTGTAAAAATCTGGTCTCTGAGGCGCGCTAGACCCCAAAACGTGCGCGCGCAACGCACGCTCTTTGTAGGGAGAGAGACGAGACGAGAGAGAAAGGGGGCGGAGCCTATCTCTCTCTCCCTCTCCCTCCTCTCCCCTCTCCTCCCTTCCCTTCCCTCGCGTGTCTCGTATGCAAATTGACCCAGAGCGGGCTCAAATCGCTATGAAATCGAATGTGGATGATATTCTGTGCACTTTACGCTCTTCGGGATGGTAGTTATGAAATTTATCAATTTGGACTGTTTCTCAGTCACCAGCCACAAGCAATAATAGATACAATAGAGTGAATATTGCGTGTGACTGGTGTCCAGCTCGCACCACGTGGAGGTGAACAGTCAACGCGAACCATTTTAATTCACAGGAAAGATGGCACAGAAAGAAAGAACAAGGGGATACGATAACTCGGTTACGGTAGGAGGATACGGTAAGTGTCTAACAAGACAGAAAGGGGAAAGGGGAGAAATCTAACAGAACTACGATGGAGAAAAGAATAGATGTAAAAAAGAAGGCTCAAAACAGGGACAAACAATAAACAAACTTTGAAAGAAAGATACGGTAACCGGGAAGTAAGGATCAAAGATCAATATTTGAAAAAAGTGAAACTAAGCGAAATAATCTGAATACAATACTATTTAGAGGAATAATCTGATATGATCTATACACTTTAAAAAGATTAAAGATCAATATACAAAAACGAAACGATAAAAGATCAAAGACCAATCTACTAAACTACAACAATGCACATGCAAACTAAAACCACTAGACGAGGCCTAGAGAATCAGAGGAGATCGTCGAGTAAATCGAACAATCCCTCATCTAACGAAGACTCTAACTGAGGAAGAGGGATGGTCGAACGACCAGAGGGGAACTGGAGGAAGACCAAGCAGGTCTCACCTCTCTTCTCGACGGCGGAGATCACGCCGTCCTCTGAAGCATCTTCGTTCCATCGACGGATGGAGCAGCCCGTGAAGGGATGGTCGATGGACGACGTCAGAAGGATACCTGAAAGAAGTACAGTAATCAAACGAGATAGATCACGAATGAGTAATCCAACTTCCAATCAATTGGATGGTTAATCTACAGTCATCAACGTCGATTACAGTATCCCCGCCTGTCTGACGGCGTATCTACCGTCATCAACGCGTCGATTACAGTATCCCTGCGTGTCAGACGGCTCATCTACCGTACCCAACGCGTCGATTACAGTATCCTCGCCTGTCTGACGGCGTATCTACCGTCATCAACGCGTCGATTACAGTATCCCTGCGTGTCAGACGGCTCATCTACCGTACCCAACGCGTCGATTACAGTATCCTCGCCTGTCTGACGGCGTATCTACCGTCATCAACGCGTCGATTACAGTATCCCTGCGTGTCAGACGGTTCATCTACCGTACCCAACGCGTCGATTACAGTATCCTCGCCTGTCTGACGGCGTATCTACCGTCATCAACGCGTCGATTACAGTATCCCTGCGTGTCAGACGGCTCATCTACCGTACCCAACGCGTCGATTACAGTATCCTCGCCTGTCTGACGGCGTATCTACCGTCATCAACGCATCCCAACCAAACAAAATACAACGGATTTGAATAATAATCGAGTGAAATAAGTTAACTAACCCTTCTGATCCGCTTCGATGAGTACGACGAGTCTCCGCTTGAGCTCCGCCTCCGGCAGTTGCCTCCCCTACAACAACCGATCAACAAAATGAATATTTAAATCAGTTGGAAAATAATTAATAAACGAACTCACACTGTTGCTCAGCAAGTAGATCTTCTTCTCTGGCGGTGGTTGTTGCAGGGCCCGTTCCCTGAAACGAATCTGGGCCACGAGTGCATTCGCCCTGGCAGTTTTGGAAGGGGAATCGAGAAGGGCGGAGATATCGTTTACAGAAGTTACAAAACCAAAAGAAGAGATACCATCTACCGCCTGATTCCTCTTCCTAACCTGCAGGGCGACCTTGGCAACGTATTCCTTCTCTTTCTCAAGTCCCTTCTGGAGAATTGCTTCACCCAGAAGTTTCTTTGCATGTGCTTCTGCCGCGATTGTCGCCCTTATCGATCCACGAGCAGCCGACACAATAGCTTGTCTCTCTTCTGGTGTTTTCGAAGAGAGCCACGCCATCGTGTGGTTTTTCGCGATCAATAAACGGGCTTCCCGCCGGAAGATGCGCATGTTAGGGGAGTGAGTGAATAGACGGTCCACGAATCCAAATGCACTCTCAATGGACCGATTGGTGGCAGATGCGCAACGAGTGCGATCTATCACCACTTCATCGACCACCCCAAAGTACTGACCTCCTGGAATGAAATCTTCGAAGAGATGCTCAAGGTATCTCAACGAACACTCCATAACGAGAGAAACAGCCTCAAGGGAAGCCTCCGAAGGGCTCACAGAGAGTAAGTTCTCGAGGAACTGCTCATCACCGGCTGCGATTGAATGCAGTGACGGGACGGAACAGTTGCCCGAGAACATGGAGACGGGACTATCCCTACACTCACGCACCCAAGAAAGAAGAAGGGATACTGTAGCCCCAGTATCCAACACATGTGCCACATTTTCGGCCAATCGCCAGAGCGGACCTGTGACCAATTGGTCAAGCAGGCCGAGAATTTGGAGATGTTCAACGACGATTGGGAGATCAAGCAATTCACCAAGCTTCAGAAGCTCAGATCTGCCTGATCCCCTTTCGTCGATGAACCTTTTCAAACTCTGGCGATGGTGGAAAATGCGACACCCAAGAACAAATACAATATTAAATCTATGCCCTAGGAAATCGGGGAAAGGAGACTTACAGTTGGTCTGATGTAAACCAGACCAAACCCGGTACTCCCTGCTGCACGAATGCAGCCCAGCACTCCTGTCGCCGAAGAGACGCGCGACCTCCTTCACAACAGTGAAGACGGTCGGAGAGAGGGGCGGGACGTCTCTTCTGGTGACGGTTCGCTCGTGTTCAGCGAGGGCCTCAAGCACGACATTAGTATAATTAGAAATGACGTGTAATTGGCAATAGAAGACGTGGAACTTCAACAACTGTTGTTGATGAGCATCGGACAGTTCGTCCCAGCCACGAGTGACTCTTGGGATTACTGTAGCCCGATACCCTTCAATGATTGAATTTAACTTCTTCTGAGTAGATGCGCTATCAGATTGAGCGCAACTAAGCCCAGAAAAGAAGTTGTCGATGAAGTTCCCCGCTTCACTCCCGTTGCCGACTGCTCTGCTCAAACTGCCGATACGCTCTAGCATGATGTCAAACGCTGTTTGAGCAGATTTGTCGGCAACTTGAGCCAGGCCGAACAAGAGGACCTCTTGACCACCATTTTCCTTCACCAATCCCGCACCGAAACACTGTAGTTTCGCACCGAGCTTGTTCGTCTCATCCGAGTAAAGGCAGAACTGTTCACCCCGATCAATTGCTTGATCGAGGCGTTCATGAACGTGCGCTTTAGCAACGGAGAGACTAGCAACTGCGATGTTTCTCACAGTGGACGGACAGGGAACCCTATCCAGCTTCGCCCCCGTCAATTTCGCCACCGATTCCATCACTCGACCCATTTTCTCGTCTGGTACTCCGAGATCTAACAGTTCGAGTACGGTAACTACCGTATCGGCAGTGAACTTTCTGTCATCGAACAGAGTTACTTTCCTCGAATCACACTCAGCGAGAGCCTCTTCAGCCTCAAGCCGAGCATTCTCCGAGCATCGTAACTCTGTTCTCAGGCGCGAACACTCTACCGATAAAGCAGCCGCCTTTCCACGGAGGATACTGTTCTCTCGAGAGAATGACCGATTCGATGAAGTGAGTTTTTTGATTTGACTGTTGAGGATATCAACAGTATTCATCGAGTCGACCATTAACCCGAAAGATAACAGTTTCGTCCGTGCTCGACTGAGCTGTGCTCTAAGATTCTTGATCGTACGATCTTTAGCAGCACAGTCTCCCTGTGATCTCGGGGCAACAGGCGGGGAAACGGAGTTGGGTGAGGGAATCGGGAGGCGAAGGACTGGGGGAGCCACCGGAAGGGGTGGAAGGACCATGGGGGCTCCGAGATAAGTGGCTAGTCCACAGTACGAATTAAGAAAATGGGACTTATCTTGCTTATCTGTCCCTTTGCGGATCCTCGTCATCGTCTCCGAGGCGAACTTCAGCGCACGCGAGATGAAGGTGGTGCACTTCTTGACCTCGGCTGTAAAAGTAGCATCACTACCGTATCCGAGGACATTACAGTACCCATATTGATTTACCATAATAATGTTTGATTTACAAAATTACACATAGACTAATTTATATTCTCTGAGAAGAAAGTGACATCATCAAAGAAAACTGCTTACCAACTGTTCAAAGTGATCGGAACCTTGAGAAATGAGAAAGGCAACGTGATTCGTCGAGAGAAATTAGAATATGAATGCTATTCCCGAGCAACAAAAGATGAAATTAAATAATAATGCAAGGTGGAACGTGATCAAAGGAGAAGATCATGAAAGATACGAGTATGGACCATGGGCAATTAGAAATCTGGTGCTGTCAATTGATGAATACGATCTTAATTACAGAAAAAACTTCGATCCACATGAAACAGAACATGAAACCATACATTCCCAAATTCGTAAAGGAAGCAAGGCAGACCAACAGAGATTAAAAATGAGGAAGGAACATAGGGCAGGGACAAAAGAAGGATGATAACAAGAAATGAGTGATCGAAACAGCTCTACTTCAACCTCGCGATGAACGACTGGTGCCAACGTCAATCAAAATGATAGAATGGAATGGAAAATATTCAATTGAGCTAATTATATTGAAATATAAAGACTAGTTTCTGTATTATGATTTGCGCAACAACAAACAGTCATAGTATAAATATCTTTATCAACATAAAATACACACCTTGATCGATTGGAAGACCGCATAGTTTGAGTGCCTCCACGGCCACCTCAGTTGTTGTCTCCTTATCTTCTCTAAGCGCGATCAGCCGCCGGTAGGTGAAATCCCGGTCGACCACGCCGTCGCTCATCTTTGAGGAGGACTGGAAATGTTTATTTAGCCTCAATTGATACGTCAATAGCGATAGAAACGCGGTGAACACGCCAAACAGTGTAAGCAGAACGATCGCCTGAACGAAAAAAAACGAGCAATACTAAAGCGCAAGCAACATACGTCTCTAACCTTCTCGAAAATACACATAATATGACAAACTGACGAATCCTATCAACGGCAAATAGCACAGAATAGACTGCCCTAGTAGAAAGATACAAAATTTGAATACAAATGAGCCGAAAAACAACAACAAAGCTCCCGAAGCGGTGTTCACGTCAATTGATGTCAACTAACGTGATTCGAATAATCCGTTCCGCGAGAGTAAATGTGCTGCCTACTTCAAGTTAAATAATTTATTTTGACCGATATTTTTAAAAGAGAAGCACAACTCGGAGAAAATATATTTTTCTGTTTTCCCTCCATGGAAACAATCAAATAAACAAACTCAACCGAAAATCGAGTGGCGACGGCATGTCGCATGTCGAGAAGGGCATAAACCCATTCTCGCTCTTTGGTTTCATTTAATTTAAACCTAATTAATGAAGAGCTGGAACACGTCGCCACTCGGATATCGAAAGAGCATCCCATTAGCTATCGATTCGGCCCTAGAACGCTCAAATTGATCAAGTATTCGTCTTGTGCTTGCCAAATGTCTCGTTATTTGGCGAAATCGTGTCCACAGAAAGTGGGCGGAGCTTGCGGCGCCTACCCATAGAGGCTCACTAGGCGGGATGGCCGAGTGTGGTAAGGCGCCGCCGGCCATTCGAAGGGTACCGAGTTCGATCCCTCGCCGATGCAAACCAAGAATTCTATCCCTCCGGGACGGTAAATTGGTAGTTACTTCGGTTGCGAAAGGTAATCCTCCCCTAGAAAGCATTGGACAGCAGGGGATTGTAGTCCGGCTAACAGCTGGCCTTACCAGCGGGTCCCACCTAGCGTTGTCGTACGACTGTGAAATTGCTTGACGTGGCAGCACCTTTACCTCAGAGGCTCACCAGGACGGTCCTTCCCAGTCGATCTTCGTGGCGGAGACCGTGGCGAAGTTTGAGTTGCAGGTGGAGAACTGGTTGACGGAAGTCACGTACGCGTGGCACGCGGCGTTATCGAACGCGTAGAGAGCGCACGCTGCAGTAAGTGCGTGCAGTAAATGAAAAATTTTACCGTTTTGATCAACTCACAGACGGGGATTGTTCAGGCGCAAAATCATTAGGAACGTACTCTTTGGCAGTACAGTGATGCCGGGTTCGGTGGGCGTTACGCGCATGCACGCTTTGCCCGATTGAGGCACGAGCAGTAGAAGCAGAGCCAAGCGTAGCATCATTCTCTGCAATCAAATGATCATGGACGGATAGGGAAAATGAGTGGGCACTATGGACGTGCGAACAATGAGATGTGGAGTGATGGCCCCTCGAGCAATAAGAGAGGATCTCAAAGGGGATGAGATTATAAATAGCTATCTCTCACCTCACCCTTCACTTTCGACGAACCGCATTTGCTCTGACTCGTTCGATTTTGATTAGCACTTCTTCACCGTTTTTTCAATGAATAGTTATTTTCACCAACAGATCTTTTCACGCTCAGATGAGATATTGTGCTTGATGAAGGTGTGAAAACGAAATCGATTGTCCCTCAACCAATGTGAAAAGAATGATCCATGCAGGTGATCAGGAAAGCACCTATCGCTCACCTCTCTGCTTCCCTCTCGTTCAACCATAAATGTTCTTCCAAAGCAATGAGTTTATGTTCGTTTGATTCAATGGCCTTTTTCCTCGGATTCGGAGCAGAACCATTAAATTGTGTTGATAGCTTGTTTTTCTCACGCTCGTCACAGGCATCTTCAGGTAACATACCTGTTACAATTGTTAGTCTGTCCCTAACATTTTTTATTTCTCCATCCTTCTTGTAACCTCATTTTCACTGTTGTTTGTGCGTCATCGCTTCTCTACAATCACTATCAAGGCAATTAGCAATGAGACTGAGCATAACGATAATTGTTTGTATAATTCAGCGCTCACAGCTGCATACAGATAGAAGAAAGTAACTCACGCCTCTCACTCTCTCGAGTTGTCCGTGATAGTTAATTAACCGGGATGATTATTCATTATTCAGTAATAGTCTTCTAAGATCATGGATAACCTTGATGGAGCTATCGTCTCTTCGTTCGCAGAAGACACGCATCACGCTAACTCGATTGCGACCACTGCTTGGTGACTTCCGTGAGATGACAAGCCAGTCTAAGAATAGTTACAGGTCCCTCTGTATTTATATCTGTAACTACAGGTCCCTCTGTATTTATCACTTTTCCCACTGTGATGTTATTGAGAAGACAGCTAGTCGATATGATGACACCTCATTTGCCATTTAGATATCGGTGGTATTTCTATGCCAATGGCCGCACCTTTCGGCGAAAACAGCCACCATTTCGTGATCTCTTCAACCCAGGTTGTAATCGCTTCTTCATTTCTTTAGTTCTTAGTTTACAATAATTTTCCTTTGACTTATGCTATGTAGATACTATCCCCAGCTCTTTCAGATTGTTTACGGTTTTATCACAACGCTAATAATTCTCGGCATGGGCGCTGCACTCTCTACGTGTGGTGCTGCGGATGGGAAAAGTGAGCGATTGCAAATTGTTTGATTATTTGGCTGATACTTCCCAATCAGTTTTTTTCCAGGGTGGACTGTCGCTGCGCCGAACAACTGTGAAATCCCCGAAAGCCCGCCCGCAGTGTGAGCTATTCGTGAATTGATTACCGATCAGAAAAGCGTTCAGAGCTGTTCGGGATGTGAAATTGGAAACAGCGAACTCGGCAGCAATAGACGGCTCAATCGCGAAGGAGAAGATCGTTGATGGAACACGATTGAAGATTCTATTGCTGGGTAGCTGTTTTAACTCTGCGAAAAAAATCAATTCATTCAGGAGGGTCGGATGCTGGCAAGTCGACGATTGTGAAGCAGATGAAGTCCAATTTGAGAAATGTAATGCCTAACATGTCTAACATTCAGAATTCTCCACATGAACGGATTTAGCTCTGAGGAGATGCACAATTTCAATAGAAACATGAGACACAATGTATTTCAGGTAATTAAAATCTCAGAGATTCATAACATTCCATTTTTTTAGATATTTCATGAAATCGCTAAAGCTATTCAATACAACGGCACCGATATTGTCGATGATGAGAAGGTCCTAAAGTTACGCGTTTCGAAAATGGAGCGATGCATTTCAGAACTCAATATATCGATTCGCTGACGGTATTGTTTGGTCGGTTGGTCTTGATGATGAAGAGCGAGAGGCTGCCTTTCTTCTCGACTTCCACAATTTAGGGGTTATTATTGTCTTCAATTGACCGTTTTTCATGCTTCAGTTCAGTGCGTTCAATCCTTCCTCAGCCTCTACCCGAACTACGCGTCACTTCCGGATAATACGCAATAGTGGGTTGTAATCGTTGCTGAGATGAATGCAAGACAGTGATCGAGGAAATTGAGCAATGTTTTTGCAAATGTCGATAACAATGACAAAATGTGTTTTCATCGAACATTGGGAACCGAAAATACGAAAAGACTATCGAGTTCTAATTGCATTTCCAGTTATCTTCCAAAACTATCGACGCTTCTTTCATCGAACTACACTCCAACCCCGGAAGACATTCTGCACCTACGCATACCCACATCATGCGTGCACGAAATCAACTTCTCGTTTGCCCACAGGAGCATCAGGTTGTTTTCCTAGTTTGCCTCTTTTTAGAATAGGAAAAGGTTCATGTTATGCCTTCCCCGGCTTCTCAGAACTAACCATTTCCATGCTCACATATACACTTCCGGCGAGGGAAAGGATGGGAAAATGAGGGGGGACGTGAATGAAATTTGCCTAGTTTATAGCATCATACAATCATGCATTGGCAGATTGGTTGACGTCGGAGGTCAGCGAACATATCGAAAGAAGTGGATGCACTACTTTGACGGTGTTGCCGCAGTTCTCTTCGTTGTCTCAATGGCAGCGTATGACCAGGTTTGTCTTCCCTTCGTAGACCTCACTTACAAGAATGAACGCTTTGTGCGATGCAAAGAAAATGAGTCCAAGCCAGTTCTTGGTCTTGGTCGTAACTTATGCACAGGCTCTCGATGACGTTGATAAATCGGTAAAGCCCGTACATCACAGAGACGTGTTGTCTCGTGTTGAGCACAAGAAGAAGGTAAGATACGCTTAGGCTTATACGTCCACGAACCATTTTCAGAGGGAAAATCGCCTGCGTGATTCGGTGCAGCTATTTGGAACAATGCTGAGAAACAGTTACCTTCTCACTTCTGCGTTCATATTGTTCCTTAATAAGGTGATTTTCGCTCATTTTTCTATTACAATTTTTTCCGCAGAAAGACCTCTTCTTCAAAAAACTATCACGACACCCGCTGAACAAATACATGCTTGGATACCGTGAGATTAAACTTTTATTTAAAATTATGGTTCACAATATTTAGAGGGTACAACCAATGAAGAAGCCGCAGAGTTTGTGAAGGAAAACTTTCTCAAGGTCAGTAAACTGTATGTTTTCTGAAATGTCAGCTAATTTCAACAAATCCAGCGGAAGTCTCACATGGACAAAGACCGTCCTATCTATGCGCATTACACGTGCGCTACAGACACGAAAAACGTCGAATTCGTGTTCAAGGCTGCTTGTGAGATCGTCTGGCAGAAGAATCTCAACAACAGCGGCATTCAGTATGCAGCACATGAAGAAGTTTGCAAGAATGCCTTTTCAGGATTTTATAAGTTTCGACTCGGACTGACACCGGACTGCATAAATCGACTTTGACTCCGGCTTTGCTGTAATTGTTGCATTTACGCATTTTCGTCACTCCTAATAGTCTATCCATAAATTTGAACCCAAGACGCTACTGCATCCTTTTCCCCCATCTTGAAATGTTTATTCAAACAGGTAAACTGCAACAAACAGACTGAGTGAGAGCTAGAACTAGCGAGAAAAAAAAACGAGCAAGCCCAATGACAACGATAATGAGAGTTTTTCTTGACTCGATCAGTCTCATCTTCATCACGCACAGGATGAGAAAGTGATGTAGAAGATCTCGGATCCTCTCGAATTCTTGATGCTCTCAAACAGAAAAAAGGATAAAGGTAAAGGTAAAGTTGAAACCGATCAAAGCAATTTCGCTGTCGACTTGCGACGACAATTCTTTGTGGGGTGCACCGGTAAGGCCGGGTGCTGCAAATCCTACGTAGCCCATGCTGGTCAGGCTTCTAGGGCACGTTTAGCGTTTACCGTTTAGGGGAAAAAGGATAATGCTTTGTTATTTCGCTAACACTGAACTCTAGTGCATTCGCACACGAATATTGGACTTTACAGAAGCTATCTGCAGTCGGGAACCTCATCAAATCGGAAAAAAGTGCACAAACTTTTTGATTATCCGGCTCGAAGTAGTCCTCGTTGTCGCACGAGATCACGTCTCCCGGGAATCTGCGCATTACAATTATTCGTTTCTCTGGGCAAATCAGAATTGTCTTCATCAGCATGAAATATTGTTGCACTTTCACTTTACTACCATTTCCATATTACTCTTTCGCAAAAGTTGTCTCTAGTGGCCTGAGCTAATTTGGTTTGTTCGATGCTTGAATCGATGAGCTATTGGGCGGACCAAAATTGAAAGCGTCCGATGGATACCTATTGGGCTCGATCTCCATAGCGGTGTCGAAGCCGCCGTCCAGGCTCAGTCCGTGCGTTACGTACCATTTCGTGGAAAAATCGACGAATGCCTGATCGATATGAAGTTACAGTTCACTATCAATTCTGGATCACAAAATATCGCGAATTACCTCCGTTTTGCCATCCCAGCCAACTTTGAACGAGTTGTACTTTTCCTGCAGATCCACTTTTCTTTCATCACCAGCTGCGATTCCAATCGGGTACTCATTGTTGCATACGACCTCGAAAAAGCACGCATGAAATTTTACATTGCAATTTTGTTCACTAACGTCGATATCCTTGTCACAGTTGTTCCTCAGCTTGGCAATGTGTTCGAGGTCTTCGAATGATGCTGCATACGCAGTAGCGATGAAAGTGAAAACGACGGTGATGGACATTCTGGAACAGCATATCGTAGCGATACTCGATCTATGGACCTAAAACGCGAAGCTATGCGAAAAACACAGAAAATGTTGAAAATGAACTAAGCGAACTATTTTATATCCTAGCCAGGTTGAAATAACATTCCATTCCACTTGGTCAGGTTTCTCCACTCCACTCTATCTCTAGATTTTAAGAATATACAAGAATCACTGGTTCCGCGTAGAAAATGTTATTGATAACAGACGAACGAAATTGAGAATTCACCAGGCAGGTAGATAAAATACTCCTCGATTCGTTCACTATTTTATTTTTTTAGCTCGCTATGCATCAAATTAAGAAGGAAACAGGAACATGTGGATATGGAAGCCGCTCAATTCTTTCCATTGTTATTGAAAACAACCACGTGTTTCTTGTGCTTCCGATGCGTCTGATACTCGGCTTTCAACAATGTTCCCTAAACCAACTGTGATTTCCGAGGAACCGATAGGCCGCTGTGAGAAGTGCGATATTTGTGCTATGTGTCTTGTAACGAATGCTTGTACGCATGTGCCATCGTTGTAAAGCCGTTCATCCAAAAATCATCACTGTAAACGCGCAAGATGCTCACATATCTGAAAAAGGGTACAATATTATTTGACTATTTCGGAGCTGAATGTCTCACGCTCTGTACGGCCGCACGAACCAAATCGTCACTGCCGGATTGAACACAGGCGGAATCATTGCTGCCTGAACAAATTCATAGATATTTCCATTCAAAGGGCGCAAATCGAACAAGGAAAATGGTCGCTTCAATCTCGGGATGATAGACGCCGAAAAAATTCGGGTACAACAGCAACCATAGCTACGGAATTTCCAATCAGCAAAAGGGCGTGGATGGTTAGAATCTAATCAGTATTGTTTAGACACTGCCTTAAATTCAGTCCAAATCTAACAGTCAGAAAGGTCTGATGCATCGCATAGCTCTTATCACTCATCAATTTCCTTTCCCGAAGTGCGCGCACAATCTGCTATACAGCAGATTAATTGAGTGAAATAGCTGAAATTCGACACACCCGTCTCCGTGTTTTGACGAAGTAGACGAAAAGGAGGGGAATAGCAACGAAAAAGTATCCATAGGGACCAGCGCTCTTGAGATCATAGAGATTGATTATTTCTCAAAACATCAAACTAACGAAGACAAGAGAAAAGGCAACAGGGAACGCAACATAACTGGATACTTGAGCCGACACTATAAATGCGGTCACGGGAAGGGGATTCAAATTACACATATTTCTGTCATAATACGCAATAAGAGCTATTTGCATCTTCATTACCATTTCTCTGTTATTATAGCTAAGAAATGGTAAAATCATCTATTTCTCACAGACGCACATTGTTGTGTGAAAAGTCGTGCTCGAAATTGAAATTTATTAAGGAACCGCATTTCCCAGAGCAATACAGCGCTTCTCGATCACGTTGAACTATCTTATTTCCGTTCGTTCACATCAACGACCTCGTCTGCGAGACATTCATGCGTATTAAGATGAGCGAGAAGTCTGGTACATCACAAGGTAAAGAATGAACTCGCAGGGTTGTGCTGACTCATATTTGAGTACTTCCAACCGAGACTGCCGAGGTCATTTGCTTCTTGCGCAAGAGCAACCGGATGATGTATCTGAAACAGTATCTTCCGTGAATAGAGAGAACAATGGATTCTTACAATCGGTACGGCCTCACGAACCACAGCGTCACAATGGGATTCACAACAGGAGGAATCATGGCAGCCTGAACATTTTGATGTAAAAAAATTCGGAGTTGGTGGACTGACGAAGAAAATGGTAGCTTCAATTTCTGGTTGGTAGAAATCGAATAGAGCTGGTATCACGAAAGCGATGGCAATCACATTTCCGAGGGGTAGTAGGGCGTGGATTGTGAGAATCTAAGCGTGATTTTTCTCTCGATTAGTGCATTATCTGCTGGATTGAAAAAGGCTCACCTTCAGAAACACGCGATGCATCGCAAATCTTTTGTCGCTGATTGCTCGCCTGTCTTGAAGGGCGCGTACTATCTGCGATTTTGAAATTGACATCTTTTTTCCTATTCCTCAACAAACCCGTCTCCTGGTGAATATCAGAAATGCGAAAAGAGCCGGAAGCACAGTGAAAAAATAGCCGTAAACGATAGCGCTCTCAAGTTCGTAGATATCGGCAAAACCTCGAAATTCGAATTACGAAAATCAAAAGAAAAGCGACAAATGAACACGCACCGTACAAGTACACTCCAGTCCAATTAATATGTGGGTAAGCTCTAAGAGCAGCCTTCAGAATTGGGGTATCGTACTCTTTGACGCTTTTGAACCAAATCTTAATGTGTTGTAATTGTATGAATATCGGGGAAAAATGAAACCATGTGGGCGATGTTTGGAAGAGCAGTGAGGAACACAATCAAGTTGAGAACCAATGCACTTGGAGGCGATCTTGAGAGTATTCTCATCCTAAAACAATCGCCAAATCATCATTTTTAGAATTTTCCCACCTATACCAAAATGAGATGCATTGAACGATTGTCGCCTCTACAACTGTGCCCAAGAACACGGAGTTGCAGTAATTGCAAAAGTCTCGAGATATCATTGTGCAAGGTCCGAATGGTTGCAGAACGATGGTGGGGAAAACGCTGATGCTACTGAAAGACAGCCTTGCATTGATAAAATCGCGTTTCAAAAACTTCTCCAGACTCATTCCATCGGCCGTTATCGATATCAAGTCGTTTATAGCACACCAGAACAGCAGCACCGAATAATTCTCATTCAAGAGTTGTATCTAAACTTGATCCTTTCGAAGCAAACCTTTATCATCAATGGTGTTCCCCGAATGATGGCTAGAATCAGGCAGATACTGGTCAAGAAACCGAAAACGAGCATGGTCGCGTGAAGAATGTGGACGATCATTTCGAAACTGTAATATCAAAAGTGAAAGATGAAGTCAGTATCTAAAGAAGGGGCATCAGTATATGAGAGGAATCGCGATACGATTACCCACCCCGCGGCGGTATGCCAAATGTTGCTCCCATGGGTCCCCAAAATGCACTATGAATAGCCTGAAGGATGCTCTTTTCAAAACCGATTTGGATGTATTTTTAAAAAAATTCATTCTCGACTTACAGCTGGTCAAAGGCGGTCGCTTCAGAGATTTTTCACAAAATTCGCCTCACTAAAAAAATCATAAGTCTTTTCAAAATGAAGGTTTTCACTCGCTCTCGGCGGCGATCGAAAGAGGAAGCCTCGAGCAATATTTTAAAAATTATAAACTCATTCCTGGTCCTTGCGCCGGTTCGGAGCGGTCGGGCGTCCATCAAGATGGCGTAAATCTTCCAATACCGTTTTGGCCCGGGAATTTCCGTGATAGTTTTGAAGCATCAGTATACACCTCTAAACTCACCAAAAAGCTAAGGATTCTGGGAGTGGTAACAAAATGGGGGCGCACTTTCGTCTGTCGAGGTAGGAGTTAGGTGTGGAAACAGCTAGTTCCACCGCTCCATTTGAACACAA
>LS514820.1:0-14165 GCA_900490845.1 Pristionchus japonicus
TTTTCAGATCGAGAAAGCTGTTCACATTCTGGCAAACGATGAAGAATCTGCGTCGGATGATGAATACGTTCCCGGTGAGTTTGACTCCTTTATATTGTGTTTTTGTTTATTTTAAAGTCACTGGAGTTTGACGAAAGTCTGCCCCGCTATGTTTATGCAACAATACTGACTCATATTTTCAAGTTTGCCATAGTAGTCAGTAGATCTCGAATGGCTTAGAATAACTGAATAACTATACCATTAGTGTCAGACCTCAAGATACTAGTTTCTCAATGTAGGATATCTGTTGTTCCGACACAGTCGATACCTTATCCTCCTTAGGTCCGTCGACTTCGAATGATATCGACTTCGGATACTACCCGAGCAAGGCAGTCCCATGGGCGACGAAGAACTACTACCCCCTCTCCATCGATGGGTGAGATTTCAGCTCCTCATTTGATAGTGGTTGAGTAACACGGGTTCCTATGGTTGCAAACTCATGGAGATTGTGTTGCAATGTCGGGAAATACTGGTGATTTGTCTCGTGATTGATTCATCCTCCTTAAAAAATATTATAAAGTAATCAAGAATGATTAAAATCCGCGTAATTTTCGACCCTGGGAAATCCGAGATTCTGATGTCGCACCAACCAATGAATTTGCGTTACAACCTCTGGTAATAGCTTCCGAGTCTTACGAATATTTCAGTAAATGGTCGTTTGGTATGTACCTAAAAATTAAAGCCCAAATTGTGCGATGATCTTGAATTTAATCTAAAGATTTTCGGCGAGAAACACATGTTAATTCGAGTTCCGTCTGCAGATTGCACGAGGAGATCGTTGACTGCTGGCAGTGGATTCGGCCGACTCGTCTCGAAACTGCCACCCGCTACAAGGTGTTCGAGAGGGTGAGTCAGGGGGTTGAAGGAACTGTGAAACATAGTTCGGCGCGGTTCCAATCATGCGAATGTTGTTTGAAAGTGAATCAGTGCCAGCTTCATGGGATTAAAGTAACTGAAACGTAGTTTGGTGCGGTTCCGATCATGCGTATTTGAATGACGTCATCGGGAGAGGTTTCTTGAAATGTAGTCAAGAGTGGTACGAATGGAGGTTTTTTTCTTGTTAAAAAGAGTGAGCTGATGACGTCATTCATAGTCGATTTAATCAAACCTTGAAGTGTATTCGAACGACGGTCGAACCACCTTGAACGATTTGAAAGTGCATTGGCGTTACACCAAGTGCTTCAATGGGCGTAAAACCAATGTTCTTGCATGATAGAATCTAATCGGTTTTCGTGTGCGGAATTGTTTTATGGAGGAAGGAAAGGTTCAGGAGGTTTTGTGAGTAGAGATGATTAGAGAAGGAAGGAGGGAGAGTGGGAAAGTGTTGCGAGCTCGAATGTTGGCACAAATTCTCGTCTCCCGATCCTTCTCTCGGACTGTTTTTGCACTCCATTCCCCACACAATCCTCCCTCTAGCCGATACGTGAACTGTTTGAGAGGGCGAGGGAACCGAGGGGTGAGACCAGCTTGCAGTTCGATTGCGAGATGTAATATTCACAAGTTGCACAAAACGTTAGAATGGCTGGGCCTTATAAAGCGCATCTCATGCTGGAGCTAAAATTAATTTATTGAACTAAGTTCGGAGCCGATGTTTCCGATACATGGAATGGATTTAGCATACCTTATGAAACCTAAATGGTCGTCGATCGACCCTCCCCAGCACTAATTGCTAGTAATTGAAAACTGTCTCTGTTATACATATTTGTCATACAGAAGGAGAAAACAAGAGAAATAGAGAAACACACATACGTATTCTCACCATTCTCAGGTTCGCGACCTGATCGTGTCCGCCTGGGCGCCAGTCCCCGTGCAAGTGTCCGTCTTCGGCTCCCTCCGCACGCGTCTCTTCCTCCCCTCCTCAGACATCGACATTCTGGTCGAGTGCAGAGAGTGGACCACCCTCACCGACTCCCAGTTGAATAAGGTGAGTGGTGGTTGCAAGTGAGGGTCATAGATGGCTAGATATCATGATTATCTTGGATTGTTGTTCAAATCGATGATAAAACGGTGATTGAGCTACGATGAATAATGATACCAAACGTTTGCGAAGTCCGCGAAAATATTTCCTCGGTCATCGTATCCTAAAGATCAGTGATCATTGTGCAACAACTCATTCTCATGAAATGAATTGCAGGAAGTGATGCAGTACACGATGCACTGCCTGAAGGACAACCTCGATATGGTCAGTTTTACATTATTATTGTTTTATGATTTAAAAAATATCTAAATTAGGGTAATTTTACTCGATTCATTCTGGTCTGCGCTTATCGGTTTCACCCATTGCCTAATTTTGCGCGGATTGGTGCTCTTCCGATTTGATTCCGCTGAATGGGCAGAAAAATCAAACCAAAGAAGGTGATGGTTTTGGATATGGCTATTATTATTTTGCAATTATTAATTAATTAATAACATTAATTGACAGGTCTCGTTTCACCCGGCGGCCTTCGTGCCGATCCTCAAGTTCTCGGACCGCGACACGCGACTCAACATCGACATATCCTTCAATACCGTGCAGGGTGTCAAGGCCGCGACGTACATGCAGCAGGCGAGTTGGGCTGTGGTTGAATTCATGACTGTTAACTTTATTCTAATTGTCTGAATAGACAATTGGTTTGAAGTATGGCTCGCATGCTGCACTGATTCCTTTCATGAATTACACTGTACGAATTCATTGATAACTCATCTGATGATATCGCCTAGGTCGTTTCACGTGTCTTTTGTAAAAATAATTGAGATGCGAGTTTCATCTTTGGGCAAATGGTAAAATCGATGTTTCACGATGCGCACATATCCATGCGGAAGCATCGTTGCTAATACATGCCTCTCCAACGTTTGAAAAAAAATATTCAAAAGGCTTTGAAAATGGACGTTGTGGCTTTCAGACTTTTTGATGTTTCATAACAAATTCTTAAGACTGAACGTCTTCGTTTATTAATGCTGTCCATGATCATAGTACAAAATCATATTCCAATTTAATTTCGGTCCTAATCGAAAATTCCTTTGCTCTACCTCTCCTCGTACGACCTTTTCTACTCGCCCTCTCTCCTTCTACCGGCCGGGACTGTCGTCAATCAAGTGACCACAGCGGGATTGAGAGGGGAAGAGTGCGCGGAAGAGTCCTTCCTCTTCTTCGTCCTCCTTCCCCTCCCTCAACTGCCCGATACACGGACTATGGGGCGGCAAAGTGCCTGCCTCGGACAGCACGGAAGGACGGGGAAGGAGTGCTGTCCTAGTAGGAGAGTCGCCCCTTGGCCTTCCTCCCATCGGTCGCCCGTCCCAGCCTCACCCTATCTCTGACCTCCTTTCTCCCCCCCCTCTCCCCATCCATCTGTTTACGACAACAAGTACAGTGGAAGAAGGACTGATGGAGGAGGAGAGAGGGTATTGTGGTAGCGAGAGGGTGGTAATGACAGTGCAGTGAAAAGGATGAGAATAGTAAGCTGTGTGAGAAGATTGAGAAATTGAATTTTGTCTTATGACGATCGGAAAAGGGTATCCCATTAATCGGAAAGGAATGCACTCGCGGACGCACATTTGAGAAATATTGTTTGCGGCTCATTTGGCACCGAAACGCTCATCATGGCGCTCATTCGGCACCAAAACTGCGGAGGTTGAATAATAGGTCTTGATGATGGCTTTCAATAACTGTTCATTTGTCAGGTGAAGACGGAGTTTCCGTGCGTGGAGCCGCTCCTGCTGCTGCTCAAGCAGTACATCTTCCAGAACAAGATGCACGAGGTTATTTGTGTAATTAACTAATTAACTTAATTACTATTTTTGTAAAGCAAAACACTGACTGGTTATGACAGAGAACGTTCCACTATTGACGTTCCGGCTTACAAGTGTAGGCGTAGTGATGTATGCTCTACCGATATTTTTACCTGTCCGTCAAAACAGTTCTCCGAATCCGGATCTCCGTCACAATAGTAGCAGACGGGGAGCACGTAGTCCGCGGGTCCGGTTCTGTCCCCTCTCCCCTCCCTCAAGTGGGAAATCCACCCAGAGAACCATGTTTATTTGACTTTTGACGGGATGGGAGGACACCAGCTGATTCAACCCGTGCTTCTTTTCCTCCCCGTCTGAGAAGCGGTGACCAGTTGTGACACCACCATCGTGTTTGACCACACTCACATAAGCAGAACTTGAGGGGGGAGGGGAGTCTTACGTGCGTGTAGGCGTAAATATTTACAAGAATTGGTTGTTCCTCTTCGGTATTTGTAGCGAGCACCACAGAGTTTGCACAGAGACATGGATAGGTTCCGTGACTGGGTCTGAAAAGCGGAAACGGTTCCCGTTTCTAGTACCGGAGGAAGCGGTTTGACGAATAAGTAGAGAGGGTGAGACCAGAAAGATCACGCAGTTTGGGTTTTTCATATTAGGTATCACTTAAGAATTGTAATTTACTCACTCGCTTTGATTTTGAGTACACAAAGAAACGCAACGCCCACTAGGGCCTTTGCGCCTGGAAAAAATACCAGACTGAATTTGAATGTATTGTTTTGACATTGTCAACGACGTACTATTGGAATCCGCGCATCATTTGCTAGTTTGCTGAAACGTCAATTTGTATGTTAAAAACCGATCGCTGCCTTAGGCGGGCACTCAGTTGTTGATTGCATAGGCACGGGAAGGGATCAGTGAGTAGAAGGAGATGGAAGAGGGAGAGGGGATAATCTCGGTCGGTCGGTCGATGGTCGAGAAGACACCAAAGAAGGCACAGTGAAAATAGTTAGAGAACCAGGCAATGGGAAGGATGAATAGGGTAAAATCAAGGAGAAATGTTGATGACGCTGTGAAATGCGCATATTCTGGTATGAGAAGACCGACTAAAAATAATAGAAGAGAAAAAGTGAGCTAGCAATGACGCAATCCCCTTTCTGCAGGCATACTCTGGCGGACTCTCATCGTACGGCATATCCCTCATGCTAGTCAACTTCTTCACGGTATGTTTGTTTTTGCTGTTGTTGTTGTTTTTCTCCCGCCACAGTTTTGGTTCCACAAGGGAATGATGCGAAACTGACTAGTTCGCAGAAACGCAGATTTGTAAGCGGAAATGATTATTCGTGTGATATTTCTGAAATACTATTTGATTTCACCGAATGGCAACGGTTTTCCCCGCGAATAGAACCTGCTTGTGATACTCAGTATTCGACGGACGATTCTGAGAACAATCTGTTCCCTGACCAGTGCAGGCTACACAAGTCTCGCATTCGACTGTAGTGATTCCTCCCCTATCTGATCTCTATTTATTCCCTCGAAGGGATGTTCTCTGTTCTCCTTCCTCTTCTCTTCTCTTTCCTCCTCAGTCACGGCCTATTTGCGCCTCTGCACCCTCTGGACACTTGTCGGAAGAGTCCAAGCAGTAGAAGTGAAGAGAGGAGGATCCATTTTGAATGACAACAATCCTGAAATCTAGAGCCATCGAGTCGGGATTTTTCTCTCGTTGTTTTTGATTTTTTTAGCCTATGAGCCAAATCGAGATTGGGATGTTAGAGATTCTTCCACTATTCATGGGATGCAGGAACACAGATTCCGTTGGGATGAATTTGGATTTCGTTCGGTTATTGCCGAGGGTTTATCAGATTTTTTCTTGTTTTTTTTATCCAATCAGCAATTTTCTTTTTTAACAGCTTTTCTCGAGGTGTAGAAACGTAAATCCCAAGAATGAATAAAAATTCCGCTCGGTCTCTGATGTAGGCCCGCCACTTCCCGCTTGAATGTAGTTACAGCGTCACACGATATCTTGTGACTATGATCTTTCGGTGCACTCACTGGAGTGCTTGTTGGTAGCCTTTCCTCGGGGGATCTCCCCTAATGGTCCTCTCCCTTCTCCCTCCTCTCTAGCCACTTCCTGGTCGGCTGCTTGCTCGCCTTGCGACCACAGCTCATGCGACACATTTCTCCTTTTTATTCATTCTCCCTCTCTATTTCTCTTTCCTTCATCTTCGACCACTCCTTTCTCTTCCTCATTCCTCGTTCGTCTTTAGTCCGCTACCCTTTCCTTCCTCCTGGACATACATCAGTAGCAAGCACTCTAGCAAGTGCCTTGATTGGGCGAGGAGAAGAAGTGACGACGCAGTGTCCTTAGAGTTGGATGTCATTACTCAACGAGTCCTCGGAATGTCGGGCGAGGCTTGTGTTTGAGGTGATGACGATGGTTACTTTTGTGCTCGAAATCAGCATTGCAATGTGGGAAGAAACTGACATGCCGACTTTCTTGATTCTCTGCGAAAATATTGTAGTCGAGCCGGGGAACTTTTCGTGACCGAGATGTTATCTCTGTCGCAGTGCAGAATTCGTTCCACGCACCTAATCAAGATTGTTCCCTGCCCAGAGAATTGACACTTGAGCAATTGTGCCCCAAAGGTCGATAATAAAATTAGGAGAAAGGTTGCCCCTCTTTTTAAGAGATGTGATCCCATTGAGCCCTCTCGCCTGCTCGCACTCTGCCCTAGTTAGTGCTGGTGTGTGATGTGTGGGGCTTCGCTGATGCTGCTTCAATCGTATTCTGCTGCCCATGTGACCTCTCACAGGAAGGAGTGGGAATTGGGCACGAGAATAGGAGACACTTGACATCCAAAATAGTTGTGCTGTTTTATGAGGCCAGAGAGGCGATTTGCATGTGCCTCCCTACTCGACAAGCAGCTCGGACGTCATAACCTGTAAAAGGCAGAGGATGGTCGGCGCACATTCTGGCGTCATGTTTACACGATATACCGTCCGCTTGCCCGCATATACTGGCACATGATCGCTTATCGCAGCACAGTGAATCACAAAAGCCCCTTGGGCTATTTTTCACAAGCCGCTCGCGCTACAATCCGAGCGTATTCTCGTGATCACTCGAGGTGATTGGGCGAATTTATGATAGGAGGGAGAGAGAGAGAGAGAGAGAGAGAGAGAGAGTGATAAGGGTTATGATCAATCGGCTGATCGGAGTGAGATCACGTGCTGTGTTTCGAAGTTTTCGAGGAGGCCAAAGTCTGGATCTCTCGATCTGACACACTTTCTCGCCAAGTCTGATCAGTAAGATAACCTTTTGGTCTCTTGATTCGACACACTATCTCACACTGAATGATATGTGATAGAGAATGCCGATCTCTCGATTTCACCTAGTGTCTCGCACTGGATGATAAGTGATTGAAGATGTGACGTGCGGAATGTGCGAGATCATTGCTGATTTCGAAGTGAGCAAGAGCTGACTCGACTCGACTAGGCTGATCTTGTGATTTTCGCATAGTTTGGGCGTTGTGTCCATTGAGTGTACGAGGATGGTGGATGGGAGTGGCAGTGAATCATGATGAGGCTATTCAATTCTGCACGCTTTCAAGAGTGCAGAGAATGTGTACAGGGCTGTGGAATGGGCGAACACTTTATCACTCTGAATGGTGAGAAATCGTGTACGAATGCATTCCTTCGTTCTTGATTTCGAAAGTGCAGATAATGTGTGCATGGTTGTAGGAAGGGCGAACGCTTTGTCACTTCAATGGGTGAACAAGCGTGCGGGAACGCAGTTATTCATTCACCTCCCTACTTTCAATAGTGTGTGCGCAGCAGAGCCTTTCTTATGATGATGCACTATCTGATCGGTGAGGGAGTGTGCTGAATGAAGAGGCGCCCTGGTTACCCTGATTGTTCTTATTCTGTGCTCACAAGAGCCGATGATGATCAGATGATGATTCGAACTCGCTGGACTCTAGCTGGTTGAGAGGGAGTGTGTGGCCAATGACTGGAAGGAGAAGGAGGACGAGAGTGGTTGATTCACTCTCTCTCTCTCTCTCTGATTGCATTTAATCATCCGGGTGATTGAGACAACCACGGAATAGTCACAGGACGGCTCGCTGAGCACGGATGAATATAATGGCGTAATGGCCTAACTCTCTCCGTTTTCCGTGCTCTTTCACTCCGTCTCTGACTGGCGAAGAGCATCTGGATTGAAGAAAGTTTGAGAGTTGATGTTCTTTTCCGCCAACACTCGTTCCTCCCATTAGTTCCATTTCCCATTAGTTCCCCTCCCATTCCCATTCATTCCGTTAGTGGGAGAAGGAGAGGGAGATCGCAGAGTTCAATTCCAGCTGTTGTGGAGGAGAAGTGCGAGAATTGGTGTGGATCTCAGTGTACAGTCGAAGAGGAAAGATCGGGTACGGAGTGGGATGTATGGTTAAGAGGAGGAGGACGAGTGGGTGATTGAGATGTTATCCACTGAGACGATGGGGATGGCCTTTCTTTCTCTGATTGTGAGTGCATCGCCGCTATCAGTGGCCATCTAGCACTCTAATCAGTGATAAGAAAGAGGCTTACTCAATGATCTTTCATTTTTTCGTTCCTAAACTCTAGGAATCCGTAGATGTATCTGTTCTATGAGAGGAGTGGGTCTTCCCTGTGACTGGGAATAAATCACGCGAAACGCGTTGCAAGTCGTGTATGATTTCCTTGTGATTTCGTGATGAGAGTCGGCCTTGATTCGAGGAGGGAGAGATGTATCTCTCCCTCTCAATCCCTTCCCGGATCTCTACCCTCTGCCCGAACCCTGTGCTCCACTGTGGCTAAGTTGTGCACGAATAGATCCATTTATAACGAGAGAGAAGGGCGAGAGAAAGAGAGATGGAGGGAGGCGAGAGGGAAAGGAGAAGCCGGGGACTCCAGAGAACGAGCAGGACGAAGTGAGCAAAGTGTGCTCTTCGAGTAGTGAAAGACCTTTCCCAGCCCTTTCCCGGAAGGAATGATATCATGCAGTGATGAGGCGCAAAGTGCCCTTGTTGAACCTCGTGAGCTTCTCGTGAGAGTGAGAAGATGTTGTTGGATATAAAGCACAAGAGTGAAGCAGTCCGCACTGTTGACAGAGTGCCTACAGTGTAGCCTCCCCTCTCGATCCCCTCGAGAAGAAGGCACGATTCGAGGGATTGAGGGTGATTGAAGAGGAGGAAAGTAGGGGTTAGAGGGCAGGAAATGAAGGGAGAGCGAGGAGGCTAGACTTGACTAGACTAGGAAAGACACTTGGGACAGACGAATGAGGGAAATGCATGTCTGAGCGGATGCTCAAGAATGGGAAAGGGTTATTTGTGGAACGGAGGTGGATTTAGCCGGTGTTGAAGTGTTGACACGAGCGACTGTTAGCTTGTCAGTCTCAGACGGCGTGTCTTGCTGTGTGCGGGTTATCTTTGTCTGCCCGTCTTTCGACTCTCTTATCTCTCGCCCCCTGTAGTTTGCAAACTCTTCGCATAGTGCCTCTGTGTAGTCTGTACATGTGCGAGGAGGGAGCGGAGAGAATGAGAGAGGGCAGAGATGGAAAGGAGGAGAAGTGGAGAGGCCAGAGACTAGAGCGCGCCCCATTCGCCCAAGGCAGAGCGGGGTTTCGCCCCGGCACTATAAGTAGAGCCCCGCGATGGATCTTTGACTCCTTCTGCGGAGACCGAGTTGGAATCACAGAGTTTTCCCGTTTGCTCGCTCGTTTTGCTTCCGTCATTTCGATTCTCTGTCGTTAGTCTCTAATCGCCGTTCCCTAAACGATCAACTCATTCCTTTCTCTCTCCTTCTCTCTCCTTCTCTCTCATCTCTGATCTCTAGTCAGTGGGGTACCTCCTCCTCCCCTTTCCCTTGCCTCTCTAACTACCTCCTCTCGTTCTCTCAATAGAGAGGCCACCACCATCCGATTGTTTGTGTCACTACTGCGCCCCGTTCACTGTCTTCTTTCGGTTGGGGAAGAAGGAGGAGGGGGAGGGGAGGGGTGAGAGATGGTCCCCCAAATTCCCTCACACCCTCACTCCTTCCCTCCTTTCTTCGTTCTCTTCTTTACCCCGTCCCGCTGTGAATTTCTCGGTATTATTGAAGGTACCGCTTACAATAGGGATATGTGGGAGTTGTTGACTACTCTGTAGCCCTTTTTTGTAAGCGAGAGCGAATGGCTCCCTCTAATCCGCGCTCGTCATGGTTTATGATGTCCCGTTCGGATCCTTTGTCTGATTCTCTCAAATTCGCGTGCTCTATAGCTTTCTCTAACTGCCGAGAGAGTATGGGGATTGGAGAGAACCGGAAAATGGCTGCCCGTTCCTCCTTCTCTTTTAGTGTCGTTGCCGATGCTTGATCGTTTGACAAAGGCAGAGAGATGGAGGAAAGAAAGAGAAAGAGAAAGACTGGCAGAGTGAATGAATGGCCTGTTTGTCACGTAATGGCGCGTCGGCTGTGAATCGAACATCCAGCCACAGACTAGACATGGCGATTATTGTTGTCTGCTGCTGGTTGGTTGATGCTCACTCGTCAACCATTTTGAGTCGCTCGCGGAACTGTTTTCCACCATGCGTCGAAGTAATCTTTGACTGCTGCTGTGGAGCACACTGATCATCTAGGCATATTTCCGCCTCCTTCTCCCTCACTTTGTTGACTGCTCCTGTTTCTGTTCCTGTTGCGAGAATAAGGAACGATCTAGTATGTTGATAGAACGCTTGCGTGCTGTTGCTGAATTTCCGTGTTGATTGTGATAGTTTTCGAGACACTCACGAGTCATATCCATGTTGATGTTGCTTCATGGGTTTAAAGAAATAGCGAAAATCGCATCTCGTCAGCCAGAAATTCCTCATATTGCCTGGTTCATCAAACTTCAAATTCCCGAGTCCGTTCCCTTTGCTCATCCCCTCGCTGATTTCTAGTCACTGATCTCCTACTAGGTCTCTTCGAGGAATCTTTCTCCTGTCTCTCCTCCTCTGTTTTCAGTTTTGCCAGGGTGTGCTGAGATGTTCAGAAACCGCGGAACGTTCCCTTGTGTGTGTATTTACGAGGCAACGAGGGTTTCTATTTTGTCGGTATGGGGTTGCGAGGGGGAGGAAGAGGAGACGGAGTGAGATAACAGCCTGTTTGTCTTGTCTGATCACCCTTTTGTTGATGAGGAAGGGTCGAGAGAGGAGAGGTGACAAACTGATTACGAGTGATTGCGATTGACTGACTCCGAAATCGCACACACTCTAGCTCTGTGAGAGGCTGATGTATCGCATGTAGTGATCAAGCATAGCGTACAGTCTGTTTACGAAGCGTTGCTATAACAGAGATCTCTCGGAGTGGAAGAGATCACTGGAATTGGCGCTTGAGAGTGATCTGTGAATGGGCATGCAACATACACAAGAGGCGGATCTCTGACGACAGAGAGCCGTAGATTCATTTCCCGGTTCTCCCTCGATGACCAGCACCACAAGTGGTAGCGAATGAATCACTATTGAGGAAGTGTCTCTGTGGGAAAATACGGAGATTGAAGGCGCAATGGTTCATCCTTGTTTCCCTGTTCGGTGATATGGGAAATTGTTTACGGGGACCGCAAGTCAGAGTTCCTTGATTGTAGGGAGCACCGCGATGATTTACGAGTGATGGTCGTTGGATTCCAGCAATTTTTTGCTTCCGCGTTTCTGTTTTGCCTTACTCATTTCCCTCTGATCACTGTTGCATTGTGTGGTGGAGTCGGAATTTCTGCAAATCTCATTGGACAGAGCGAGTAATGGAGAGAGCCATGTGATTGTGCTCGACAAGTGACCACCCTCTCTCTCACTCTGAATCTCTCCTTGAGGTTTGATGCCCAGTCCGAGCGCCTCTCTCCCTAGCCCCTCTTCGCCGTCCTTCCTCTATTCCTCGAATCTCCTCTCCACATTCTTCCATCTTTGCTCCTCAATCGTTGATTCTTTGATTTTTGCACAAATTTGCATGCGTAGTTGTTTATTTTGATGCGTGCGCGGTTTCCTTGCCGATTTCATGCTGACGTTGTCTCGGAGGGCAGAGAAGTCGAGAGAGCAGAGCAGAGAGTTCATCTGATTTCCTGCACTTTCGCACGTCGTCAGACTGGTTAGGAGTGCGTGCGGAATGGGTATTCGGGCAATGAATCATAGAGGGAGAGGGGAAGAGGTCGTCTCGTTGCTTTTTTGAGTGGGGAGGCGCATTGATCTCGTACGAAAGCGGAGCGTACGTGGACTGTGCCCCTTCTCTCCGCCCTACCTTCCAGTTCTCTCCCCCTTTCTCTGACTGACGAGAGAGAGAGAGAGGGAGGTGCTCCTCTCTTTGTGTGTCAGCCTAATCTGTGCGTTGCGTGCAAAGCAAGTGCACAAAGGGAGAAAGTGAAACCGTGAGCGACGGTTCGACGAGAGAGTATGTGATATGGAGAGGCTGAAACATCTCTCCCCCGTTTTGCATGCTCAGTTGGAGAAAGCACATGAAACGGGGAGAACCAAACACTCGTCCCTTTTGTGCACAGTGTGTGATAGGGCACACGAGAGACTACCACAACACGAGAGTGTGTAGTTTGAGAGGGGAGGAGGAAGCATGATTAGGGAGAGTTTTTCGGGAGTGCGCAAACAGCTCCTCATGACCAGAGATATTTGTTAGAGACACCTGCAAAAGCAGCAGGAAGGGGATCATTGGTTTCGCCCAGCCCCCATCCTCATCCACCAGATAAGGATTCAATGACGGATATTGTTTACCTATGAGTTTGCTTTCTTGCCCATTTCCTTCATTGTTATCTCCCTCAAACGATCGCGTGGCTGCCTGTAGAAAACGTGTTTAGCTGTGCGCATGCATCAATCGTGTCGAAACATTGCGAAAAGCTGCGAGATTTCGAAACGTTGAAATGGGCTTAAAGTTAGCAATTCCCTCCGATGATGACAGTGGTATGATTTCCTTGCCTCTCAAAGCGTTATCATTCTGACTGTGTCTATATTCAATAAGTCTTCTCTTTATAATGCAGTTCGCCTATTCATGTCCTCCTGTAGCCTAGTTTTGGCTTGAATTTCTTAATTTCTCCTCATTGCAGATCCACTACTCGCAACTCCGACACGTGCAGCCCGAGAGCGATGGCGTCAACCTCGGCTACCTCCTCATGCGATTCCTCGAGGTACGGCAATCTGATGGCTATTGATCGATTGATTCTTTGTAGCGCAAACAGTAATTATTAGAGTCGATGCGCTGCTGGGGAATTTGAAAGAGTTGTACGGCTTGTATGATGCGGGGTGTCTCATAGGGGATGACTTGGTTCTTCGAGTTCGTGGGGATAAATCATAGGCAAAACTTGTAGTGATAGCTAGCGTTTTGTAACTTGTAGTGAGCCAGTGTGTTTTTAGTTCTCTCGGGAGAGATCTCTGTATTATTCTTAATTGCTCGAGATCGGCTAAAGATGTTTCAGCGCAGCTCAAAGGTTGCAAGCGCGCTTTTTGCTAGAATGGGAGCGCAGCCTCTGCTTCTCCCCCTCTGCCCTCTCACTCTTTCCCTCTCCTTCTCTCCCGCTCCGTGCAACCATTGCGCTCTGGTCTGTGATGTGTCAGTTTGCCCAGCGATCGGCACGACACATCTTCCATCTCTCTGCGTCTTTCTGCATTCTTCCCTTGCTGATCTTTCACAGTCCGTAACCTTTTTTAGTGAGTCTGTGCCTTGGTTCTCATTCTTTTGTTCCTTGCTTGGTAGTATATGAGGCCGGTTGCGAGAGAGTCGAGCAAATCCGAGGGGGTCTGGCACAGCTAAAAAAGTCGATTCGCTCTAACTGTTCGTTTCGGGATTCTCAGGGGTACTGATGACGATGAGCACTTGTATTTGTCATTTTGAGCCCCCGTGGGCTTCAGACGCCGTCACGTCGAAATCGGGTTATTTTGAGTAACTCAACGTTGAGTATTGCTAAAAATAAGTGAGCATGGCTCCCGGGGTGGATTTTCATGCTGATTACGTCTGTCCACTTCATTTTTCTTGAATTTCAGAAATAAAAATCAGAAATTTGATCTACTGAACGCTTGCGATCTGTGTTTAGCAAAGCTCATAGATCGATCCGGCTTGACGAGAGGATTTCAAATCTATATTTAAATTTTTTATACCGCATCCGAACTCTGAGAAAATCAACTTACAGTGGAACCGCCTTGTCATCAAATTCCGTCATCCTCCCCTTCCCTTCCTCTTGTTGACTTCGTCTTTTAATCTTGCTGACCTCAACCTTTGATCTACCTCGAGTCTCTCATTGTTTTCAGTCCAAGATTAGATCAGAAGATCAAACCGTGGCGGTGAGACAATGAGAGACTCGAGGTAGATCAAAGGTTGAGGTCAGCAAGATCAAAAGACGAAGTCAACAAGAGGAAGGGAAGGGGAGGACGGAATTTGATGACAAGGCGGTTCCT
>LS514820.1:25698-40822 GCA_900490845.1 Pristionchus japonicus
CAAGCAGAGACAAGGAAGTGTACTGAGAGAAGCGGAGTCGATTGAGGGTTTCTTTCCTACCCTCCTCCTCCTCTTTTTTGGCTTCCTTTTTTCGCTATTATGCACGTTTGCGCCGCTGACTCAGCCGAAAACAGTTGTTTTGAGGGGCTGGTAATTCCGGGTTCCAGCGATCGGTCATGTACCACTCGCGAGGGGGTTTTCTAGTTCTCTCTTCTCTCTTGTTTGCGAATAATAAATAATAATGATTGCAGTCGATCGGAATGCGTGCGACCCGCGGCGACGACGGGTGCAGCCACTGCGGCTGCAGCAGAGGGCGGTGTCGACGGATCAGAAGGAGGAGCGGAGTCGGCGGAGGAGGAGAGGGAGCGGGCGGCAGTGGCTGCTGCAGCCGCTGCAGCCGAGGCCGAGGGCCCGGCGCGACCCGTGCTGCTGAGTGTGCACGACCCACTGCATGAGGGTGAGTGTTTTGGGCAATTTCCTGAGTTTTTTTTTGGATAGTTTCCCAGTTAGTATTAGTGCTTCATTTGTGCTATATCAGCAGCGGGGTTGGGGCAGTCTGATCTCTGTGCTGCTTTGGATATTCAATCATTACCGCTCTCTCTGCAGGCAACGAAGTGTGCCGTGCGTCCTTCAACATCTACGCCGTCCGCACCCTCTTCCAGTCGGCACTCGTCCAGTTGAGAGCCGTATTCGTGGCAGATCGACCCGCGAGCATGGTGTGGAGGAAGCACGTGTATAAGGTGAGCGGAGGAAGCTGATGAGTTTTTTCACAGGGTAGAAGTGATTTGGGAAGAGAGAGATGCCTCGAGAATGGAGTGGCGGACGCACGTGTATTGGGACAGCCTAGTTGAAGAAGGGTTGCGGGAGGACTATATCATTCGGGAGGAGCTCGCTGGGATAATGGGACTGCTACGGCGACTACAATATAACAAAAAATAACGATCTGATCGTCAGGGCACGATGCTCGGCCGCCTGCTTCACTTCTCGCCCGGCCAGATCAACTTCCGCTACTGGCTCAAGGTGAGAGGGAGAGGGGTTGTCCACTCGATCCTGAGAATGTGTTGTTGAATTAGAAGGTGAATCGCTGGTTTTCGAAATTGTTAAGATGGGAAAAAGAAAGCTAGACGGAATTATTTTGAAACCACATAACGAGACTTTGATGACTAGGTGAAACATGAGAGAATTGGCGCACAGTCATCTAACGCGATTATTTTGAAATGGTGTGTGGAGATTTCCAAGGCTAGGTGAAACATAGAAATGTTTGAAATTTCAAAGCTGAATGCTCGCTTCTTTGCAGGGTTTCGTGCTGTCTCGACCGGAGCCAGAGCCATCGAATGGCAACGGGAAGGGCCTGGCCAGCAGTGGAGTGTCCACGCTCATCTACGGTAAGCGGAGAATTATTGATTTTATCGAATACAATTGACAATAGGGAGTTGAGCTTTTGCTGGCAGGGTGAGACCGTGCTTGGTCTGCTTATACTTACACTCGTTTGTTTCCTTTTCCTTGTAGCGATCGGACGAGAATCAGGGTGATCAATCAATAAATTGAAATTTCCGCAGGTTCGATCCTGTCCGAGCCCTCCGACCTGTCGTGCCTACTGCGGATTCCGAAGGCCGGCCAGCGAGTACTCGAGATAAAGAGACCCGATGAGGTGGAGGAGAAGAAGGTCGATGAGAAGAAGAAGGAAGAGACGGCAAGGAAGACCGAGGAGGAGGCGGTTGGTTGATTGTTTTTATCGAAGTGACCTGGGGTGAATTAGAAGTACCTGTCAATACAGGAAGATGTAAATGGGCTGAAACCGAGCAGTGCACACTCGAATTCGGCTACAGGAATAGGATGAAACGGAACCGTCGTGAGGAGATAATAACAAACTGCTTTATAGAGGCTGCAACCGGTGCAGTCGCAGCCAGAGCAGCAACCGCAGCCACT
This sequence comes from Pristionchus japonicus, assembly GCA_900490845.1. NCBI lineage: Eukaryota > Metazoa > Nematoda > Chromadorea > Rhabditida > Neodiplogasteridae > Pristionchus > Pristionchus japonicus. The sequence continues at coordinate 27,628 of LS514820.1, forward strand.
GCAACAACCGCAGCAGCCGACACAGCCACAGCCCAATCCGTGGATGACTGTCGGCAGAGGAGGACGGGTGTACAACAATGGAGGAGGAGGACAGTCGTACCAGGTATGGGAGAGGTTGCGTCAGCACTAGGCAATGGTGGGCGGAGCCTAGAGAAGAATGCGCAGCAACGAGGCAATTGCAGCGCGAGTTCCGCTACGGCGGCGGCCACTACAAGAACAGCAACGGCGTCTACTACGGGAACAGCAACGGGCAGCTGCAGCACGTGCAGCAGACGCAGCCACAGCAGCACCAGACCAGGCCGTACAACGGCGGATACCATAGCAAGACGTGGGAGAGGATGGGCGGAGGTGAGGAGTTGGGAGTGGAAGAGCTGAGAAAATGTAGTGATAGTGGGCTGTACTGACATTGTCTGAAGGGCAAGAGTCGAGTAGTAGTAGCAGAGTTGAAGCATAAGCATTGCAGGCAGCGGCCGACGCTTCTTCGGCGACAGAAAGCAGAGCAGGAGCACGGAAGTGCTGGCAGAGGTGAGAGTTTGTTATTTTTTCTCTCTATTTTATCTCAAACAACTAATATAAGAGAGAAGTATTACTTTCTCTCTGAAACTGCGATGAGTTGTAGAGCGAGTGCGACGACAGATATGCTGGTGTGAATTCCTGAAACGGTTGCCAATTTGAATTGTTTGCAGCCTACCCGACCGGGTCGCGCGCTGACGCCGCAGCCGGGTGCTGCTCCTTCTGCTGCTGCAGCAGCCGTAGTGCCGTGCGCTGCAGCTCCGACCAGCGCGACGACGACGCTGTCGTACAAGAGGAGCGACTCGGCAGTCAGCAGCTGCAGCACCACTGTCATGGGTGAGTGGAGAGGGGGATCATTTTCTTGGATATTCAAATGGGAAATTATTTTCTTTAGTTGTTTCACGTTTCAATGGCGATACAGCCACAGATGGCGCAACGGCGATTAGTACGACTGTGATCACTGGTGTGAAAATAATAATCAATCGTGATTGCAGGCACGGCGTCGTCGTTCTCGACGGCCTCCTCGTCCGTCTCCTCCCCCGCCATCAACGGAGGAGAGAGGACGCCCTCCCTCTCGATGCAGCCACCGCCCGGATTCAGCCATGGTGAGAAGGGGAATTGGGATAGAATGGATAGAAAACAGAATGGTAGGATGTGGACTGAACCCTGACAAAGGACAAAGGATTGTGAAGGATTCGTGCTACGGAAAGATGTTGTATACGGGAAGAACGGAACGGGGTTGATGATAGATCTTCCGGGACTTCACAAAAAACTTTTCACTGAATTGTGAAATGGAGCATTGGTGCTGCTGGAAGTTGATATGAACTGAGGTGTTGAGGGTGGAACGATTCAGTTCCAGGTCCAATGTGGAATAATCCAATAATCACTGTGATTGCAGTCCTCCGTGGTTCCTCCGGTCTCTCCTCCTCTCCCTCTCCCTCGCCCTCCTCCTTCCTCTCCCGTCATCGAGGCGATCGAATGAGCGGCCGAGGAGAGGTGTACAAGCCGCCGGCTGCGAGGAAGGCCGCAGAGGCTGCAGCTGCTGCAGGCACGGCGACCACTGCGACTGCTGCAGGGACAGCTGCAGCAGCGAGCAAGAAGAAGGTGAGGAGTGGGACTGAATTGATCGCTGTGGGCATAAATCGGGGCTAAATGAGGCTCTGAGAAGTACAGTTTTCGAATTTCACCACCTAGTGGAATGGAGATGCAGCGATGTATTGAAAGGTTGGCAGGTGGTGCAATTTCAATTCTTCGATTGAACTCTTTCGAAAATAAAATCAATATTTCAGGAGCCAAACGGCGTGATTCCGAAGCCGGTCGAGCCGAAGAATTCCGATGCGCCCGATGAGAATAGTCCATCCAAGTAGAGAAGGAAGCTCCGCCCACTCGGGACTCCGCCCCCTCCTTGACCCCGCCCATTCTCCCCCATCGCGCACGTCCCTTATCAACTATCCATTCCTGTATCTGCTACTCTCCCTGATGGGCCCGTTTTAGCATGTAGTTAGTCAGTCCCCGTGTCTATCTGTGTCTTCTCAGTTTCTAGATCTGCCTCTCTATTTCTGTCTTGCATGCATTGAACTATTTGCTTATTGAATTATACTATGCCTTCCCCCAGTTTCGACGCTGAATTCTAATTCACTTGCCTGAATCGCCACATATCGGATGATGGATCATCATCCTATGCCCTGTTGCCCCCCCCCCCCTATCCCCAGTCCCCATTGTAAGCTCAATTGCCGTAGTAGTCATTTGGTTAGAGAAAAGAAAATCCCAAAAACAAAAACATAGTTGAATTAATAATGAGTCGTTATTATTGTTGCTTATTAGAACGCCGCAAGAGTATAGTGGAAATGATGTATTTGTTTGTCCTTCTTATTCACTCAGTTGTTATTATCGTGTTTTCGAGAGTCTATCTGACCAGCACCTTTGATCTTTCACCCCCACTTCTTCTACCCGCACCCTCGCCCATCCATCTGCTTTCTACTGTTGGTTATCGTATTCTGTGATTGATCCTCGATTCTTTTGCCCTCTCTTCCTTCAGCTTCCAATCAATACTTTCATCTCTCTCAAACCAGATCCCGATCCATCTCCCAATGATCTTTGATCTTTCGCTGTCTTCCACATACAGGCTATATTCCCGCACTAGAATCATCGTAGTTCCCTTATTATATATTTCCTCTCCCTATTCGACTAATCAATAATCCCCACTGTACTCGTTTTCGACACTGTGAACGATAGCTAACCTCCATAGGTTCGATTAGCTCCGCCCACTTTATTCGTCCCGTATGCTCGTTGTTTTACCTTGTCCATTTTGCTCAGTTGTCTCTCCCAATCCTTGTCCAGTTATATTACAGTACTCTTAGCGCCTACCGTAATCACGAGTGTCAACCCCTCTCTTTTGTGTATATATCTAGGCCATATATGCTTCTCTTTATCCACCCTAGCTTATCAAACCAATTTTCCATACCGGAATTTATATAAATATCAATCAATATTAATAACCGAGCGCGCGTCTTATCCCGCCCCGTCAACCAATCAATCAATCCCGTAAACTACCGTACCGTATCCTCGTAAATCGATTGTGCTCGTTCATACTGTTGTATTTCGTCCATGGCTTGCTGCATAGTAGCACACACACCACACACACTCGCTCACACAATCACAATCACTTCGTGGTATAAAGGATTCCCCCGGTTGAGAAGTTGGTCGTTGATCTCTGGCCTCGAAAGAGGCCAATGGGTTGCAGAGCCCTGTGATATCTGAACTGTGTAGTTTGATCTCTGATCCCTGATCTTTGATCTCTAATTATCGATTAAGAATGCTCGCTGAGCCGGGTGCAATGGACGCGGTGGCGATGCCGATCGACGCTAACGTGGGCGCCTCCCTCCACCAGATGGGCCACTCCAGCCAGACTGAGATCAAAGTCGAGGTACGGTAGTTTAAAGGTTACGGTAGCCTGAATTTTCAGAGGTGCAGAAGTGAAAGGGTTTGTCTCTACTATAGTGGTTGCTATAAGGGTACCGTTTGGGAACGGTAATGAAACTTGTAATTGCAGCATGTGAAGCACGAGTGGACGGTGAAGAACTTCTCGCACTGCTATCAGGTGAGGAGTTTTTGTGTGCGGCACAGAAAGAAAGCTATATTGTTGAGCGCAGTCGGTGAGGTAGATATGAAAATGGTGCAGCCTGATTGCTGCGTGTTATGAAATTTGTCTCTTTGCAACTGGAACTTTGTGCGTATTGCGAAGAGCACTTCAAAAGGCTCGTTTCATTCTTGTCGACAATTATGCAATGAACTATTGAGTTTGTCATTTGAATCTATTGATGTATTAGCAGTGAAACTTAAGTATTATCCGTTGAATTTATCAATTCATTTTTTATCGCTGCAGGAGTACCTGGAGAACTTTGTGCACCTGCCGCGCGGAGAGGAGACGCTGACGTGGAGCATCAAGATATACCCGAAGGGCAACGGAGAGAACAACAAGGACTTCGTCTTCCTCTGCCTCAATCGAGTCGTCGCCCCGGTTAGTTAGAAGTAAATGAAGGGAAATATTAACGGGAAGAATACATGAGGGCGAGCCAGTATTGTGAGAGATGGGAAAAGTCGTGATTAGGTTAGTGAGTTCTGAAATTGAAGGGCAGCCCTATATTGGCATCTAGCGGGTAGCCAAGGCTCTTGAGTGGGCGGTGAAAAGCGACTTTGGTGGTTGGCTTTTTTACATTTTTTTTGTGTTTTGAGGATCTGCGGGCTGGCTATCAATCGTCTTAGAAATCCCAACTCATTTGGTCTCACCGAATAACCCTAAATTCAGGTGCAAGGCAAACTGTCCAAGATCGGGTTCAAGTCGCGCTTCTCACTGAAATCGGCCGAGAACAAGGAGATCGATATGCGCATCCACCCCAATCCATCCCACTCCGACTACGTCAGCTACATAAAGAGGTACGGTAGAGGGAGTGGAAAGGAGTACGGTAGGATAAGGTAGTCTGTCGATCGATTAATGATTTGAAAGATTGGAGTTCTTTGAATCAATGGAGGTTTTGTGCCGCGAGGTGCCTACTAGATCTATTGGGTTTGTCTACTTCAATCAGTTGGCGTTGTATAAAAAAATCCCAATCAATCAATCAATATCTGATCGATTGCAGGGACGTGCTGTTCCCGCAGATCCTGCCGCGCGACTCGATCACGGTGGCGGTGGAGATAGACGTGGCCACGGAGACGGTCACGACCACCAGCGACCCCCTACCGGTGAGAAATTATTGATTTTTTCCGACGGCTTCGCTGACGAAAATTGTGTCTACTGTTTCTCGAGCGCTATTGTGATGTCACTGCATCGGGAATGTTTCTGGTTGATTGATTAGGAATTTTTATTTGTATGCACTGCCGTCAAGGCATTGATGATCCGAGCTTGCAAGGGGCATTGTAAGGACACAGTAACATGAGTCTATCGGGGATATAATCAGTAGTCAGTAAAAAGTGACCGGAAAGGCATTGGGAAAGCAGGACAAAGGTGCCTTGAGTTGAGGAAATGATATTTAACCGATTGCAGCTGAAGGCGCTGCACACGGAGCAGCAGCTGGCCGACGACTACGACAAGTTGTTCAGAAACGAGATCATGACCGACTTCGCCATTCGAGTCGGAGAGAAGTGAGTTACCGTTTCAAACAAAATTTCATCGTATATTGCCTCGCAGAACAATTGTGCTGGTGTACTTTTCTGATGGATTTTATTGTTTCGCCACGGAATGAGATGTTGGAATTGTGGTGCGGTGAAAGCGTTCAAAGTTGAAGGGCGCGCGCGGCGGGTATCCTCCTGGTTGTCGCTCTCTTATCCCCTCTGATCCCAATCCACCCCATCCACCTCCTAATCCATCCTCGTCTTCAGGGAGATCCGCACGCACCGTGCCGTCCTCGCCGCCCGTTCGCCCGTCTTCTGCGCCATGCTCACCCACGAGGACACCAATGAGAGCAAGGTGAGGGGTGATTAGTGAATAGGCTTTCAGGAGAAGGATAGGCGAGTTAGAGAGGTTGGAGTGTTGTGGACCCTGACGTGAGCGGTTACAATAAGGTCATCTAATTGTAAGAGAACGCAAATAAGAACAAAAAGTGCGGCGAAGGATTTCAAAATCAAAAAAAAATTAACGTCAGCCGTGAGATTGTGGAGTTGGTGCATTTTCGGCAAACGAGATAGCATTGATTTACTGCAGCTCATAGAAGTCTTGAGGCGATGGTAAAACATAAGAATAGGAAGTGCATTGATGTTTTTTGGTTTTTTTCCGAAATATTCTCCAGACGATCAGTATAGGACATTAGTTTGCAGTCTTAAGGTACGTGTGCGACGTGAAACGTGCGAGTGGGCATTTCATAATTTTGAAAGGATCCGGGCTAGAGCAGAATTGTAATTTGCAGACGGGCGTGATGCACATCACGGACATGGACCACGAGGTGGTGATCGAGATGCTCTCCTACGTGTACTCGGGCAGATGCAGCAAGGACATCGGAGAGATGGGTATGGTAGCCAGTTATCGATTGATCGAGTGGTTACGGTAGTTATCGATTAATGAAGGAGTATGGTGGTCAATCGATCGATTACAGCGGGCGATCTGCTCATCGCGGCGGACAAGTACCGACTGGACGAGCTGAAGCAGCACTGCGAGTGCTCACTCATTGAGCAGATTTGTGAGTTATTGATTGAGTTGAAAAAGAAGTACCTGGATACGCTAGTTTGAGGTTGCACGGAGTTTGAGGCTTGATAGAAGTTGACCGTGCTTTCACGATATCATCATTTTCCTCGTGTCTTTAAAAAATCGAATGCCGTCCCGTAACATCGGTGCAGCGCGTGCATGTCAAAAGTTGCTAGAGTGGGAGAGAATCGATAACTTGAGGCAACATTTTCAATCATCAAATCTATTCATCCCATCCCTCATTGCAGCGGTGGACAACGTGTGCCAGCTGCTCGTCCTCTCCGACATGTACAGGGCGCACAAGCTGAGGGAGTACTCTCTCATCGTGAGTTTTTTTCTTTTCCGTTCGCAGATTGGGTAGAAGAAAGTTGCAAAGATCGACACGATTGGCTTGTGGGTTTGTGGTTGTGCGAGTATTAGATCTAGGTTGGGGCTTGGCACAAAATGATTTTATCTCTTTTTGCCAGTCAAGAAAAATAGAATCCGATTCGCTCATAAGTTAGGGGCTGCATTGCCAATAGATATTCGATTGCAGAAGGCGCAAAGTCAATTGGAGCCAGCTTTCCGGTTTTCAAATAAATATTTCTCAATTGCAGTTCATCACGCACCGCACGAAGATGGTGACGGGCACGGCGGGATGGCACGACATCCTCAAGTCGCATCCCAATCTGGTCACGGACATCGTCAACGGATTCGACAAGTCCAGTGGCGGGTCCACCTCGTCCCGCAGCTCGTGCGCCGACGAACCCATGACCTAATCGACGGACGCCCCCTCCCGGCTCCGCCCCCTCGCCTTTCTAGACTACGGTATCGCCTCCAATCTGATATTGCCCCCTCCTCGTCCCCGCAACTCTTTCTTATCTCGCGCCTGTGTGTTGATAATAAGTGAGCATAGTTATCGTGTTTTGCTTGTTTGATTATATTGCCCTTCCTCTTCTTTTGTCCTTTGGTCTTCCCCATTCCATTACGGTGTCTCTCCTCTCCTCCTCTTCCCTTCTCTCTCCAGTTATCTCTGTTCTCCCCTGTCTCCTCTCTGCATATTTCGATTGATTTGCTTGCTCGTCTCGGCTTTCGCGCATCACTTTTCTTATCCTACTCGGAAACGAAATGGCTCTAAACTAGGCTGACTGAAGACACGGATCCCGCGCCCGTTATGTGTTCACCCCCGATCGATAACCATCGATACTGTAGCGTGCTAAGACCCCGCCCCGCCCACCTCAACGCATCCATATTGTTAGCTACCGTATCCGCTAAGTTACCGTATTGACACAGTCGCCCGTAATCATGCTAATACAGTAAGTGCGATTAATCGTGCTGCGCCCCCTGGTGCTCATTCCCTACAGTAACCTTTTTTACCATACCCATCCCCCACACCACACACCAAAGTGCCCCATCTGTGTCTCTTTTTATCACCTTTTCTGTCTTTTTTTCCAATAGGTTCTTCTCTTAATTTTGTATGTACATGCTAATTCAATGTAAGATCATATTTGAATTTGGCCAGAAGTTGGTTATGACTTGATAGCTGTATCATAATAGCACCCCATTCTAGTCTCTGTTAATCCACCTCACCCCTCCACCCGTTTCCTCTCTGTTTTGCATTGTCACCAACCCCATCTTCTTGCGCACTTTTCCCCTTTCTCACTCTCAGATCGGACCCTGTATCATCCGAGTGTGCAGGAACCCCACAATTAGTAATCGGCGGCCATCGTGTTGTGTGCTGCAGCAGCAGCTGCAGCCGTGGTCGCTGCACTCCCTTGTCTTCCTGGTTTCGCTCCTCTGACTTTTTGATTCACATGCGGGTACTCCCGACCGGATAAATGAGTTTCTTGTCGATACACAATGGGAACAGACTGGAATGGAGTTGTGAAGAAGCAGACAAAACAGGAGACTAATGCAGAGTTGACAGTGGAGGGATCGGGTTACAGGGAGGGTGAAGGGAGATTGAAAGATGAGGTGGTTTCCAGACGAACTTGGTGGGAGAAATGGCGTGTTTTCAGTTAGAACCCTCGTTACGGAAATTTACTTGTTGCTAGATCACGTTTGTCTCACCATATAATTCGCCTGATACCATATTCTATCATTAGACCTTATTTGCTCTGCTCGAGGAGTTCGTCAATCAGATGTATATTTTTTTATCATACAATTAACAATCATACTTCTCGAGATTTCTGTTTTACTAAACTTTTCATCTTGAGATAAGTGAATCCGTTCTCCATGTAAAATACTTCTCTTGAGGTTATTCAGCTATAGAAACCAATAATAGTCATATCATCGATTCCAATGTCCTGGACATCGAATGACGTATCGAACGGTTCGTGGATGGGCAATGGGCATTCTCGTTGTTCATCTAAAAGTTGATTTTTTAAAATTATTTTCTCCATTTATTTTTCACCTGTGAGTACTGGCTGATGCTTTGCTTAGATCATCTTGCTTTATGTTGGTAAACACGATTACTGAGAACGTGTAGAGTTCTGAAAAAAAGCAAGTTCTTCGAAATACCCGAGAGAAACACGAGAGAAAATAATCAATGGGCTTCGTAACCTTGTGAGTGGGAGAGAAGGAGAGAGAGCACTTTCTATCATGATCTTTATCTTGCTCTCGTTCCCTCTGTCAGACACATGATTTCGGACACTGTTTTGTGCATTCAAATCCGGTAATTGGATCGCACGAATATTGCCAAAATTGGAGTGTTGAGTATTAAACAAATCTTCTGTGGGATCACTCAACGAGGTGGTCGCGTACGTATTCGATCTTCAACTGTATCGATACATTCTTTGTGGTTGCATTTCCATGAATAAATTACTTTGACCCGGTCAGACTGATACTTGTTTAGATCAGTCAGTTAGTTATACGGCCTAGATCCCTCTCTTTCCACTCGAGATTGAGGGAACAGATCCTTTTATCCCTCCCTCCTCCCTCTCTATCCAAACAGGGACATCTCTCAGATTGATGCTGAACCCTCTCCTCGATCTGTGTACTCTCTCGTCAATCAGAGAGTGAGATAGTGTGTGAAAGTGAGAGAGCGCCCGACTTTACGTCCCTTTTTAGCACCTCACACTTTGACGTGACTCTGTGGGTATCCGATTACTGGGAGATTCTCCAGATCTCCTCTTTTCTCACCTCTTTCAACCCCTCCGAGGACGTTTCCACCCTGATTCACGTCGATTTCATGCTACATTTATTTCTGTTATAAATTACTTTTAGATGCTGAAATTAACCTTGTTGTCTGTACTCACTGTCACAACTGCGATTCTCCCGCCGTCAAGTAGGATAGAGAAAGAGCGAACTGGCAGTGCTGCTACTGCAGCAACCATCTACGATCGGCATCTAGGACCGGATGGAAGGCTGCAGCCACTGCAGCAGGTGCAGCAGCAGGAGAGGGAGGAGGAGGCGGAGAGGTTGGTGGAGAGAGCGAGACGATAATGGAGGTCTAATTTGCAGCAGGCCGTTGCGATCTCTGCGTCCTGTTGAGAGAGTTGCAACTGCTGCAGCACTGCAGCAACGACAGGGAGAAGGGGGACAGGTGGGTTTCTCTATATTTGATCAATTTTTGTTCTACGAGAAACGTGAAAGCAAGTGGTGAAGTTGGTTCAATCTCGATTAGAAGAAACAGTGAAACGTATTGCATTTCTTGAGAATGCACTTGATTCTCAAAACCGTTCAAGGTCTCCGAACGAAAAGAAGTTGCTCGTCGACCAGAGTTACTGCTACCTGAGGACGACGAGGCTTACGAAATACGACTGACCACGATTAGGCCGAGAAGAACCACTGCTGAACCGTATCAGGTAGCTAGATAGGAGGGTCGTTCAATCGATAGAGTTCATGAAGTATGGAGAACTGTGTATGAGGCGTATTAGCCAGAATCGCTGAAAATCAGAGTGGATTCAGGACTACCCCGACTACGAACTTCCCGTGCGCGCTGGTTGGCCTCCTCCACAAGAGCACTTCCCCTCCATCTACGGGGATCGACGACCAGTGCAGCAACCTGTCGTGCGACCAGTAGCCGAGGCTGCAGCCGCACCAATGGAGGAGTACCGGGGACCGGCTGCCGCTGCTGCAGGTTACGTATTCTCTGTTTATCAACTCACTTTCACATAGGTATGTAATTGGATCTTCAACTTATTCATCGTTCGTATCAACGATCAGTCAAGCTACGATTACTTCCAGCTCCCCTCCCGCCACTTCGTTTCCGTCAAAGACGCCCGAACGACGTATTTGTGCTAACGAAGGGCGCCTATCCGGAGTACATCAACATGAATACCATCGGTGAGAGGATTGATTATCGACCTCACGGATGGGATGGTGGGTGGTTTATCGATTAGTAGAGAGCATCGTCACCCTTTTTTTCCACAAACAACTATTCGAATTGTAGCAAGTGGTTGCATATGTTTCACGAAGTGTACAATTGTAGTTCTTTCTTCTGTGAAACGTTATCGAAATGGGACGTATTCTAAATAATGAAACTCATTCAAATCAGGATCGGGAATCTCCGACATTGGCCTCCCGCACATCTCCGATCCCGCAGTGCCTCTTCTTCCTGTCGAGAATTACCCATCGGTGCCCTATCCAAACCTTCCAGGTTTAGTCTGCTCAAGTCGCAATTCGTCTAATCCTTCTGTAGGCTATCCCGGACGTCCCCCACCCTACGACGGCTACGGCTCCTACCGACCACGACCAGTCAGGGTTGTGGTGAGATATCGATCGATGGAGTTACCGTAACATCTTTCCTTCCAGGAGTCCGGCTACGGCGAGCGTTACGTGGAGCCACACTATCCCTACCGAGGGTACGCAACTCAAGCACCAGAGTACGGCCTGCCTGGAGGGTACGGTAGACCGTCGCCTGAGTACGGTAGACCGACGGAGTATATTCGACCGGCTCCTACGGTGCCTCCATTCAGAAGCTTTCCTCAGCAACCGCCGGAGGAGAGAGGTTCGAGACAATATTAGGCAACCTATGTAGATTAAATTGTAGGAGGAAGAGGCTATCGAACGATCAAATCTCCGTATGGATACAGCTATGCAGGATATATTGAGAAGCAGAGTCGGATGTGGGCCGAACTTTCCGAATCTCGAATCTTTGTTCTCTCTCAGGTACCCCATAATGATCTACACTCTCGAATCGTGTCCTGCCTGTCACAGTGCTAAGAGGTTGCTGGCGATTAATTATGCTGATGTCGCATCGCACTTCCTTGGTGAGTAACATTATGATGACGAGGAAAAACAATACAGAGAAATCATCATGCTCAGCAGCAATTCAACTTAGTTTATCCTGTCGACGAGGATACAATAGGAGTCGTAGAACAAAAGGAATGTTTCTTGAAATAACGAACCTGTTCAGAACTGGCGGGAGAAGAGGAATGGCAACGACAATTGCACATTGACCTGCAGAATCTGACTGGGGCTGGAAGATTCCCTTACGTGTTCGTGTGCGGACAGTTCATTGGAGGTGAGAATCCACAAATTCATGACAGTTCTTCACGAAAGAATATATGACGTGTGCAACTAAAATTTTCACCATGAATAGCTAGTTTGCTCAGTTTCATCGAAAATTGGATGAAGTTGAAAATGAAATTCAATGAATTCTTCGTATCTTGGCTCTATGACACTTCAAAATTCTTTTCATGGAGAGCCTCCATAATTGATTGTTGTTAATTGCTAATGATTCATGTAATTAGCTATCACATGAATGTCAATAACAACAAAGGACCACAACAATCCATGGCCATCCAATCTGCCATTTTGACCCGGGTCATAATGGCAAGTTTCGCCAAATCTGCCATTCTGACCCGGGTCAGAATGACAGATTTGAGATTCAGTTTCGAGAGTAGCAATAGATAATGGTGCCAGCGAGTTCGAACTCGCCGGCGCTGCGTCCGAGACAGACGCGTTCACCACTAGGCCACAAGGGCAGATGGAGAATGATAGGAAGAAAGAGTATTGGAATGAACAGAGAATCTCACTGTCCGACTCGCGGAAGAAGAGAGCGGTGTGAGATTTGCCGAGCTATGTTTCAGGTTGAGTATGAGTAGCTGGACGTTATCGAAAAGGGTTCCTACGCAGCTCGTTATGCAACAAACTATTCGAAACTTATCTATCCCCTGAAACATAACCACTTTGCATCATTTTCGTATTGATGGGACGCTATTGGTGATTCGTATTTATGGAAATGGGACGCTTCAAAGCTAGTCTCAAGAGGGGGGAATGATACAGGTTGCATAGCGATGAAGAAATGGATAAAATATTCAAGATTCCTTAAGGGTGATTCAATTATGTAGTCTTTGCAGGCGCAACAACATCTTAAAACCGAGAGAACTCATTTCTGACATCAAACGGCTTTGCAGGGGTTGCAATGGGTTTTGCAACCTCGCATCCCTTTCCCTCCTCATTGCAACCTCGCAAAGCCGCATTCGGTTTGCCAACCCTAGTAGGAACCCTTTTCGATAACGTCCAGCTACTCATACTCAACCTGAAACATAGCTCGGCAAATCTCACACCGCTCTCTTCTTCCGCGAGTCGGACATTCTCTGTTCATTCCAATACTCTTTCTTCCTATCATTCTCCATCTGCCCTTGTGGCCTAGTGGTGAACGCGTCTGTCTCGGACGCAGCGCCGGCGAGTTCGAACTCGCTGGCACCATTATCTATTGCTACCCTCGAAACTGAATCCCAAATCTGCCATTCTGACCCGGGTCAGAATGGCAGATTTGGCGAAACTTGCCATTATGACCCGGGTCAAAATGGCAGATTGGATGGCCATGGATTGTTGTGCTAGTGCATGGATGCGTGATTACAAGTAGCGTTCATATCTAGGGGCCACAACGTCCATAGCCGATGCCAAGCAATGGGTTCAAAAGCATGTTCAAACGATCCCTCAGGACCCCAGGAACAAAATGCTTTTTACCGGAAGTCTTTATCTTGCCCCTGCGCTGAGTTAGAGCCCAAAACGTGCGCGCGGAAGGTACTGTTTGTAAGGGGAGGAAGGCGAGAGGGGGAGAGGAAGGGGCGG
>LS514820.1:41714-56327 GCA_900490845.1 Pristionchus japonicus
CAACCTAAAACTTGAATTCTGACCTACTCAAACTTGTCAGACATTTTTTGCAACCTCCCTAATCGATAGGGAGTGGGAATAGCTACACATTTCTTTTTAGAATGAGTGATTTGGTTTAGAATGCGATTTGTGCTTCCTCGTGCACGCGCCCTGGCCGGGCGCCGTGTCCACAGAAAGTGGGCGGAGCTTGCGCTCCCTATTCATATCAAACAAGCTTCCGGTAGAACCGCTTGAGATTCGCTCGAGAGACTTTTTTTGGATTCTCGAGGTTTCTTATGAGACTTGTTGGATGTCTATCGAAGAGCTGATCATGGTGAAAATTTTAGTTGCACACGTCATATATGTTTGTGGATACAAGAAACGGCGAAAATTATGCTCATCATGACGAGACGTTATGTTCATGAGTGACGTGAAACTCATTGTCAACTGAACTCAGGTTCGATGGACCTGCACGAACTGCACCGTCGCGGGCAGCTGCGACTGATGCTGCAGCAGTGCAGCAGGGAGAGGCCGCAGCCGGCTGCGAGCAGCTGGCAGCCATACATTTCTGCAGCTGCAGCAAAGACTGCTGCACAGCGATGATCGTTCTACTCCTTTCATTGACCGTCCCTATTCTATCTGTGAATCTCAGTATCCTCTCTCCCCTGTCATCCATTCCGAGATCTCCGATCTTCACTATAACACGTGTACCTAATAATCTGATAATAAAGCGAATTTGAGCGATCAAATGACAGCTGAAAGTGTTGAGCTCAGTGAATTCCAGATGACTTCGGTTTCTTAGATTCAGGAGTTTTGCTTCCTGTCTCGGGGATTAAACTCATTTCGCGTAGTCAATGTCGTAATTCCATTCGTGATCTCAGAAGTTCCTCTCTGACATTCTACTCTAGTGAAGTGTAGGAAGATTGACGCAGCTCTCTTCATCATTAGTGAATTTGAAGTACGTGTGTCGCATTGTTTCGTGTCTGAGGAGTCAGTCTCTTCCTGGTCTCATTCGATTTATGTTTCACACGCTGGCTGATACCGGAAGTCCTGTTTGTGAAGCCGTTCGAGAACTGAAATCAGGTGACTTGTTTAAATTGTTCACCAATTTATCTGCGATCTGATTCAGATACTGCGTTTGTTATTTGGATTACTCTAAAAGCAGTTGTCAGCTTTGTTGGAATTCTACTCATTCTCGTCCATCTTTGGAGACAAGTATGATATTGAACCAGAAGACCAAAAGAGAAGGAAAAATTGTCCAGGGATTGAGATGGCTCGTTCATCTCAACACCAAAGTTGTCTTTGCCAATTATCTACTCTGGAATGTCGTTGCTTCGCTCAGTTTCGGCGTTCTGTACACGATCGACTGCGGGAGGTATTGCGTAGTGATGGTGCAACCGAGATATTTCATTCACAGGTTGTGGTCCGATTCTCCATGCTTGTTACTGGAGTATTGGGTCCCACTGGTGTGTCGGTCGGGTGGCCTAGCAGGTTTGTTTCATGCTACAACTGGTTTTACGCAAATTATCGTCAACTCTCAAAGTCAAACGTCGGCTGTAGATAAACGTAGTCACTAGCGATTGAATTTCTGAGAAACGATGCTTGCAGCACTAATCGCTCAACTGCTTTCGTCATTGCTTCTCTCACTGGAACGACTTTATTCCGCATTGAGACCAGCCACTTTCGAAGGAACGATAGGCAAGGCTTCAGGAGTCCTTTCGACGGGGATAATCGTGAATCTCATTGTATTTTCGAACTCTGATCTTTGATCTCCAGACTGCGTCAGCAATTGCCTTTCTTACGTTCTCTCTAGTGAATTCATCAGATCAGTTTTACGATCTTGTTCCAACAACGAATCTGCGAACGGAGAAATCTGCAGAGAGATACAAGGTCCCTTATTTTGAAGACAGTGTATGCTACACACTGTATAGTAACATCTTGAACATGGATAGTACGTACTCGATGAAGGAAGATGAGACGAAAACTTCAGATTACAACTCTCACTCTAATCTCGGTCCAATTCATTACGGTAATAATCTTCCATGTGGATCTAGCTGTAAATTACTGTAGGAAAGGATGTATTGATCCCTCAGTTGGGTTACGGTACCAGGTAATTCGAAAATCTATTTACTGTCAGAGGATCTTCAATTTCAGTTGGCAGAGAACAGTCGAGTCTGTGGAGTATTGCTGCCAGTGAAATATCTTCATTTTACGATGACTTTGGTTGGAACTGTCGGACAGTTTCTTTTCCCGATTGTGAGAACAGATCAATAAATTTTGATTAAATGTTCTTTTCAGATCGTATCCCACCCATCCACTGTCGTAGCACAGAAATTTCTTGAGAGTGTTGCTCTAGCACCTGTCTATCCCATTCTGCTAGTATTTCTACTCGAACTACGTCTTAAATGGTTTGATCGTGCTTTTTTTTTAGCTTATCAGAGATCATTTTAAGTATGAAACGTAAGATGATTCGGAAGTTCACGGCTGTTGAAGCTGGGCAAAACTACTTCGCACAACTCCGATTGCAGTGGGGTGTTGACGACACCAGAAGTGGTCTTACCGAATAAATATTTTTTTCTGATATTGTTGGCCTATCGAAAAGCGTAAATTAAGAATTATTAATTAAATAATTAAAATTTAAAATTTACAAAAATAGTTGTGTGGTAGAAACTCCTGGCGCGCTGCAATTGAGTTCGGACGCACGAACTACAGTAATCCGTCGACGAGGTCTTCGCACGTACGCCCGATTATCGATTGATTGCGCAGTCGATTCTTTGATATTTTTCACTAATTGGTTACTCCATTCCAACTTCTATCGATATTTGTAGTGTCTAGTTCTGTAACTTCACTCCTTGATGCGTTATTCTCTTTCAAAGTTTGCCTGCTTTGAAAGCGACTGTTTCGCACGTAGTATCCTTTATTGATTGAAGTTCTAGTCCAGTTAGAGTAATAATTAACTTATTAGGGTCTTTTTATCACTATCCTACTTCCCCCGTCACATCCATGTTCATAACTGGTCTCCTAAAAGCACCCATTTGAATCAAAATTAGGCGTGTTTGAATGTGAACTTTGTCACGTCGTCTATTTTGCGTATTTGTCACCCTACTCCCGTCCACTCCCCTCATTTCATCCTTCCAGATGGCTCAACTCGCGGTACGTGCGACGCTTGCTCTGGCCAAGCGCACCACGGGCGCTGCCCTCTCGGCGCCCGCTGCCACTCGCTCGTACGCTACTGAGGCGTCTCCTGAAGACTACGGATACTACCCCGACCCCCTCGAGCACGCAACTGGTCGCGAGAAGAAGATGCTCCTCGCTCGTCTCGCCGGAGATGATGTGAGTTGGCAATCTAACGTTGGATTGTAGTTTGTAGCTAGGAATAATGTTCTATGTTTAAGCCATTGTTGTTATTTTCGCTTAAAAATACTATCTTGAAAAGACTTGCTTGTTATATTCATGCGAACGCTTACTCATCGATACTATTCCAGCGTTACGAGCCCAAGGTCTACTACCGCGCTGAGGCTTCGACCAAGGAGAAGCCCAACCTTGTCCCCTCTCACTTCCCCGACAGAATCGTCGGGTGCATGTGTGAGTTCGCTTCTCTATCAACTTTCATCGCCTTCTCAATTATTGTCACCTATTTTTGACAAGAAGATACTATTTTTATACGATTGACGATTTTTATTTATATGAATTCAGGCGAGCCTGACTCTGGCCACGTCAACTTCATGACCATCCGCAAGGGAGCCCCCAAGAGGTTCGTTTATTTTGAATACGCTGATTTATTCGTTAATTTTTCTTCTTTTTTGAAAAATGTTAAACATTGCAGATGCGAGTGCGGTCACTGGTTCCGCGCCGTGGACGCTGACCCCGAGTCCGTCTAAGCCACTCCCCCTATAGTGATACAGCCGATTCTCTCTGTAGTAGTTTGTCGTTGACCCCCGTTCGCCCTTACCAATCGAGAGAAGCACGTCTAATCGATCATCTATGTATGAGTGTTTTTGGCTCGAGAGATAAACGAGATGTATGTATCAAATAAGAAGCAGGATGCACCACACCATACGTTGCTATATCGTTGTTGTATATCTAAAGCAAGCGTCTAAGCAGAATCGAAAACTAGCTGTCGGATCCGCGAAGTTCTTTGGACATTTGAAAGATCATCAAGTGTGAATATATCACGCATGTCGGTGACATGATGTTTTGTTTTCTCACTTTATTGAACCTATTTCATCTCTGAAAACAGCCATAGTTATCCGCATGGGTGTTGATCCTCCATGAACGTGATGTATGGAAGAAGTTGTAGATGAACCGACCCAGCTACGGACAGAAGCCGTCGACGTCCACGGGAACGCCGAAAATCTCGGAGGCAACGATGCAATGTAAGGATTTGCTGCAATTTAATTCCTCGAACCGGCTAAAACAGAGGTCTTCTCTAGGGACCACCGAACCGCAAAATTAGAAACTAGAGCCGGGGAAAGGTCTGTGCCGCAGAGAAACGTCGAAATTCCCGGGAATTCAAATATAAACGTTAAATTTGTTGTTCAACGATTTATCGATTATTAGGATGTGTGCCTCTCACTTTCTTGTACAAATTACTTAAACTGATTGCAACAAATCATATATTAACAAACAAGAAAAATTCATGGAGGCAAACACATTCAATTTGAGCCTCAAATTTTCGCATTTTCTGTATTAATTATATTGCGAGCGATTTTCGAGATGTGCCATCCTATTTATATTATCAAATACTTCTATGGTCGAGTAGTGACGTTGTAACAAAAAATTAGGCAAATCGATGGGAGCAAACCTATTCAAATAGGGCGCTGAACATAAGATTAATTTAATAATTTCTGTAACGTTGTATGCAGAATTTGAATATTTTTGGTGATATTGGCCACTTTAGTAGGTCGTGATACACAATAAGGAAGTAACAAAAGTGGCGTTTCTCAACAGAGGACTTATTTAGAGCAACTGGGTTCGAGGCTACAGTATACCGCAATACTAGAAGCACTCCATGTGGCTTCGACACGACGAAAAGTGTGACTAAACTTATCAATATATAGTCGAGCAATATTGTTCTACATCATAGAACACAGAAAACAAGAGGAAATACTATTTGAAAATTCCATCAATTGACACATCGAACTGCCGTGACCCAACTGACTGACACTACACCACGAGGGGCGGGGCTTAGTGAGGACATCTGATTCTCGTTTAAATAAAAATATTTGAAAAATCTGAAAACGCTATCGTGATTCTGAATCGTCGATTACCCAACACCAGCGAAATGAGATAGAAACAATGAGTTTCAAGTTTTACGTGGTGGTCCCTAGGTCTTCTCACTGAATGTTTAAAAACAGTGAAAAAAAGCAGTTTCACAGGTCACTGAAATTGGAAGTTATTCTCAATTGTTTGATTCTTGTCACTCATTTGCTTGAAAAAAACTACCCATCTAATATTTATGTATAAGAATTAGGTTGAAATATTGTGGAGTGGCAACTTGGTTACGAGCCCTGCTTGCTGTTAATATGGATCTCATTGCAGCCGTGAAGCAACTGGCGAAGCAACTCGGCCTCCACTGGACGGACGACCAGTTGATGGCCTTCGTCAAGGTAAGAAACTACCTTTATACGAGGAAAACATGGAACACGCATTGTCCAGGTTGAAATCAGTTCACTGTGGAGCTTTTCGTTACTGGTTTAAAAAATATTCTCATTGATCCACTGTGGTACTTTCAATAACTTTCAATGATGCACCCTAGTTTTTTTTTACACGTTGACTGAGTTTCAAAGGAAATGATGAAGTGAATGAGAGTGTGTAATGTATTGATTCTAATAAAAGTAATTGAAGGCGATCGAGGCTGGCGCCGACCCCGTCAAGCTGGTTCAAGTGATCGCCAACAAGCGAGTGTGAGTCGACCAACCGATTGTCCTCTCCTTCCCTACCGTATAATTTCTTGTACATTACCGTATCCATCATCTTTCGAGTTGACCCATTACGTGTACCGTCCTCCAAATTATATACTGTCACTCAATTCGTGTTTGTACATTTCATAATAAATGTTTTTATCTGCAAAGTAAGCGGCGTTATGTGATTGTGAAAGCGGAGACGTGAATAATACAAATACAATTGGAATTCGTGAATGGAAATGGAAAGTTGTCGATCGTTGGAGAGTAGGCAAGGAAACAGGATGGGAACAATAATAAACAATGGTGGGCTAACTCCCGCTAGGTGGGGAGGGGGTCGCGCAAAATTCAGTAAATTTCAACTTAGGGGGCTTTCGGAGTTTCGCAAATTTTATTGACTTCCTTTCGGGGTTCCGCAACATGGTGATCTAGCAGAATGTCAGCCCACCATTGATAATAAATATATTAAACGGCTGCAATTTCTAAAAATCCCAAGGGGGTAGCCTCTATGAATCAGAATTCATAATTTATAAAAATGTACCCGAATGAAAAAGGGGGAGGGGTCATCCACACTAGAGTGCGGTCAAGTAGGAAGCAATGAGATTGCATCTAGGGGAAAGATAAGACAATACAACGAGAGGAGCAACAACGACGTAGTCAACAACAATCAGAGTACAGCACCGGGGGAAGGGGTCACCGTACTCTCGATCCCAATCGATATTATCGCGAGCCTAGAGTAGTATCATGCAATCTTTGCTAGTAACAGAGGAAGAGTGCAACAGACAGGGGTGTGTATGGCAAATATAAGCTATTCTGTGAACAAAAAGTGAGAATGAGATACGAATTGGGGTGGGTGTGATTTCGAGTGTGTGTGAGGGGGGAATGCGCATTTTTCAGAGTGTATCTCATTGGTGGAGAGATCAAAGATCATCGATCGATCAAGCATGATGAGCCGGAGTCGAGTGGCCATTGGCTACCAGCTGCTGATCGTCTGGTCGAGTCACCGACACCTGGAAATATAGTCAGTTGTCGATTGATCTACCGTAACCGGATCGATAAGTCTACCGTACCCCATTAGGGATGGAGTCATCGTCGTCCTCATCACTGCTCTTATCCTCCTCGTCCTCCTCCTCCACTGCAGTGTTCTCAGTGGCCGCCGTCGATCGGGACGGTTGACGGGCACGGTTCTGTACGGATTATCGGTTAGGATTCTGTAGAGGTACGGATTATTGATTGGCTAATCGTCGTGGGGATGAGAAATCAAGACTTATCGCAAGAGAATATTGCCAATTCAAGTTGCCACCGTCTCATGAGCAATGCATGCAACACCGCTTTCATTGGGTCAATTTTTACATTCCACATTTTCCTGGTTTCACTAGAGTTCTGTCATGTTACCCAATTTAAGCATTCCGTGAAACCTCACTGCTCCTCTCCCACCGTACAGATCGATGCTCCCTCGCTTCAGCCACCCCACGAAACCCCATCTCTCACCTTTCCGAACCATCCATCCGCGGCCATCACTCGATACGCGAGGACGGTGTTCGTGCAGAAGAGAGAGACGATGACGAAGAAGCACGGCACGATGAAGTACCACGCACGGAAGAAGCAGTCCGTCACCTGAGAGGGATTGCGTCATCATTAGGAAAGTGGAATCTGGATTGCGTCATCGTTAGGTAATTGGGTATAATAGCATTGAAGTATGCGTGATGTCAAGAAATTTTGCATACCAAATTACGTACCGAAAATCAATCAAAACAGAAATCAAGAGCTGATAGAGCAAGGATGAATCACTAGACGTACCAGCCAGTACATGAGGTAGAGTGAGACGCCGAGACGGAAGAAGAGCAGGGTGACCATGTTGAGGAGAGCGATCATCCTGAAAGGATAGGAGGCTGATTATGGACAATTATTAAAAACCGAAAAAAACACAACGCTATTCTACATGGTTCTCAAATATTTCTGATTTGTTTTTTTTTTCAAAAGATCCGAACAACAATTGAGCATTTCCAAGACGCCAAACACTTTGATCTTTCCGAACTCATTTGTCCCACATTTTTCGCCCCTTTGGCCGTCTTATTCCACTCACTTGAATGGGGTGGACTTCTTATCGTATCCGTACAGATTAAGGAGGGATCGGGAGTGGAGGAAGACCGAGTTCAACTCCATCAGCAGACCGAAGATCACGATGCCCAGGAACATTCCCGTCACCTGCAAACTGATTTATTATTTATGAAAGGCGAGAATGACAGAATCAAACGACCCCAACCCGATCGAATCTAGTATGGGCATCGAAGCACAAGTGTACCAAGTGCAACAGCTTTCATGAACGGAGAAGATTGAAATGTTTAAAGCATCCAATAGTAAGGACAATCGAGCTATCACAAGCAAGACCCACTGTAGTATGTCAACCGCTGCAGAAACTTGCCAAGTTCTACTAATTTACTTTTTTGTCATCGAACACTCGATCAATCGATAACCCATCAATACCCTCATCTACCGTACCTGCGTCGTGGCGAAAGCCGTGAGCACGACGACGTGGTGGAAGAGCAGCTCGATGATTCGCACCGATCGCTCGTTGATCAGCAGATCGAGCAGATCGTGCAGCAGGTAGCCAGTGGAAACGAAGATCTGGAAGAATTGAATCAGTTCGTGATTGGATCGGGGTACGGTAGCTGCTTATCGATCGTCAAATACCTAACTACAGTAAGCTACCGTCCACTCACCAGATTGACGATGACGGGATGCCGGTAGTTGATCATGTCCTTGATGATGTCCTGAACAGTAATCGATAAATACAGTAATTGAATCAGTTATCGATCGCTTTTGTCTCCCCGACCGTACCTGGTAGACGAGGATCGAGTAGCCGGCCCACAGGCCAGACACGGCTGCGTGCAGTAGTGAGACGATCTCGTTGCAGATGCGCCACTTCTTGTTCGGAGGTATCGCCTGCGACAGGGAAGATTCAGTCTTGCTTTTTATACTTCAAAAATATTTATCATGCAATGCGATCAGGGCATTGATGAAATGCAAAACTTGTGAAAATAATATCTTACAGTACTGCATAGGGTTGGCATTACGATTGCGGGATTGCGGGCCCGCATTGAATGAGAGGGAGGAGGGAGAGGGATTGCGGGCCCGCAATGCCCGCATAGACCCGCAATGAGAGAGGGAAGGGCAGAGCACGGCGAGAGAGTGTGTGAAATTGAGAGGGTCACTCCCTATTTGCATGAGGGCTGATGCGAGAATTGCGGGCCCGCAATCCCTCCCCCTCCTCTCTCTCATTTATTGCGGGCCCGCATTGTGACCTCTCTTTATTGCGGGCCCGCAATGCTCGTATTGCCAACCCTAGTACTGCATCATTCACCCATGAATGTCAGGATTCACAATCAACATGTAAGGAGCAAACATTTGTGTGTACCGATGCAATCTCCAGTGAGAGTGCGGTGGCACTATTGATACTTCTGTTTAAAAATCAAGCTATTCTCAAAAAGATCATCGACTCACCGTCAGTGTGGTGCTGTCCGCTCGCGGGTTGCGGTCGCTGCCTGCCCTCCGTCTGTAGACGAAGTACGAGAAGGTGCGGAAGTAGCACTTCCCGAACAGGTACCTGCGAGGGGAAGGGGATTAGAGAGGGATGGACGGCCAACCTAGGACTAGGCCTCTCCCGGTTGGGCTGCTTCTGACAAGATTGCGAGACATTTTGGCACAACGTATGGCAGCTCAACTGGGAGAACCCCATCTCGTGCACCATACGTTCCACTAGAGACATGCAACGAGCAGACGAGTAGACATCACATGCGTCACAACAGACATCCGAAAATGAGAGAGGGTCGTGATTGAGTTTGGGGTGCTCTTTACTTTATCGGTCAAGAGATTAGGCTTGGCAAAAAAAAGAATGGGGGAGAAATATAATGCTCTGACCGGTAAAGTAAACAAGTACGCATTTGGAATGGAAATAGAAGTTGCATGTACTTCACAAGAGTGCGGGGTTCTCGACTAGATCAATAATATCCACTTTTTGTAGGAACAAAAATCTCACCATCGCACAATGTACTGCAGTATCCGGAAGAAGGCGAAGGAGAGGAGCACCTGGAGTGAGAGGGTAATGTATCTACCGTGGTTCAGATACTATTGATTTCAATTATATTCTGCTCTACCACAGGGATAGAAAGTGGCATTATTAACTACCCTTCCATTCCCGTTGGGTCATATGTACGATCGCAAACCTGGATGACGGGGATTGAGGAGAAGAGGGGTACGCCTAGCATGGCGCTTCGTGGTTGCAATGAGCGCTTATCACTGCTTTCTTCCCTTTCTCTTATCAGTCCCCAGTGTTTCAGGATTGGAACCAGGCTACACCCCTGATATCAACCGATCGAGCGATGGCTAATCGTTGTTTGGGGACGGGGCAGGTCGGGGACTCACTCAATCACGAGTGCAACTGAATAATCAGTAGGCGTTGCTTAGTCAGCGCGCCAATTGCTCAGCTCAAGAAAAAAGAGGAATGCGATCGGTGTCTCACACTAGTACTAATTGACATTTCATGGCTCACATTTTTAAAAAAAGTATTTAAAATAATTAATAAATATTAAACTTACATAGACACAGGCCTCTCCGAAGTCCTTCCACTTCTCCTTATTCCATTCAGTGAAATCCAATCGTTGCGAGATGGTCTCGTTCGCGCCGAAACTGCCATTGCTTCCCATTGCTCTCGTCGGCCCTTCTCTTCTTCGACCAAACTCGCGCCCCGGGCTGCGAGGCTGAATAAGGAAAATTGAAACTCAAAAGTCGTCACGATTTCGAAAACACGATCGCGAAAGCAAAACCAGCAATAATTGAGATTGTTGAGCATAGTAGATTGGAAAGATCTAAGAATACCGTCAGAAGCACGGGCTCACATGGGAAAAATGGTCAAGAATTATTAAATGATCGACCAGACAAGACTCCCGGAAATAACAATGGACGGGGAAAGAGAAAACGGGCGTGGGACAAAACAAACTAGGAAGACGACGTTGATAACCATCTAACGGCCGAAAACAGTGTCATACACAGTGAATTACTCATCAAACCCCATCTCAACAGCATCGAGTCGAGCTCGACTCGAGCTATACATCGGATTATCGCGGGAACCAGCTCGAATAATACTGCGATAATGATCTGTGAGATCGGAGAAGAATCATATAGAAAGAGGCGAGTAATGAAAGAAAAAGTGAGAGAAAGAGGGCGAAAACTGATGAATGGGAGATCAGGGAGAGATGGATGAGAAAGTGCAGAGGAGCTTGTCTTTCCCTAGATCTTCATAGAGGTGAAAGTACGTCCTTCAAGCTTAACAACACACTACGCTTGAGGAGAATGTTAGATTCTGCCTCTGCAAATCTCCCGAACTCAATATTTAAAACCACGCTGTCTCTGACAAGATGAGTAGTGGGCATTTACTAACTCCCATCTGTCACAACCTGAATACGTGCCATTCAAACGACGTGAAAACACGAGGATTGGTCAAACACTACTCATTTAATATGCTGTCTCATTAGGACGATATACTACGAGAAAGAAGGAGAGCTAGAAATTAGTCAAAACATGAGTGAGGGCGAAGAGAAGAAGGATTCATCGACCCGCAGTCACCAAGTGCTTAGAGCGCAAGACAAATGACGTGTAAAAAACGAGGGGAGAAATCCGATTCGCTCTTGGGAATTCACTCTTCTGAATGACATGCGTGTGTTAATGCTATCTGGGAGTCAATCAAGTTACGAGAAAGAGGAGAGATCGACAAACGACGAGAGATTCTCATGAATCTATGACAGCGGTCACAGTACCAAATCTTTACTGACGTCCCGAAGATAAGCCCACTCTCCCAATATCAAAATATGAGCCAGTAAACAAGTGAGAGGGGAAGGGTTTGAGATGATTCAAGAGGGGGAAGTGCCGGAAGGGTGAGAAGGCATTTCTACTAGGACATCAATTGAGAGGAGGAGCAAAGAAAAATGATGGGGAATTGGGGAGAGAAGAGTGGGACGTCCTCTACTGGGTGAGTCATTTGATGTCCCGAACTGACAATGAGGTGGCATTACTAAGATAAGAGAGAAGGGAAGAGAAGGGGAATCATACACGTGTGTAGTGAAAGTACTTTTTTCTTCTTCGATCAAGCTGAGCTGGAAGGGAGAAATGGGGACAGGGAGGAACTAGAGGCTTGCTTGAGGGGGCTAAGGACGATTATACTCGGCCAGATGAGCTAGCGAGCGTCTGGCACGAGAGTCGTATGGGAGATAGCCGAGGGAAAGGGAAAGGGGCACAGTTCACGAACAGTGTAGGGTGGAAAGGGCAGAGCAGAATAGAGAGAGAGGGCAAGGACGGTTGAGTGGCCTCAAGGGGAAATGAGGGGATCACTATCATTTCCTCTCTATCAGAGTAGTGGACACTCAGCGGGAGAGGGTCTCAGGGGACAAATAATACAGGAACACGGAAGGGGATGCTCGGAAATGCAGTCGCATTTCGAAAGAGAGAGGGAGAAAGAGAAAATGAGTCTGTCAAGAAAAGGCGAGTCGGTGTGAGGCAAAGCTCTCGATTGTTCGCAGTGAAAGGGTTCGTTCTAGTGGATGAAAAAGAGGATCTCGCGAGAACACAGTGTAGTGTAAACAAATTAGAGTGGACCCCGAGGCGATTACAGTAAACTTAAAGCTCAAAGCAACTAAGGTCAAAGCTACACTTGAATGGTGTCAATAGCACTGTAAATGATCGAACAGGGTCCATTAATAAGCATGAAACGTTGAAAACAAGGAAAAATCGAACATTAACGAACCCTGTTAAGCTTGAAGGCGTTTAAATTGGCGCCATTTAAAGAAGTCTCACACAGAAAGCACTGATTCGTCAGGAGTACTGAAAGCCGGCTATGGATCTGTGTTAGCCGTTACAGTTTTCATTCCCCGGTCCCCCCAACGATGATGTGTCGGTCCAAATGTTCGAATTGCTCTCGAAGGCTCTCGTATTCACGCGTTTCGTCACTTAACTAGGCTCGGTTGCTTTTAATTTCGCTTCGCTATCGTTTTCGTCACTCATCCCTCTCTCCTTTAGAACAGGGTATACCTCGACCGCGATGGGTCGAGCCGAGTTCGAGTATGACGAGGTGGGAAACACCTTCTACTATGTCATGCTGGCCTTCTACTCGCTGATTCTCATTCCGTGCACCTACTTCTTCTTCCCAAGAGAACAACATGGTTCGTGTCTTTGAAATTTGACAAGTTCCCTTCGATTTAGACAAATAAGGGCTCTATTTCGCCCTCGATCTCGGCCAAAATCAAGTTTTCGCCCATTTTCAGTAGAGGAGAAAGTCGACGAGAAGCTGTGTCAGTGCGAGGGAGATGTGGACAAGAGACGGAGAAAGGCCGCGATCCAACCATGGAGAAAGACCAAGAAGGTATAACCTGCTCATACTTGGCCGTTGGCCGAACACTGAATCATACAGGTCGTGAACTTTTTCGGTTCGAGAACCTATGAATCACAATCTGTTCCCTTTTCAGGTTGTATCGATCGTTGTTCTGGCGGTTGCTTGGGTGATTCTGGCGGTTATCGTGCAGAAGGTTGCTACTATTGAGAACACCCATGTCGAGTACGATCCCTACTCCATCCTCGAATTGGACCATGTGAGTTTATTGATTTTTAGTGTTTGTTGTTATGGAGTTCAATGACTCTGAAAGTATGCAAATCGTCTTATAGGGAGCGACGACTTCGCAAATCAAGAAGGCCTATCGTGACATGTCGAAGAAGTTCCATCCGGATAAGGGAGGAGACGCAATCCAGTTCGATCGCGTCGCCAAGGCTTACCAGGTATAACCTTAACATTCTCATTTCTGCCTTTAACACTTTGTTGGGGCGGTCGAGTGAGAGCCAAATAATGGGATAATTTCTGAAATATTATTGTTTTTCGATTATCAAAAATTACTTAATTCATCCAGGCTCTAACTGACGATGCTTCTCGCGAGAACTGGGAGAAGTACGGCAATCCCGATGGACCCACTGGTGAGGCATTAGAAGTCTATTGAACTTTCAGCCTAAATGCTTGTTTCACGTGGCAGAAAAGCCCTTTTGATTTCATTTGTGACTAAAGTTAGACTAAACCAATCTGCAGCGACCCAATTCGGCATCGCCCTTCCCAAATGGCTGGTGAGCAAGGAGTACGGCGTGTGGGTGCTGGCCTTCTACGGATTCATCTTCATGATCCTCCTGCCTGTCGGAGTCGTGAGTTTATTGATTATTTTCCTTCCTTACAAGACCTGATTACCTTAGCACTGTGATCAGAGGCTTTGTCGATTTTTTTGTCTTGTCCTGAATATCGATAATTCGCAGGGCTACTGGTGGTACAACTCGATCAAGTACAATGTGGACAAGGTGAGTTGGGGGTGCGGGATTATTAGAAGTACATGAACAGAGGTGGACTACGGTTTTGTTGTCATTGCCGAGTAAAAATAAACAATCAATAACATTGTCTTTAGGTTCTTCTCGACACGACGCAGCTCTTCGGCTACTTCACAAGGAAGACGCCGCGCATGGAGATCCATCGTTAGTTTTCTGGTTTTATTAATTTCGACTTACCCTCAGCTAGTGATTGCCAATCCTTTCCACTGCCATAGATATGGTGCCAGTGAGACGCTAATGAGCATGGGATTGTAATCTATCTTACATTTATTTTTATTTTTACCAACACTGGAAGAGAAATGATTAATTGTTTTGGAAA
>LS514820.1:56427-76255 GCA_900490845.1 Pristionchus japonicus
ATCATAGTTTGGAATAAGGCCCAGATATACGGACCTTGTGATACTCGAATTTCCCTATTCAATTTTTTCCAATTAAAACATTCTTTGCCCTCAGGCGCGATCATGGTGCTGGGCGGGGCGTTCGAGTTCAACAAGGAGTACAACAACGAGATCATCCTGAGGGAGGCCGATGATGTCGAGCTGCCGAGGTGAGGAGGGGGGGGGGGATCTCTGTTGTGAATAGAGGAAGGGGGGATGGGTCGTCATAGTGATTCATCTTAGTTGATCTTTTTGTTTTGTTTTGTTGTTGCGTTGTTGTAAGCGTTTTGGGAGTTGAACTTCATGTCATGTTCCAAAATTATGTATCCAGTGAAACTTGCACAATTTGATATTTTTTAGCAGTATAGACAGCGGAAGAACTGAAATTTGAATACTGCTTCCAACTTGAGCGGCCAGTGAAACTCGGAACTGAAAGTAACTGGCAGACGTACTTTTCCGGTGTAAATAACCATTTACCCTCTTCAGACTGATGAAGCACCTGCCTCTTCTGGGGGAGAACAAGAAGGAACGCCCGCTCTGTCTGCCCTACTCAATCAAGGTATAGGAGGAGGGATGATTTATGACTTGCCTTTTAGACGTTTCTTTCGGGGCTAGTATGATTCGGGTGATGCCACTAATTACGTATTGCCTGCCCTACTCCATCAAGGTGCGCGAGAGATTTATGGCTGACGTTTAGATGACCGCTTCAGACCTAGCTATTTTCCACGGACTACTGTCACAACTGTCAGATCATTTTTATGACTAGCGTTTCGCTTCGGGACTAGTATTATGCCGTCAAAACGTCAAGGAAATAGCAAGCGGGGTATAGTGAGAGAGGAACGCTACGTTTCGGTTTCTTCAGGATAATAAGATCTCGGAATTTTGAATATCTTCCCTCCGTTGCAGGCCCAATGTTATGTGCTTTTCGATTCCATCAGGATAATTAGAGCTCTCCAAATCTGAATATCTCTATACATTTCGGTTTCTTCGGGATGATTAGAGCTCTCCAAATCTGAATATCTCTACACATTTCGGTTTCTTCAGGATAATAAGATCTCGGAATTTTGAATATTTCCCCTCATTGCAGGCCCATTGAAATGTGCATTTCGGTTCCATCAGGATAAAAATATCCTTCAATCTAACCGTCTCCCTCCGTTGCAGGCGCGTATCATGCTGCACGCGCACCTCTCGCGTCAGCCGATCGAGAACGAGGACATCCTATTCGATCAGAGGTAAGGTGTTGTGGGTTTCCAATTGGAAGCTGAAATCAGAATTTGCTTTTGTCAAAGACCTTTATAGAATTGGTGAGGCGTGAATTGTGTTGGTCGTGAAAATGCTCTAAAATTATTTCCGATTATATTTTCCTTTTTCGACCAAAGCCAATATGTTTTACTGAACTCCTTCCCTAGCTACCAAACACTTCTCGACGGATCTTTGTTAAAAAAATATATCCGGAAACGTGATTGCAGATTAGGGTTCACGTTTTTAAGTGAATAGGTATGTGTTCACGTTTTTAAGTGAATAGGTTTTACGTGATTAGGTGACCTGATCAAAACCCGAATCATTCCTGCCGATGCCGATCTCACCTACAGGTCGGTGATGGAATGAGGGAGAAACCCTATTGCAGATACTTCCTCTCTCGCACGCACCGTCTAATCGAGGAGATGCTGTCAATCGCGCAGCAGATCAACTACTACACCTCCACGAAGATCCCCATCGAGACCATCGACAATCTGATCAAGTGAGTACGGTAGGAGGCAGAATCGAATCAAGGACTAACTTTGCAAAACCTTGATATTTTATAGTTGATGGAAATGAACCGATGAATGGAAGAGGGGGATTCTCCTGTTTTTTTTGTTTTGTTATTTCTATGGCCCCATGATTGGAGAAAGAATCAAAGTATCTAAAGTTATCGAAAAATATGTGGCTAGTGGAACGCGAAGTAATCGGGTGGATCACTTCTTAAAGTTCTCCGTTGCAGGCTGTTCCCGATGATGGTGCAGGCGCTGTGGCCGAAGAACTCCGTGCTGCTGCAGCTGCCGCACATCGGCGACTACAACATCAACTACATCAGGAGACAGAAGGTGAGTAGTCCGAGAGTTGAATGATAGGAGATTCGGATAAGCAATGGATTGTTTTTTTTGGTGTGAAGGAAAATTCAACAGTATTGAACACTCGTCTATCATTTGGCAAATGTGCAATGACGGGAACCAGAATGTGAAGGCTAACTGTCTAGTTTGCTATTTTCCAGGTCAACTCGTGCTCGGACCTCGCGAAGCTGGACAACGAGAAGAGACGACAGGTGGGTATTTCGATTTTTTCGTTTCTGGAATGTTCAGGATCAGGATTTTTCAAATAACAGTATGCCATAGAGATGTTCATTGTTATAGTTATTTCTTTATTTAATTAAACAAATAAATGCAGGTGCTGAACTCTCTGACGGACGCGCAGTACCGCGACGTGATCATCGTGCTTACCTCCATGCCCCGCCTCCACATCGAGACCACCTTCGAGGGTACGGTAGATTATTGATTATCGATTGGTGATTGATTGATTTTTTAACGGTATATTGTGAGGACCACCGTCGAGGGTACGGTATCGATTAGCATGGGGTGCTGTAGCCAACGATTATCGATTGCAGTGCCCGGCGAGGACGACGCGCATGAGATCACCGCGGGATGCTTCGTCACGCTCAAGGTACGGTTTCGATTTATCGATTTTGCTTCCTGCGTCTCAATCTCGAAACTATCAAACATTTCTTGTGACATCCCCGTTGCACTGTGTAATGAAGACTTGACCAGAGTGTGTAATTTTAGTAAATAATCCTTAGGCTTCTTCAAACTTATTAGAGAAAGTTTCTGAGTCAATGGAAATAGTCTTGGCATTTGGAAAAAATCGAATTCCACCAAAATGTGGGATTGGGTAGTACTCCTCGAGTGTAGCTCGGCACTAGCTGATTTAGTGTTCTGGTTCACTCTCCGTCGAATGGTGGTGTATGTTTCAGTGAAACATAACCCAACCGACTTTGCCATTTCATAACCATTCGAAACGAGGAATGGAGCAACTAACGCGCAATACTTTTGTGACCATGCACACCAAGTATGATCCCGATCGATTTCCTATCCTTTGAAAAAATTCGAAAAATCATTTTAATAAATGTGGCATCCTTCTTTGCAAGTTCCAATAGGCACTTTTTATTTGTGTAATTAATAGAGCATGTACTAATGTGTCTTGCGTTTTAATATAAAAGAAAATAAAAAATACCCACGAGCGCAATTGTTGAAACTGTGCGGCCAACTTCAAATAAAATCAGTTCTTGATAGGCCTTCTACCGTAACCCAAATTTGCCAGAATGGCTCCCTATGGACAAAATGTTGTGGTTATTCTATGTGGGGTCGCTAACAGTATGTATGTGTCAACGATGCTGGTTTTTCTACGGCGCGTGCTATTTTGTGAGTTTGGATTACGGTAGAAGGCCTATCAAGAACTGATTTTATTTGAAGTTGGCCGCACAGTTCCAACAATTGCGCTCGTGGGTATTTTTTATTCTCTTTTATATTAAAACGCAAGACACATTAGTACATGCTCTATTAATTACACAAATAAAAAGTGCATATTGGAAAGAGCAAAGAGGGATGCCATATTTATGAAAGTTTAAAAAAGTGATTTTTCGATTTTTTTCAAAGGATAGGAAATCGATCGGGATCATACTTGGTGTGCATGGTCACAAAAATAATGCGCGTTATTTGCGCCATCCCTCGTTTCGAGTGATTGCGAAATGGCAAAGTCGGTTGGGTTATGTTTCACTGAAACATACATCACCATTCGGTGGAGAGTGAACCAGAACACTAAATCAGCTAGTGCTGAGCTACACTCGAGGAGTACTACCTAATCCCACATTTTGAAGGAATTCGATTTTTTCCCTAATGCCAAGGGTCAACACAAATATGTTCACTGACTCAGAAACTCTCTCATAATTGAAACATTTGCGTTGCACACAATAATGAAGACAGAACTAGTCTCTTGATGTTTCATTTTTCATGCTTGGATAAGCAAAAAAAAAGTACTCGCAGGTCAAATTGACGCGCCTCTCGCTGCTCGACCCGGCAGCAGCCAACGACGACGCCCTGATGAGGAGCTATGATGAGGTGAGCAGAGGATAGGGAGGGGAGTGAAACCGAAAACGGATGGGTGGTAAATCACACTGCTGCAAGGAACTTGTGCAGTTAGTGTCACTCAGTGACTATATTGTTGAGATGTGAATGATGAGTGCAATTGATACAAGTGATGATTCACATAATTTTACAACTCTATTAATTACGTAATTAAGGACGACGACGCGATCGAGGTGAAGGTGGAGGAGGAGGCGGCAGAGGGAGAGACGCCCGCCACGCCCGGTGTCGATATCAAGGTACGGGGTTTTATTGGGACGAATAATGATAAACGCTCACGATTTCGTGATTTTTGGGGTCCATTATTGGTGGGACGATGTTTCACTACCAATATGTAGCATGCAGAAGTCTGACTGTGTTAGTAATCTACAATCCCCTTGCAACAAAATTATCAATTGATCAATTTTAATAATAATATTATAATATTGCAGAAGAAGAAGGCGTGGGAGAAGCAGCCGCAGAAGAAGAAGGGAGGAGCGAAGAAGAAGGTGGCGAATAAGGGAGGAAAGAAGGTGAGAAAGGGGGGGGGGATTGATTGTGGAGATTAGAGGAAGGGACTAGCTGAAGTGGTGTGTCATGAAGGGTAGATGTGATGGGAGTAACAGTGATTTACAGTAACGTGAAAATAACCAGAGAGAAATTAAATTTGGGATGTGGAGATTGCGCAAGCAGTTGAAATTTTTCGAATAGTGAAGCTTTCTATATACTTCGCTATGAAAAAAGCATAAAGTTGCTACATCGGAATCTACTAGGATTGAGACACATAAACTAGGTGAACCATCGTGCCCTGAGTGCTAGATGACTGGAGGTTTGCGAATATTTCAATGGTAATGGACGCGACTGACGAAAACAAAACAATGCATGCTTGTCAGGTGGTGGCGTCGGCCGTTGCCTCGACTGCTGCAGCTGCAGCGGCCGCAGAGTCGGAGACGCCCGCCACTCCCGATACTCCCAAGGATGCAGAGAAGAAGAAGGAGAGAAGAGCCAAGAGGGAGGAAGAGTCGGGCGATGAGAGCGGAAGCGGATCGGACGATGATGATAAGGTACGGTAGAAGGTGACTACGGTAGACTGATCGTGGACTGAGTGGGTACGGTAGATCAAATATCGATTGGCAGGATTCGGCGGACGAGGCGAGCGGCGCCTCCCCCAACGACGAATCGGACGAGGACGATTGGGTGGCAGAGACGAAGAAGCCCGTGCTTGAGGTACAGTAGGAGGAGGATATGGGATCGAGGAGTGATTTTATTTTTTTGGGAACTTTCGAACATGATTCGATCAAGAAATAATGAAACGGAGAAAGAAATTTAGAAATGGAAAACTAATGAGAAAAAAAACTGGAATTTGACGAGTCGAAATGTAGTTTGTTAGCGTTTAATTGTTTTCACTATTGTCCGGCAGATTATCCATGATCCTGCGATTGAAGTAATTAGTTCTGCAGGGGAAACCGGAAATTGACATCAAACAATATTCAACGGATTAAGCTAATTTCCTCCACAGGCGAAATCGTACGAGACGCACCCAGTGCACTGTCCGTTCTACCCGGGAGAGAAGTACGAGTGGTGGTGGCTGACACTGTCCTTCTCCGAGAAGAAGGGGGTACGGTAGCTTTGATCGTTACCGTAGATTATCGATTCATCCTCGAGAACTACGGTAGCCTAACAAATATCGATTTGCAGCAGCGCCGCCTGATCGCGCCCGCCACTTCGTGCAAGACGCTCGTCGACTCACAGACGGTACGGTATAGAGTGGGGAGGATACGGTAGTATTGATTGAAATAGCAAAAGGGGGAATGGTAGCAGGTTTCGGGTATCATAGTTGTTCGAAAAATGATGTGATGACTCGCGATGCAGTTTTGTCATACCGGCGCACCAAAAACATAATATTTTTCTCAGGTTGAGATTCGGTTCCCCGCCCCTGAGACGAAGGGCTCGTACATGCTGCAGTTGGGAGTTCAGTCCGACTCGTATATCGACTGCAATTACGCCATGGACATCAAGGTACGGTATCGATTGATGATGGAGTACGATAAAACGGTATCGCACGGAGGTGTGGCGATTGGGAGGCTGTCTTTGGCTACAGTAGAACGACCACGGTAATCGAAATTATCGATTGCTTCTCAGATGGAGGTGAAACCCGCGAAGGAGGTGGTTCTGCCCAAGTACGAAGACACGGAAGATGAGGCAGAGGGAGAACCGATCGAGTCGAGTGATGAGTACACCGAGGAATCGGACGAGGAGTGATACAACACACCACGGGATACGGTAGCCACACTACTTAGTGGTATTTCCCCTCTATCGATCGATTGATGTAGATGATGCCCCCAACCCTCATACATATCCATCAGAAGCCTAAATTAATGATCTAGTCCTCTAGTTCTTCCCCTACTTTCATCCCCCTTCCGTCTCCGTTTGAGCTCCTTCTGATGTAAATCTCTCCTTCCTCCTCTCAGTTCGGTTAGTTCAAATTCACTTGTGTTGTGTTAGTAGGCTAATTTATAGAAGATGAGTAATATATTCATATTTATTATGAACGATTATCATATTACCGCCTTCACTTTCATTTTTATTCGGATCATTGTTCGTTCATTTCTTCCCATACTTTTCCGTTCCGGGCTTCTCAGTCTATCCTTCCTTTTACTATTTTGATTGTATTTAGATCGAATGTATCTTCCCTATGCGTTTTTGTTGATTGTCAAGACCGTATTTTGTTGAGATAAATATAATATTCTGTAATGAAAGATCGATTAGAAAAAGAGCGAAATTAGTGAAAGTCGGACTTTATTTCCTTGTTCATGTTCGATTACCAGATTCGTAGGATGACGGCGATGCTCGACAGCGATTCAATTTGGCCACCCCCTCAATATTGTATTCAGTGACAACGAGAGAGAATGTCGCATATAATGTCGCATGAGAGAACAATAATGTCGCATCGTGTAGTGATCTCTCCCTACTTTTGTATGCAACCTTTTTCTATGTCGATGATTGTATCCCATGTAATCAACTCATAATCCACCAACCGGACGTAGTCCTCATCACACTTTATTCGTCAGCACACAACGACACCGCGAGGGGGCAGTGGGGGGAGAGAGCGAAGGGGTCTCATGCAGATTGAGCCTCTTCCCGAGTACGGTGGGCGTCGAGTTATTGATTGATGTACTGCAGATTGCGCTGCTTCTTCTTCTTTTTCGACTTTCTTGCCGTCACGGAAGGTGCGCCCGCCCCGCCCACCGGCGGGTTTATGTCGTACTGCGAGGGCTGGAAAGGGATTCGGTAACTACCGTAACCCTCCAACTACCGTACCGTCTTGCTCTTATCGACAGAATCGCTGCCGACAGCAGACGCGCCGTACTCGCTCGCCTCCACGTTGGTCGGACCGGTCGGCGCGTTGGTGAACGTCGTCTGATTATCGATTGATTGATCTACCGTAGCCATCAACTATCGTACCTTGTCTCCCTTGTCATCCTTGTTTCGCTCCTGCTGCTTGAGTCCCGTAAGGGCCTCAAGCTCCTTCACCACTTGGCTCATCGTCCATCTCTCGTCCGGAGTGAACTCGAACGTTCGTTTCTGCGACTATCGATTGATACCGTAACCTGACTCAACTACAGTACCTCAATCATCTCGGCGACCGTCCTGTTCTCCATCTTTTCGCCGATGTCGAGATGCTTGCCGCCTTTCACGTAGCGCAGGACCTTGAGAGATCAAGAGATCAAAGATCAAAGATCAAAGACCACAAACCTCAATGGTGTTCATGCCCGGATACGGCTCGATGCCGTTGTTGAATATCTCCCAAACGAGTACGCCTGAAATACGGTGGCCGTTATCCGGGGAATACAGTAATACGAAGGATCCTTCAATCCGCTCGGGACCACTCTCACCCCAGCTCCAGACGTCAGTCTTGCGCGAGTACGAAGCGGACTTGAGCGTCTCCGGTGCGAGCCAGCGAATCGGAACCTGACGTGGATTCGGTGAGGATACTGTAACTTGTGGTACCGTATACCTTGTTCTTCGGATTCATCTGGTACGTCTCGCCCAGGCGCGACAGTCCAAAGTCCGAGATCTTGACCTGCACAGGATACTGTAGTTGAAGTAACCTACAGTATCCTCTCACGTTTCCTCCTCCATACAAGCAGTTTCGGGCAGCGATATCCCGATGGATGCAGTTCTTCCCGTGCAGATACTCGATGCCCCAGGCGGCCTGAGCAGAGATCAAAGATCAGCCGAGAGGTCAAAGATCAAGGACCAAACCTGGCAGATCATCTCCATTCGTTTGCCTTGCGGAAGCAGCTCATTCTTGCCCAGATACGAATCGAGAGCGCCATCAGTTGCCTGATAATTATGGTATTATCGATTTCTGACCACGGCACACCGAAACCGTATTACACTACCGTATCCAAATACCGTACCAGCTCCATGACGAGCATCAGCGGCTCCTGACCCGCAGCGACACCGTACAATTTGACGATGTTCGGGTGGTCGAGGTTTCTCATGAGGCGAGCCTGAAAGTAGGGGTTACTGTAGTCGAGGATACGGTACTCGATACCGTACCTCCCGCATGATCTCCTTGATCTGCTCCTTGGTGAGCGCGTCCAGCTTGGCCTGCAGTTACGGTATGGATACGATCATCGAGGAATACGGTAGAGGGATACGGTACTCATGGTTACAGTATCTTACCAATTTGATGGCAACGTTGAGTATCTTGTCCTTCCCATTCTTCTTCCTCTTCTTCAGCTTTCCCTTGTGCACCTCTCCAAACGCGCCCTCACCCAGCTTCTTCGTGCTCTCTACAAGAAAGAGCGAGATTTCGAGAAAAGGGGCGGAGCTTCGTACCAATGTCCTCGTGCTCGAGCTCCCACTTCTGACGCGTGATGGCGCGCGCGAGCGTGATCGTCTGCAAGGAGGGGCGGGGTCAGTGGGCGGAGTCAGTGGGATTAAAAGGGGCGTGGCTTACCCCTCCGCCGGCTTTCGTCTGCACGTTTTCCTTCTGGTAGAATTCGATCAGTTTGACGATCGACTCGAACGTGCGGGCGTCCATCAGTTGGAATCGATCCTCCTTCTTCGCGATTACGAAGTGTTTCACCTAGAAGGGGCAGAGTCAAGGGGCGTGGCAATGGGCGGAGCTTACCCCTGTGTTAGCCTCCTTGTCCGTTTGGACGCTCAGCACGAAGTCTCGCTTGCCGGGCGCCGATGGTTCGGTCAGACGCAGCAACCAATCGCCGTTATCCACCAACATTTCCTGCACGAAGGGGGCGGAGCTTGGATACGGTAGGGTTACGGTACCTTTATGTCTTCCCTGGGCAGGAGCCCATGGTAGTAATTCTTCGCCGCGAGTTCTTTGTCTACCATCGATGTTTGTTCACTGCTTGCAAGGAGATACCGAAGACGTTATCTGCAAGGAGTACAGTAGATTAAAATACGGTAGTGGGGTACAGTAACCCCAAGAGTGACTGTAAATGAATCGTGGTAGAGAATCCAGGGTACGGTACTGGAGATCCTGGGATCCTCGAGGGAGTTCAACTGACCGGAGAGGGGAAGGGTATTCGCCCGTCCTCTGGAGACCCGACCGCTTCGAATGGAGAGTAGAAAATAGAGTGAGGGAAGGAGAGAGGAAATAGAGTAGGGGAGAGGGAGATTTCATTTACATCTGCAATATCCATTCAGAGAAGAGATTAGTGAGTAAAGGAACGACTGCTGAAAATAGCACGCGGAAGGAAGAGACGGTGATGGGACGTTTAGGAACTCGCGTTTAGGAACCCTCGATATGTGACGTTTAGGAACCCCTTTTTCCTTTGTCTCGACTCTCCCTCGCCTGCCTCGAAGGGGGTTCCTAAACGTCACAAATCGAAGGTTCCTAAACGTCCCATCACCGAAGAGACGGGTTAATATTCCACATGTTTCGACTGTGTGATGCTCCGTTTAGATCTAATCTCGAAGATATTAGATATGACAGGTCAATCTTCCAAACTGAAACCATTGAACGTGAAAACAGTTTCCTCCATTCTCCTTCATATTTATTCGAGAATACACAACACATTATTTAACGAAATTCGAGTACAATTCAGACTACAATCACAGTAAAATCTCTTGAGCAGAAAACCAATACAATTCTTACAAGGAATGGCGAAGCTTCTATCACAAAGGATCAAATCACAACTCAGATCAGCTCTGGAACACTATTCTATGAACATAATCGTCCCTATTGTCTATCTCCTTTCTCTCATCTCTCATCTTCTCCGCATCATCGTAGATTTGGAAGTAGAGGGAGGTGGGATTGGGCTCGAATCCAGTCGGAAGACGAATCTGGATATGCCTGTGGAAGATGATGAAATCACCGGCGTCGCCTTTGAAGACCTGCGCAAATTTATCGATTGTTTCGAGAAACTCGAAATTAGCTGACAATGAGATCTAAAGAAAAAGAAAACAAGGAGCTCTCAAAAATGACCGAACGATCGAGATAAGTTTGACAATGTCAACTGTATAAAATCCCAGAGCGCTCCCATTTAAAGGAACGATAAACTGTCTGAATATCACTTCACTCACATCAAACTGATCCGGATCCCTCGCATAGATCCTCTCCGGATTGAGTGCATTCCATGGGAAGAACCCGATCGAATCGAGCACGAACTTGCACGCGTACCCGTGGATCTCGAGCGATTCCAGGGGGATCGATCGGTCCAGAATCGCCTCAACGGGAACGTCTACTTACACATCATCCTGACTGAGAACCCATCCATTGAACATCATAACTCATTCAGATTGCACACATTCAGCATCAAATGAGCTCCACTATTCAAAAAAAAATGAACTGCCTCTATTCAAAAGACGACATGAGAAAAGCTGTCACTCCAACATTTCAATCTCACCTGATACACCCTCTCGAACCCCTCCTCGAGCAGTCTCGCCCTGCAGTGACTCTTGAAGACGACGGCTCTTCTCGTAGAGATGAGAGAGTAGAGGACGGTATCGTACGCATCCTCGTCGCCCAGAGAAGCCTGTCTGTCCTGCGAGTGAGAAGCACGGATTAGGGGCTCATAAGACGATTTTAGAAGGCTTCCGATTAGAAAAGAATCCGATATTACTAAAAAAGTTTTTTTTTAAATGAAACATCTTCGATACGAACCTCAATCTCCATGGACAGCTCTTCCGCATCGCAGTCTCTGATCAACTCCATCAGTCGGCGGTAGATTGGACGATCGAGGTGGAACTGACAATTAACGAATTTTTCGCGATCAGTATTCTCTGCTACCATTGGTTTCGACAGTTAAGCAAACGCAGTCAGCAATTAACAACACGTTTGTAACATGCTTGATCTATTTTCTGAGCTTCTAATTTAGTAATTTTGGGCTCACATGAACATGGACGGCTCCGAAGGAAGTGCTGCTGAACACTCGCTCGAGACACGAGAGATCCTCGAACTCGTTGAGCAGATGGTACTTGTACTCATTCCTGCAACAATGCATTCTAAAAACAACATAAAAACAGGAATAACAACAACAACAACAATAACAAAATGGACAAACCCATCTTCTGCAGCTAGGGCGCGGTCTCTGAACGTCTTCCAGTTGAATCGAACCTCCATCTGAGATTTTTTTCGTTATTCCTATATTCCCCACGAGAAAATTTTAAAATTTGAACAGAAATCGTGCTCATTTTGTATGATTTTTCATCCGTGAAACACAATTGGGCAGAAATTCGCATTCACCTCAATATGCAGCTTCTTCGTGTAGTACTTCCCCTTCCTCTCCACTCTATTCAGTCTGCGATTCACTGGAATAAAATCACTTTGCGGTTAGCGTGAATTACGTATGTTGATGCCCAATCATTTTCTAGAATACTGTACCTGCAGCTGTATTCAATCGATCGGGGACGTTGAGCAGAGTGAAGATTTTTGTGATGACCTCGTTGGGGAGGGAGAGGAAACCTTCCTGCAAGATATACTCAATCAATTTACTGGGCAACATGAACCTACGTTTCCAAGTTCTACTCAATGCCTTTGATTCAATGCCCTATCACTATTAGCAATACAGGGCAGTAACCAGGCAAACCATGAACTGTCTGGTCGATTTCGTCCGCAATCGCCTCTCACCTCCATCACTTCCTCCTCCTCTTCTTCTTCTTCCTCATCCGATGCTCCAAAAATGCTGCTGAACATCCCAGCTGAAAAGTGTGCGAGAAATCGCGAATGAATCACAAAAGAGAAGAGTCGTGATCCATAAACTACGGTAGGTGCGACTAGGCAGTACAGTGATTTAGAACGAGCGGCAAGAGTACTAGTAAGCCAAATGGATCGATCCCCAAATCAAAATAAATAAAACCAACAATAAGAGCCCGTTTGCGTAAGAGTCGGACAAATCTGGCATGACTTGGCACAGTGAAAAAGTTGAAGTGTGAGGTAACTATGGTTTTCGATAGGCCTTAGGGAGCTAAAAACATATTCGGAAGCTCGATGCTCAAAAATCGATTTTGGGTAAGTTATGCTAATTACAAAATAAGGCTGTTTTAGAGTCTTAATAGAATAACTCAGCAACGGAAAGTGCTATCAAAAAAGTTCTGGAAGTGACTCTAGTTCATTTTTCATGCTGAATCCGAAACGAAAAAGATTTTTGAAATGCACATAAATTTGCATTATTTAGATTATATATCAAGCGTTAGAGCAAAAAGAGACCTCTATAACTTTGTCAATTTGTGATGGGCAGAGTTATGGGTAAACGTGCCAAAGTTGGGCGCTGTGCGATGTCGGCAAGGTGAGTTATGAATTTTTGAAGTTGAGAAAAAAGAGGGTTTTTGGTGAAATTGACGAGCTTGGCCATTTCATTCCTTTGTCTCCCTCTCATTCCGAGTCTCCGAGCGAACTGCGCGGCGTCAATTCTCAAAGAAATGGGAACTTTTCTCAACTTCGAAAATTCATAACTCAGCTTGCCGACATCGCACAGCGCCCAACTTCCGCACGTCTACCCATAACTATGCCCTTCACAAATTGACAAAGTTATAGAGGTCTCTTTTTGCTCTAACGCTTGATCCATCTTCTAAATTATGCAAATTTATGCGCATTTAAAAAATCTTTTTCGTTCCGGATTCAGCATGAAAAATGAACTAGAGTGACTTCCAGAACTTTTTTGATAGCACTTTCCGTTGCTGAGTTATTCTATTAAGACTCTAAAACAGCCTTATTTTGTAATTAGCATAACTTACCCAAAATATATTTTTGAGCATCGAGCTTCCGAATATGTTTTTAGCTCCCTTAGGCCTATCGAAAACCATAGTTACCTCAGACCTCCACTTTTTCACTGTGCCACGCACTGTCTGACTCTTACGCAAACGGGCTCATAATCTAAAGGCGCAAACATTCGAGTACTACTAGAGGTCGTTCAACCTGTTCCCACAAACAAACCACGTTCAGCAAAATATGACTTTATCATAAACAAAACCTAAAGACAAACGGGACAATGTTACAATGTATGAAATCAACAACGGGGTAACATAACAGCAAAATCTCTAGAATCTACTTGCTCTCCTCAGTCTCTTCGAGGACTTCGAAGGAGATAAAGCCGA
This sequence comes from Pristionchus japonicus, assembly GCA_900490845.1. NCBI lineage: Eukaryota > Metazoa > Nematoda > Chromadorea > Rhabditida > Neodiplogasteridae > Pristionchus > Pristionchus japonicus. The sequence goes on from LS514820.1 coordinate 70,167, forward strand.
AGCTGGCCAGCTCGTAGACGGGTCCGTCGGCATCCGAATCGTATCCATCTTCCCCCTCTCTCTTGTTCCCACATACGTCAATCTGCAGACGACCCTCAACGATGGACACGATGTCGTCGTCGTTCGTCACCTGATATGATTTCGCGTTTCAACATACGAGCAAAACGCCGTTCTTGCTTTACAATACCAGATTCAGGAATTTTATCGTTTTCGACAACATGAAAGAAAAGGCCAAGGACACGAAAAGCCGGAAAGTGATGACCATAAGAATCGCCCACCTCCTGATTGGGATTGGTCGCATAGAACTTGTTGTCGTCCCTGTCGAAGTGGCCCAGTCCAATCAGGAAATTGTACCGACTGTCCACATCGAACGACTCGATGCGCACGAACTTGGCCTCCAACTGGCGATCTCGCATCTTCTGCAAACTTAGAAGTCAAGAAACTTGAAATGAGCAGGAAACAATACCTCGTAAATCCAGGCGTAGTCGGAGACAGCGGACTGCTTCACGATGATCTCCTCTTTGTGCTGCACGAGCGCTTGCAGTTCTTGGTCATCGAGGTTCTTAATGTGATTAATGCTAATTAATTAATTTATTAAAATAAAGTTAATTACCGGGTCAACGAGAGTAATCTTCTTCGTCTGGAGGAACTTTGTCGCTTGGAGAGCACGCCGATCGTCTGCGTTCGACTGCACAAAATAAATTAGTTAATTAGCTAATTACTAATTACCTGGTAGATGACTTCATTGAAGTGGGTGTTCTTTCCGAGTAGTTCGAACTCCTTCTCCATTTCGGAATGGGGAATGTCCATTACGGTTCGATCGCACGAGAGAATCACCGCGGACTCTTCCTTAATTACATTACATTTTATTTGATTCATTAATAACAATAAAAAAATATGTTAAGTAACGGATGGAAAGCCGTACCACAGTGATATCCAACGTCCCATACTGATACTCGACTTCCATCTCGAGTGCCGCCAACCTTTCGTTGGTTCTTAGCGCTCGACGAGTAGCGAAGTCGAGATTAGCATATCGTTTCACAAGTTCCTCCTTCGAAAGCTCGAGAAACTGCAAATGGTTTCGCAATTGACCTTAACGTAAACTTAATCAGCGAATAATAGCAATAAAAGTGTAATTTATCAGATCACAAACCTGTTCGAGTGCCACTTCTTGGAGATTAACACTATCGAGGTCATGGCACATCTCGTTGATCTGAAAAATGGCATCATTTACAATAGCTGGGAAGCTTCCGAGGTACACGCAACGACGGGAAGCACTTTCACCAAATATTGATCTATTTCTTGACAGAATAGTTCGCATACCTTATTCACGCCATCCTCAACTTTGAACTGCAGTTGAGAAGGAATTTCGTCGACCACTCGAGGCATTCTAAACAAAACAAATAAATATTGGTTCGGTTGAGTTAAACTTGTGCGATCAAGATCGATCATTTGGGTAAAAGGTCAATACAACGAAGTGTAGTCGAAATTCAAATTTCCTCTTGCAACACGACTGATAGATCAACAATCACTACAGAAAAAAATGCTACAAAAACCGAAAACAAGCAACATTGCGAAACAATCAAAATAAAGTTTTTGCAGCAACAATGCTAAACGGCGTAACTTTTAAGCGGGAGATTTTAAAATAAAGGATTACTGTAACTGTCTTTCACTAAAACTCAATCAAAAATTTACTATCTAACAGTGGATCATTAAAATCGGAAAGTGCGGAAAGGTCTTACAGTGCATTGCATTGTCTTTCTGAGAGCGTGCGAGTGATATTAGTGATGGATCACAGAGGACCAATTCTTTCCGACCACCACATTTATAATCTATCTTTATTGATCTATCACTTCTAATACATCTCAGAAACGTTGAGAAAGCGAAAACGGTTGATTAATACCTGTGAGATAAAATTATCATGGATGAGGATAATTGATGAGTGAAGGTCACATACTTGATTTCATACCTAGAACATTGCGAAAATTGAAGAACCTATAAAAAAGTGAAATATTGCACTGCAGCAAAAGTGAGACGAGGGGAAGTACCCGTAAGGGACGGTAAGCTATCAGAGAAATAAAGGAAGCTTAGCAATATCGGGATACTGTAACAACGGGGATAAGGTAGGAAGAAGAGAAGTGAAACATAGAAGAGAACCGGCATTGGGATTATTGTGACGGATGGGATAAAATGAAGAACCGAGTTTGCAATACGGGGTTCGAATTTTAAAGATCAAGGATCAGCATTGATGTGGAAGCAAAATGTTACAAGAATCGGTCGCTAAATGTAAGCTCAGTTGGTATATTAAAATAATTAGCGAAAATTAACACAAATGATCGAATCTATCGCAGAGAATCAATGAGATTGCAGAGAGCACAGAGAATCAGAGAAAAGCGGAGAAACTACACAGAAAAAGTGAATTAATCAGTTCTAAAACATTCCAAACTGACACAAGAGACATGCTAGACATTCAAATTAGAGCAAGCGAGGCAATTCAAACGGATAACGTAATCAATCGATATCGATCCACCTCTCACCACAGCGCGCCAATCAGCACGGCCGTCACGACTACCGTAGTCCAGATCGTATTGATCGTGCCTGAATCAGGCTCCTTCTCGGCCACTCGAGGTACGGAATTCGTCTTCGTTCCAGACGCCAGAGCGATCTCATCGTACTCCTCCTCTTCTCCTCCATCCATATCATCGTAGTCTACCGTAGTCGTCGTCGAGGGCGCTACCGTACTCCTCAGGGTCGTCGTGGTGGGAGCCTTCGTCGTCGTTGAAGTTGTCATTATCTTCGTGGTGGGGGTCGGAGGCAGTGTGGTGGTAGTAGTCGTCGTCTCGGGTACGGTAGTCACCGTGGTAGGCTGCTCCGTGGTCGTGGTGGTAGTGGGTACGGTAGAGGGCACGGCAGTTGTGGTGGTGGTGGTGGTGCTCACCTGAATTGGTTCATTTATTTTCTCAACATCTCTCGTGCCGTGTAGCTATCACAATAGAATGCACTACTTGTAAAGAAAACTATTACATCTTTGATTTTCGATCTCTCATTATTTCCTACTCTTCTCATTGCCCGCCTCACACTCAACACCTCAAAACGTGTCTAAGCAAAAACTCGGAGTTCCGAAGAAAAGACCACAAAATAACTCACATATTTGGACACACTCCACGAGTATCTCCTCGGGATGGACGTCGTCGTCATTGGCGGGACTGTCGTCGTCGTCGTGGTGCTGGTCGTGGTCGGAGCCGGAGCCGGGGGATAGACTCGATCATCCCATCTCCTCGGGTAGGGCACGGGATCGGGCGAGGGCCGTTCCACGAACGTGTTGATGCGGCCGATGGTGAAGGGCGTCGGCTGGCGGGCGTCGACGGGCGGAGAGGCCGGAGGAGGGGGACGAGTTGTAGTGGTAGGAGGAGGCGGCGGAGGACGGCTGGAAAGGAAGAATGGGTTAGTCGTAATTTTATTGCACAGATTCAAGGCGCATAAATTAATTTCTCTTGCTGGGCGCAGTATTCAATACTAGTTGAAGCGCATGTTCACCTTTCTAAATGTGTGTCACCTGAATACGCACAAAAATCACCTTCTTCGTAATGAGAAAAATTTGAGCGGCTCCCTAACTTCACAACTCGCTGTATTCTACCTACAGACGTGTACGAGACAGTGATCTCCCATTCAGACTTTCTCACCCCTCACTTCATCGAGATAGTCTTCCCCTCATTCCCCCCCCCTCACCTCCTCATCGTGGTCGTCCGCGTCGTCCATTCCACTCTGTGCACTGCTGCTTCTCCCCTTCTTCTCTCTTCCTCCACTCTCCTCCTCTCCTCCTCCTCCCTTCTCGCCTCGTACGGTCCATGCGGCACGGGCTGTGCGCCCGGCTGTCGCCAGTCGGGACGCCGCGGCGCGTCGGTGTAGTGGGAGCGCGTCGCGTCAGGGTGGAGAGGATGCGGACGATGAGTGGCAGAGGATGAAGGAGGGACGGGGCGACGGTAGTGCGGCTGCAATGTGGGATTGTTTAGCCCAAAACACAATTGATGCAGTGCAGAAATGCATCACTATGGGCACCTCTTGCAGCACCGAAATTCAGCTCTTATTTCAATTGGGAAATAGTTTTTTTTTATAAACTGCAAGCTCGTTTGAAAGTGCAACGCTCTCACTGATGGTAATATCTGGACCATCCGTAACTCCTGACCACCATGTTCCCCATTTTTGATTTCGCCGTCGGGTTGTTCACAAACGTTTTATTTTCGTAAAAGACTTTGAAAACTTCTAAAATTTCCCGGTTCGGGGCATGGTGAATGTAGTGGTAACACGCTGAATTCGCGAAAAAAGAGCGAGCCCTGTTCCCATTTCAAAGTCAGAAAAAATGATTATTTCTACAGGGATTCAATTCAACCATTGCTGCATTTCTTATCACGCGGAATATGATCACCTCCCGCAACTCCAAATACCCTCTTCTACTCACGTAAATCAAATCGACCAATCCTCTAATTTTCTAGTTGTTTTATGACCACTCGTCATCTTCTTTAGTTTATCTACTATTTTTTTTCAACCACACATCAATTATCAACCATTACCAATTGTTCCGAAAATTACCATCACCGGTAATAACACACAACAACATTCTCATATTTGTGTCATCAACTCACATCCATCAAATCGATCACATTCTCATCCAGCTTGCTCCTTCCCTTCTCCTCTCCGAATCTCTTCACCGACAGCGGTACGAGCTGTCGATTGTCCACGCCTTGCACGAAGCGATAGGAGGACGGGTTGCGCTTAATTAATCTGATTACTAATTACTCAAATAAAGTAATTAGCATAATCACATCAACACCTCTCTCGCTTCACAACTTCCATACAACACCCTTACCACCGATGGAATCGATTTCATGAACATGCTTCTTATAAAAAACCCCACCTTCTCATCCTCATCGGACCAGCTCTCCATCTCCCGCTGGATCAGCCCTCCTCCTCCTCTGCCCACTCCGTCCTCCTCGTCGAACAGATCCACCACCGACGGAGCCACGCCCAGTGTGTCGTCACTGAATAAAACAAATCATGAATATTAGTTAGACGAAACGCCGACGCATTGGAATCAAACCCAATCAACGGCACCTCTATTTTATATACACTTGAAACCGAAAATCAAATCTATCCTTATTTTCCGTAGAAGCCTCTTTTTCAAACGATGACTATTAGATTTTTTTGTACGCTCGCGAGAATTGAAGAAAATCAAAACCAACCGAAGCTTCCCTAATTTACTGCACTCTTGAAACCTAACATCTGGGGGTTAAAAACACGATTCGTCCCTCACCTCCTCACTTTTTCACTGTTCTCTGGTCACTCACTCCTTTCCACCCACGATCCCTAATCTCTCTTCTCAACTCTCGTAAGCTTCTCGACGACAAGTTCTTACTCGTCTTCCCCCTTCTTCGCACTTTTCTGTTCTCAAACAGTTCTGATCCCTCTCGCAACTCCATCTTCTCCCGTTATTTTCCCCTCGACTTCACCAAACTCTCGAAACTTCACACGCTACCGGTTACCACTTGAGAGCAGTTCACTTCCTACTCTTGACGCATCAACAAACGCACTTGATCCCACGCTTTGCCATAGCTCTCATTCCCACCAGAAGCTTCCCGAAGATTCAAAATAAAGTCAGTAGTCAATCGACATGGAAGAAACCCCTCAATTGCAACCCCATTCAGTGGTCAGAGATGACAGCTAAGCAAATACACGGACCACCCAGAGAGAGGATGGAAGGGGGACTACCGCTCTCGCTCCCTCTCCCCTTTCATCCCTTCTGATGATGAGCACCAATTAGATTGATAGACAAACAACGCCAACAACTCTCTAATCTCCAGCTTTTTCTAAAACCTAACTAGCAAGCGTGTTCCGGTTCCAATCGCCACACAATAGATGTTGGAGGAAGAATGTTCGCTATCACTGCGAGAATATCTTCGAAAAAAAATTGCAACACGTGCATTACCGTTCCTCCTCATCCATACAATCCTTGATTTTCCACTTCATCAATGTAACTGCCGATCTCTCTAAACACCAACGCTCACCGATCCGGCTCCAACAGCACATCGTGC
>LS514830.1:12485-28596 GCA_900490845.1 Pristionchus japonicus
AGGGGGTACTGAAGGGGAGGATCGGGGGACCTAGAGGGGTGCTTGGCTCATCCTAGGGGTACTGTAGGGGAGGATCGGGGGACCTAGAGGGGTGCTTGGCAGATACTAGGGGGTACTGAAGGGGAGAATCGGGGAATCTTGGCAGATCGCAGGGTATGCTGTAACATGGACGAGCGTAGCGAGGCCCAGCCCGCGGCAGGCGCCACCGGAGGTCTAGCGTTCGTAGAACGCTAGTATGGGAACGCCCCTAGGTATAGGGGATTTCAGGCCATTTTGACCACTTTTAAGCATGAAAAAACGAGAAAAACTAGTTTATAGTGAATATAAAGGTGTGGAGCCCCAGGAGCGGAAAAGTCGCCTATGATAAAATGGTGTGAAGTTTTGTTCTAATGGTCAAAAATATCCCCTAGAGCCAAATTTTCAGACTCCCCAACTTTTTCCGTGTTTCCGCTTGTTGAACCTTAGTCGAACGGCCTCATATGTTGCTCACGTCGGCTGAACAAGCAGCGCTGGTTCATTGTTTTGCTCCACTGTACTCCATTCAGGAATTGCGCAAACGATTATAGCGTAGATTGCCTGCTTATATCGTGGAATTTATCCAATCACGAAACGGAATCTGGAAACGAAGAAGGCAACTCACACAGTGAATCAGAGCATTGATCATCATGAGCGGCTTCAAGCTAAAGTCTTTCACGACTGCTGACATTTTCACTGTGATTAAACTCACTAAAAAGGGATTTGAACCATTGAATAACAGGTAGCTCTCACTGGAAACACTTCCTACAGTCATAGCAAATCCGTATAGGATTGGAACATAAACGTTGAGTGATAGCACCTGAAAGTTTCCCGGTTTTCTCAAGCTTTGTCAATCAAATGACCGTGAGCTCACCTTAGTGAATTGAAATGCAGTCGGGATGGTGGATGAGAAAAGGGTGAAGACAAGTCCGATGTAGAAGTAGTAAGGAGCGAGAAACATCACTCTACGATTGATCAGTACCGATATCATCACTTCTGTAAAAGCGGTTTGTCACGATTCGAGTGAAGTGGGGTTTACTCAATTGTTCAACAGCTGATGTGCTCAGTACATTGCTCGATGCGATGTTATCTTTTACCTGGTGAATTATGGAAAAAAATGAAACATGATTTCCGATTCACTAACTTCCCTGTTCGGAAACGAAGCGTAAAGCCCAGTTGCACAACAACAGAGAAAAGCCAGTGCGCCGAAGAAGTAACTGTGATAAAATATTGATTTTTTTAGGAACTCGAACAAAAAAGGCTATAGTTGTTCTGAGACGTGCCCCTAATAAAGTCGAAAAAAATAACTTCGAGGGTTCCTAAACGTGAGTTCCTAAATGTCTTTTTTTAAAATTTTTTGTTCATTGACCCTACCATATCTCGGCGTCAGAGTACTCGCGATACGCTGTTTCGTTGTTATCTCTCAAGCTTATCGTTGTGATCACCAGATTGACAATTGCTCCGCTCGCGTAGCTGAGCGTAGACACTCCCCTGAACAATTATTTCATATTCAACTCCGATGAATGTAAAACGAAAGGAGTCTCCAACCCACCATGATATTGCGGTATTTCGCTCAATAGTTGCTCGTGTCGAAAACTCGGTTAAGCAACCAGTGAAGCCGACGTGGAACGCTGGAATTGAAAGAGTGCCGGGAAAAGAGATAATAACACTAACTGGCGAACGCCATTCCCAGAACAGCACAAGAAGCGAAGTAAAACAATTGATTGATCCATTGAAACGAGAGGAAATAGACTAGATGCAATGCCGCAGACAGAACCAGAACCCACTGATGAATTGGATGAATTGTTAACTCGGAAATATTGTAAGAAGGCGCACCTTTCCACACATGAAATTCGATAGACTCGGAGCTACAAGATTGGAGAACATGAACACGAAGTTCGTAACCGCCATTCCGTAGTAGCCATCGTGAGCACCGATTCTACAAGGCTCTCACACAATCGTTCGGTACTGACCGGAATACTAATATCCATCCAGATCGGAAACTCTACGCTCTGTAGTTCCTTTTCAGTAAATGAGTGAAACCGTGGAAGTAGGTTAATGTAAATCAAATTTCGACCTACCGCTCAGGATCCCTCCTATTCACTGAGTTCAGCACAGGCGTAGAGATGATCACACTCGCATCGAACCCGCACCAGAGCAGCAAGTTCGCGATGCCAAGGAGAATCGCGCACAGAGTCGCGTAGCGAGAAGCGCTCATCTGAGACAAAGTGAAATATTAGAGCGAAATCTAGGGTGAAACAAAATTGGGTTGCTTGCTAAAGATAACGCGGTTGAACGTTTCGGTCCATTGGGTCGTAGACGCCCAACCACCTCACGAAGGATGTAGCAATGTTCAAACACCTGACAAATGTCAAGAGTCCAATGAAATGGAGGAGCATTTGTTATAGAAATTCCCAACTCTGTACATTCAACATCGAAATCGAGTTTATGGAACTGCCAAAATAATGTATTCGATACAATTAGTATTCAAAAAAGTTCCGCCAGCATGCGAAAACAATGGTGAAAAATAGCTTTCATATTTCTTCGTCCAAATATTTATTGAATTTGTGTGCTCGAGACGTCATTGTAATTTCAAGGTCATGTGTTTACGTAGCGAAGGATCAGTATGACTCCAATTGAGAGTATCATTCACTCAGCGAGCAAGCGCATCGGTGGTACGGGTAGTTCAGTGGTAGAACACCTGCCCGGTAAGCGGAAGCCCCGGGTTCGATCCCCGGTCCGTGCCATAACCTTTGCTGTCTTGCAATGATCATGTGTAGAGACCCCAAGGTCATTGACCGAAATAGGTGTGAAAGGTATTTGAGGTGCCTAATGAGTCCCTCTAGATCTGAATAAGACCATACTTTTTGCCGTTTGTTGATATCTCATCTCAGAGCCGAGTTACACGTCGAAAACCGTGTTTGAATGGCATAGTGGGAGACAGAGGGAAATCGGGTCTGATGAAAAAGAGGGCGGAGCTAAATCTGAATCAATGCAAATTGTCAAGGAGCATAGCTTCCCTAAGCCATAGGGGCAAGGGAGAGAGGCGCCGCACCTTTATTTGCAGAGAGTGCGTGCTAGAGTAGCCGGGTAGTACTTTGCGTGGGGATAGGGAGAGAGGAGAGGAGCAAGGGCGCACTCGTGCACCTATTTCTATCTTCGGGTGTTACAAATCGGAGAAAAATCATAAAATTCCCATTTTTGTTCCTAAAATCCTCTAAAAATACAGAGCATCGGGTAAACCATGCCCCACATGAAGAACTTGACTAGAACCATGAAATTCGCCATTTCGCAGCACTTTATCGCGAATTTCGCATCTCAAAAATTGAGATACACATTTCGGGCATTCGAATATCTGTGCAGACCACTAATACCTTCTCAAAACTTTTTAGATCAATCCATTTGGTTGAGAATTCGAATTGTAACAACGATGCGCAGTTTCCAGAGATTTCGTGCTCGCCAAAAAGGGGCGGAGCTTACGGTCTCTAATCATGTGTTTACGTATCAACTTTTCTGATCGCTCAGATAAGCGAGATTGAACTGTTTCGTTGAAGCGACAACACTGCTTCTCTTCGACAGAGATCCGCCATAGGCCAGCCACGATTTTATCTGATTGAGGGCTTGCTGGAATGTTGTTTTGACTAAAAGCTCAAATCAAGAAACAAACCTTTCGAAGAACCGGATTCTTGCCCAAGAAAATGAGGGAGTGCGTGAGTGGCTTGAGTGAAAGCGAAATCTGGAAATATTTTGTGAAAAGGAGAAGCAAAGCCTAGACTCACAATAATCAATGCCCTAGTAGCCGCGAGCACTTCCCCCGACCAGCCGCTAGTGTCGATAGTCATCAGATATATCATGGTTAGTAGAGGAATAACGAAGAAGAAGACTACACCGAACATCTGGAAATAGAAGCATGGCATCAGAACCATTTGTCGGTGCTTTCGTTGCGTGCTTGCGTGTCTGTTCATCATTCACCCCGAGCACCAACCCTGCGTTAGGCAATCGAATGCATAGACTGATTGAAACGTATTCGTTCTTCCGAGGAACTCCACAAGTGCCGAAATATCAACCCTAACCAACCGAGCAACTCACCTGCAGAAAGAAGACTTTCGTCAGTCGATCCTGCACTTGATGCGTTTTGTGGGAGAGATGCTTAGTGCTCTACAATAACTTTGGCTTCTTTCAGATCTTCCGAATATATCTTACTGCTCGATTCTTGATAATATGCAGCGAATGAATTGTGAGCGCGGAGAGAAACAGAACGAGGGCAAAGATCGTAATGTAAACCAGAATCGCCACTACAAAGTTATCATAAACCATGTGGTCTCGCGATCTTTGTAGTAATGAAAAAATGGCTATAAATCAACACTGTCAATGTTCAAGGAAGTTGTTACCGTATCGGAATGTGTTCGGTTCTCCTGGTTTGCCAAACAACACAAGGGTTCCTCTTCGAGAAGCTAATTTGGCGAGTTTCCGGAGCCGGAAAATGTGAAAGATCAGAAAAGTGATCTATGATTTTACTCACTTTCAGCAACTCTTCACTATTTTCAGCATCAACTGCCAATAATCCAAAGCAGATAATATTGAAGGAAAACAGTGCAATTATCGCGAACATTATGAGTTTTTGGGACCTAAAAAATGGGTGGTTGTCAGAAGAAAAGACAAGCTTACCTTTCACTCAGGTTAAATTTTGTCGTTGAACCGTTCGTTACTTGGTTGTGCAAACTGAACACGTGGTTTATTAAAATTTAGTTTTGAATAAATACCGAATCATGAGATAGAGGAAGATGGGTACGATGAATATGAAAGTAGCCACTAACAGCACCTGAAATATTAAAATTTTAACCAATGTTTAGATAAAACCTTACAGCTATAAATCTATGACTGAGGTCCAGTTGGCAGAGAATTCCGGAACAGTGAATTCTAAAGTTTTATTAAAATTTATTTTCAGAGGTTGAAATACTAACCCCGGCCAAGGAAATATTGGATATGGTTGAAACAGGAAACACATTAGCAAGTCATACAACAGCATTGCTACCTGAAACCCTTCGCCTTCTTCAGACTGCATTGTAGTAAAGAAAACCTGATCAGCAATGTTGCATTTCCTGATATCACTTCGCATGATGTTTGGCTTCAGGAAAAGAATAACTAGAATCCAGCCCTGCACTGGCACAGTGAACAGAATTTCGCAAAAGCTCGTGAACCTGATAGAGGTTTTCGATTAAAAAGGGAGAAATGAGGTAGGGCCCACATAAACACAGCATCCATCCCGAATCCGGAGTCATAATTCCAACCGAATCGGAGTTCCGACGAGTTAGGCATTGTGATCTAAGTCAGCTGAGTGCCTTTATCAACCGACCAATTGTGAGAGGCGCGAGCAAGAATCGGACAATTTGACTCGAGCGAGGCGACAATTACACAGCACAGATTCAGATTTATCTCGTCTTGGTGGCTTGACAAAGTGGGTTTTGTACGAACTACAGGCATACCGAGAAGTCGATGTGCCGCAGAAGCAACTAACGTCACCTAATACGGATGCTTGGATGATGGATGCACGGAAGCTTGAGTTCTAAAGTGAGACCTAGCGGCGTCACGTAATGATCGGTTAAAATTTCTAGTTACTAGTGCCTGAACAAGGAGAAAACGAGCACAGAATTATGTTGCTAATTTGTGAAACGTGAACACGGGGGAAGTATAATGGAATTGTTTTCCCGGCACGGTTCTAGGAGAGTACTTTGCAAGGTTCACTGAACGTTAGCAATGGAAAAGGGAAATTCGTTGTGAGTGGGCGCTCAGAAATGTGAGCCCAGACTGAATCTGACGACGAAATCTCGAGAATAATAATGGTGCATGGGACAGTTTTCACGAATGGCTTTACAAGAGGAGCTTAATTACCCTCTAGGGGTGTACTAATTGCTACAGAGTTGTGAGAATTGCATCGATTTGTTAGTTTGGTCGACAAACATCACTAACATACGAAAGACATCAAAGACAAAGCTCCAAGAAAGTAAAACCGCAATAACATATTTCTCAGAGCACCGCATACCACAACAACACCTGCCTAGGTTTCAGTGGCACATTTCACGAATGTTTGACTGAGATACGATTTAGCATAAGTGTCGACGAATTGGGTGGCTACACGCCCTCATCTTCATTACACTTCTTCATAAAATCGGCATCCTCTAAGGGGAACTGCTGGCTACCGGCACAGCTGCAAAATATTGAGTGCAAATTTATGGGTTGTCTGCACCGTTAAACGCGAGCAGATAATAACAAGTCTAGCCGTAGATAGCTCCTGTACCTATTAAATATTGTGGTTTATTATCGAAACTGGAACAACCGCACTCGCGTCTGGACATTCAATAGCTTTTAGCTCTGAGCCTGAAATAGTATGTCTCGTAGAATGAAACAAGAAGACCTACTCAAGTCAGAGATGTTCACGTTCTGCCGGATTCTCTCCGGATATGGGTTCACGGAGTTTCCTGGTTGAAGAATGTGGTGTACGAGGATCAAATCATCCAAATGCTTCCTACAGTTCTATTTCAAAGACAACCTTGAGCGAGGGTTTTTCCGTACGTTTCCGCAAGTTCCACAGCGAGTGGACCATCCATGGGCATCCAATCGTCTTCGGCGCGGTATGTCTAGAGACCCCAACGTAGATCGCCGATTTGTTTCAATGGTACCCAATCTGGGTTCAATATGTCCCTCATGGTCCCAATAACATAATACTTTTTACCGTTTGTGATTATCTTGTCTCTGTGAAAAGTTATGCCTCTAAAACCACGCGCGCGCAGGCACCGAGCGAGAGGGAAGGGAAGAGGAGAGAGAGAAAAGGGGCGGGGCCTCTCTCGCACGTGTCTCTCTCCCTCCTCCCGCTCTCTCGCTCCCCTCTCCCCGCGCTCGCGGTACTCTTCGAGGAAACATGCTAAAATTCTAATTTTTTCTCTAAAAATCTTGAAATATTCTAATTAGTCAAATTCCTGTGGAGCAGCTGTGCCCGATCAATAGAACCCATCTAATCGCTGTTTTTTTATACTTATTTATCGATTTTTACCAGCTCAAAGTTGTCCGATCTGGATGCTCCATGGGATCATTATGGAGGTCGATGATACCTAACAGAATCGCTTTAGAATAGTCAAATCGGTTAAGTATTCGCAGAGTACCGCCCATGCGCAGGTTTGGCTCGCGCCTCTATCCCCTCAAAGTGGGCGGAGCTTGGGGTCTCTAGGTATGTCTTCATTGAAGCAGAAAAAGTTGAAAAAAAATATTTTGTGCACTCCTTTGCCAACTAGAGAACCAACAAAACTCGCTGAATCAACAGATGAACTCCTCCAAAACCTAGCATTTTAGAACCGTAAAGTTTAAGGACTGCTCTTCTCTTGACTAAATAACACCGGTACTATATTCGATCAAGCGAAAAATATTCGACGATGTTGTCCTTGTTAGTACTGACTGTTATGATTACTCGTTATGTATGTTCACGCGAGCGTAATATTATGGGTGGTCAGCGATACTAAATGGATTTATATTTAGCTTATTTTTCAAACCATGACAATGCCGACGCATAGGTTCACTATTGCCGATTTCTTATCTTCTCATATTTTCCACAATAATCTATTTTCAGACAAGTTGCTCCGAAATGTTTTCCGAGGCTTTGGAAATTCTCGAGAGAACTTTAATGAGTAGGATATTATCTTCGAAGTTTTGATCTATTTGTCTTTTCAGTCTCCGGAGCCGCACTAAATCTTCTCACATTGTACCTAATTCGGAGTTATTCGCGTAAATAACTGGGCAACTACAAGCACCTTCTAACCATATTTGCCGCTTATGACTTTTATCTCTGCATCCTTCACGGTGTTACGAGCCCGGTAAGATGATTATTGTCAACATTTTTGACCAACTTCCAAGCACAGAAAGCAATCTTGGCTCACAATGTTCTTGGACTCACAGCAAGCGGAGTGTGGAAAGGCCTAGTGCGTTAAACATGTACTGCTGCACCAAAAGATGATGGGCATTCAGCATTCAATATGTGCCTGCCTCAGCTTTTTCTCTATTCCGTTCTGCCTGCTAAACATTCATTTCATATATCGATATTGGAGCGTTGCAAGGTATTTATTTCTTGCAATTGTTCAAAGAACGTACTTTAAGGACTGAGCTGATAAACCGATTCTCGAGGAAACGCTTCGTTTTGCTAATTGCGCTTTACCCTCTGATTCAATTGACGTTATGGTATGTTACCATAAAGACTCAGGGAAAATTTTGGTGAATGACGCACACTGTTTGTAACAGGTTTATGATCACACGGGAGGCGATTCTCTCTGAGCCTCCCGATCGTTTGGAGATGCTACGTGAAACATTGTATGCACAGTGTCAAGTTCGGGCGGACGACGTTTAGCACATCATTGAGTACTGGGTAGAGTCCGCATTTCTACATGATAAAAAGTGGAAATGTCGAGCCGAAGCCGGCCGCTCATTTCTAACCAGTAACCTCTCCTTCTATTCGATTCACTATTTTCAGCACGGAGGCTCACTCAACTTTACACCACTTTTCACAGCTGTCGTGATTATGGGAACCGATTTCACCATCGCCATCTCTCTTGGTGTTCTCACCTATCGCGAGCTGGTTCGCTCCAAGCATATTTCGACAGCATACTCGGAGCTCCAATTCAAGTTGCTGTCCGCAGTAACCGCACAGGTAATATTCTTGAGGTCATAATCATATCATGGCAATAGAATTCGGGAAAGGTCCCGGGAAAATGAGTAGTACACGTTCCGTTCATGGAGACGTATCAAGATGTAGAATTTCGCCTAGACTTCTCCCACAGAGTATTGCCTCTCTGCCCCTCTCTTTCCTCACCTTCCCTCACACATAACGCGGCCAAACCTGGGCCAAAAATCAAGAAAGTTTCGGAACGATTTCATGCATTTTGCAGACGCTCGTCCCGGCTCTGTGCGTGGTCGTGCCCTATTCTGTGACTACGCTCCTGCCCCTCTTTCGTCTGCCCGATCCCGGCTTTGCACGGCTCTTCCCGCTATTCGTCGCGTTGTTTCCTGGTAAGTGATCGATCGTCGATTTCCATCTCTCTCTCGATATGAAAGAAGTTTCTATTGTTTGCCCTTAAATAATCATGCCTTCGTATTGAAGGCTGAAAAATTTACTGCAGGGTGGGACGCGCTCGTTATTCTGTACAATATGCGTGACTATCGGGATGGTCTGAAGGAGACGCTGCGATGCGGGAAGAAGAACACGAAGAAAGGGGCAGTGACGATGGTGACGTGGATATCGATGGCGAGCAACGCTCCTGCATAATCACTACCAGAATGAGAAGAGCAGAAATCCGCGAGTCTAAAGCAAATCTTTGCGAGCAAAACATTTTGCTGCTGTACTTGTTGAGTCGATGCAAAAAAATATCATATTGTTTCATGTGACAACAGTATTCCACTGTACAAACACATATTTATCGATAGCTAGTTGTTTGTTACATAGATAAGCGTATGAGATTATGGATACAATTCGATCATTCCGTCAAAGCATTATTCTGCTTGCCAGGAGTAGCTGCATCGAAGGCAGCAACTAGCTGCAGATTGAGATCTACGCGAGTGATCGTCGGAAACTCGTCCACATTCACACCCCATCTGCAATTTAGCTCAATATTTGAACAAATTCGAAAATACGAGAACTATGAATAAACAGGAGAAGAACGCACTTTCTTCCTCGTTCTACAATCGAAGGAAGACAGGTATCAGCAATGGTTAACTCATCCCCGACGCAGTATTTGCCTGAAGTGTATGTAGATACTTGGAAGAGCAAACATGAGAGAATCTCAATGAAAATGGTAAAGGTTCGATAATTTCCGTCTTTGTAACTGGGTGCGCGATACTGATAGAGGAGACAAGAGGAGGATGAGACAGTCAAAGGTTCAGATGAACTTGAGACGAGCTTACCAGCGGTTTTGTGCAGCATTCCCTCCAGCTCGGCAAGCCCACGCTGCATCCAGTGGCCGGACCACTGAAAAAACAGACTTTTTCTCCTATCAAACATCAGTGATCAAAAGAACCTTTTAAAATGATGTGTTTGTGCGCTTGTATCGGACATCGGTGATATTGTTAGTTATACACACTGAGCGCACCTTTTGCGTGGCGGGAATCGCGAGTTCGAAAACGGCATTAGGCCGGATGATCACCGTATCGACTGGATCCTGTCAGTTATGTTATGAGTATCCGACCTAGTGCCCAGAATACATTCAATCTATTGGAGTTCCTAATCTTCCCCGAAACTATTAGAGTACAACAATTATTTCCGAGAATAACTCACTCTGCCCAGTGCTCCGTCCCCCACCATCTCCTCTACTTGC
Source organism: Pristionchus japonicus (assembly GCA_900490845.1). Taxonomy (NCBI): domain Eukaryota; kingdom Metazoa; phylum Nematoda; class Chromadorea; order Rhabditida; family Neodiplogasteridae; genus Pristionchus; species Pristionchus japonicus. The sequence goes on from LS514830.1 coordinate 22,853, forward strand.
TCCCGCACTCGAACATTCTGCAGGGGCTGAATGCTGCTGACAATCTGTAATGGCGCCGGTTGGTATATTCTAACTTTCTTGCTACTATCAGACGGGCGATATGATTCATAAAATAAATTTGGAACTCACATGTAGTGCGATGGCTCTAGATTGAGCTCGTGCGAATGGGTCGGCAGGAAGCAGCGAAGGCCCGGGAAAAGTCTAAAAATTCTCATTTTGAGTCAAGGTCGTCCGAAACAGAAGGCACCTCGTCCAGATACTCAATAATCGCTAGCGATTCGGTGAGCACTCTTTCACCATGAACTAGCACCGGAATCTTGCCAGCAGGGTTGAATTGCTTGACGAATTCGTCGTTCTGAATGCGGTTTTAACTCGAAAAAGATCAATTGATGAAAATCTCACTTCTCCATTATCATCCGCGTTCTTGGACTCGTAGGCGATGCCTTTGAAGTTGAGGGCTGCAATTTGTGGACAAATGTATGTGAAACAAGTGAAAGTTACCGCATCGAACTCTCCAGGAAGAAGAGCTGGACGGAGTCTCGTAGAGTTGAAGAGGAGCGCTCATTTCGGGTTTGCTAGCTGTGGGGAGTGAATAAAAATGGAAACTTTCCCTCCTCCATCTTGTCACTTTACCCCGTAAATATCAGCAATGATGACGTTGAATAGAGGGGAGATAAACATCGCGTGGTATGAGCGAGGGAAACACTCTAGCGTTGTTTACCCCTCTAATGATCTCGCGTGGCAGAGAACAATCAACGTTCATTGATCTTTGATAGCGCATTCGTCTGAGATGAAATAAGCCATTCGAATGCATCGTGAGCCCAGAAAACTTCCGCCTTTTCGCTCATGTTTATGACTAATGGCTAGCCTTTTGTTTTCGCCTCGCAAGGATGGTGCACATCTTTCCAAGCACTTCCTTTCTGTCTACGCTTGTGCACACGATGACTGATCGGATTATAGAGAATTCCAGATTACTAATTTTGGCCATTTGAAGACTACTTATCGTCAATCGATTTTCATTGGTCATCGATTTTCATGAAAATTATCGAAATCCGAAATGGGTCTGATTTAATTTACACACGAAACCAGAATTAAGCCATTTAGGTGTGTGGTACTTTTTTGTCATTGCTAAATTTGCACGTATAGTACGGTCGCTGATGGCTAGAGTGTACCGAAAAAGACGCAATACGGAAGTGTTTGGCGTGAGATCCTGGGAATCACAGACAAAGAACCTCGGAAGGGCATGGCAGTCCATGGCAACGCACCGGGAGAGGCGCTTCTTCATAAAGTGAGGAAGGGCTCAGAGAGCTCATTTTCTTCCGCGTCCTCGAACCCAGCACTCATGGCTCTAACGAATCTTCTCAGCTTATTGCTACTGTTGGCCTACGTGGAACTGGTTTGTGAAGAAAGAAGCTCGTTACGAATATTTTGTGCAGGTTTACTCAACTACCTGTTTCATTCCCAACACTTCCAAGATTCGACGGGAAGCGATCAATGTGACTTTATTTCCCTACACTTATTTTACGAATAAATCTTTTCAGATCATTCCCGGCGACAGTCTTGTTCTTTGCAAATTCGCATGCATGGCTGATCCGGCTGTAAGCATACTGCTTCAATCAATTTCATTATTTTAAAATGAACCAATGACAGTGCACAGCCATTCAAATAACCACCACTGGCAACTGCGTTATCTTCGGTGCGGAGATCACTGCGACTGTGGGAGAGTGTCCGGCTCCGTTCACTTGCCTGCTGAGAATGACTACGGGATGCACACGTGAGTTACTTTCTTTGCTTTGTTATTGCATCGATTTCTTTCAATACTGGGGACTTTGAAGTGTTTGATGTTACATAAAATCCATTCAGCACTGCCGCGCCGCGCCATCGACACCGGCCACGTTGCAGACGCATGCACTGGCTCTATCGTCAATGCGCCTGCCGAAGACGGTACCACGCATTTTCACAGATAATAATCAAGAGTTTATCCTCCACAGGAAGTCTTCCTCCGTGCGGCAAGTACCCCACAGTCTCAGACAGGAACGTGTTCATCGAGTGAGTGTCATTGACCCAAAAAACTTGCGCTGTGCACTGTTATTCGATCCAATCACAGTGAACATTCAAATAACCACCACTGGAATCGTCGGTGCTAGGAAGTGATCATGGTTTTCAGTGCCCTGCTCCACGACGGCACCAACATGGTCCTAGAGAGCTACGAGCGCGCTCCGCTATGTGAGCATCTTTCTATTTCGCTGCCTTTTTTTCACCAATTTCCTACATTTTTGGACTGTTCAGTAGCACGATGAAGGCAGAAATTGAGTTTCCCATGGTTTTAGTGTGGGACGACGAAGTCGGTTCGTGGTACATGCAATACACGACTCCTCCTGGTGAAAAATACTACTTTCTGGCGGCCAAATGTGTTCGACCCCCTGTTACGCGTGAGCTGGTTTTATCTACTCCTGCAACATGCGTTGGTAATCATGAACTTTCAGCCATCTCCGGATGTGAATGCGCCCCACTGCCCATGGACCTGCCGCCTGATTCAGGGTAAGCAACCAAAAATCACATTTTTTCTACAATTCCTCGTTTGCATTCAGAAAACAAATCGCTGCTGATGTGACAGTCGAACAAAGTCTTGCCTGCCCCGACAATGGTATCAACAAGGTTCAGTGAGTTTTCATGCCGATGTTTGCCCGATGTTTCAAACCTTGTTCTCATTCAGAATACGATTCCTGCGCCCGGATGAATGGAAGTCGATCAATGCAGTCTACGGAAACTTCCCTCGGCGGATATTCTGTGCGAACAAAGTTTGGATCCAAGTGAGCAAGTTTCAACGCTTTCTCTGTAAGAATGCAACTCTTCAAAATGGTCTTCAGGGACTCGTACTTTGCATATGAGACCCCTAGGGGTACTTTGGACGATTATTTGTGAGGCGCAAATAATCGTTGAGGTCAGCGAAATCCCCTCCGCCTACACGTCAGCTGTCGTTACGAACGTTACCTGCATCAGACCATGAGAACGGATGATCTTGGACAAATGACTGATTAATTGTGTCTGCTTGATAAACAATCCTCATTCTGAATTCGTTCCATTCATCTCATTTTTGAATTTATTCCAATTTCGTTGTTTAGCTTTGAATCTCAACAAATCGTGTCATGAAATTATCAAGAGCAGTTTTGATGGTGGTGAAAAGTTTCAAGTATTCGATTCCGAAGAGCGTTTCTTTAGATACACTTGCAGTTGTAGTTGATGGAGCAGGGGTGGTGGAAGGTACTAAAAGGATTTTTTAGATTGCAAAATAAATAAATAAATTGCAAAAGAATTTACCCGGAACTGAGCTTGACGCAGTGGCCCAATCGGCATTGCACTGTTCAGAATCGCAGATGATGAATTCCTTCTGTACCGACTTCATGTAGCCTACCTGATGTGCGTATATTTCATTTTCCAATTTTCACATGAAAAGTGATATATTCTCATGAAACTTTCCTGATATAGCCCTTCGGACAGTGTTTCATTGTTTGTAATGCATCCTCGTGTACTTCTGAACTCCTCGTATTTCGAAAGGATAAGATTCGGTCCGCGTTCAATGAAGCAAAATTGGCCCTGCGACAGGTAACGGATAGACGTGAATAAGCGAAAAATCAAACCGTGCATGTTTCGTTTCCCACTGAGTCGACAAAGCACGTAACCTAGAAGCATATTCAAATTTGAATGAATATTTCAACTCACCTTCTCCGATTTCAATGTTTGTTCCTGTGATAGCTTTTCAGTGCAGTTGTGACCCTGGAAATTGTTGATGCTGCTGGTTACCAATTTTGCTGATTGCTCAAACAACCATTTGTGCTGACCGTGTCACAAGTGCAGTGGATGTTGGCGTTTGCACTTGTTGTTTGAATACTGGCGCAAGATGGGGGTTGAAGAACACTGGAAGATTGCATTTATGAAAATCATTCTTGTTATCAACCAGAAGATCTTGGAAGGACTCACTCCTGAATCTCATTCATGTAAGTGTGATTACAAGAAGACAAGTTGTCGACGCTTTTACAAGCGAAGCAATTAAGACGAAGTTCATCATAGGATGATGAGGGCCCTGACAGGACCAGTTTCATTACGATTCGAGCGGCAGACCGTTTGCTTACCACATGTCAAGTTTCCGAAGGTCGGAACCGGCAGACGAAATTTATCCGTGCAGTTGTCAGTGCTGGGATAACGTTAATGAATCACCACAACTTTGAATTGCACACACCTGCAAGCACAGAAAGTCATTCCATCTGTGTTCCAGCAGCGATCTTTGAACGCGGAATATGATTTGCCAATCAAACAGAGTTGATACTGTAAAGATTTCTTTAGTGATGCATCCACTCTCAAAAAAACCCGAGCACATTTCCGGAAGACCTGATTCACTTACTTGTCTTGATTGATACACGAGACCTGCGACGATGCAAAAATCGCCCTCGCACGTCTTTCTGAATGTAGAATATTATGAAAATAAATAAATTCTGTGAAACTCACGTCTCATAGTCATCTTTCATATACACTTCTGAGAGTCCATGTATTTTCTCGCGGCACCTAACAGCACGAGCGACATCGATGAAGTAGCATAAGAATATAGTAACGGATAGCCACGGACGCAGCATGGCAAATGGTGCTCCTATTAGCACGAGTTTTGCGAGAAGAGTTGATCCGCCACTCGTTTGCGCTCGCACAGAACCAATTAAAATTGTAAGTATCTACTCTGAACCGTTCACATCGTTCAAGTAAGAGTAAACACATATATTCGCCACTGAACTACACACATGATATTAGACTTAATTCCTGGATAGCAGTACATTTTATCGAATGACTAAACATTGTCTTAGAATATGCAACATCATTTTTCAAGATGTAGTTATCAATTTATTTTATCAGCCGTGAATCGGAGCGAAGCCTGACATAATTTTGTCGTTCGCAGATTTGATGGTCTCAAGCAGTTTGGCCATAATATCGTCGAACCAAAGACCCTTCGGGGCTGAAGTTGTCGTAGTAAGTGGCATTGAAACTGCTGAAAAACAGCCTAAACTGTTGAATAATCCTCCCTGATCAACCTGGTTTGGTAGTCGTTGTTGAAGTGACATTCGCGTTGCAAAGAGATGTGTTGCAGATAAATATTTCACGGTTGACTGATTTCAAGATGGCATTCTGAAATCTCAGAATCTGTAATGAGAAAAAATGGCATGAAAACCTGATAAAGGCCGGGGTAGAGTGTTTCATTGTTAGTAATGCATCCTCTTTCTAAGTGAAACTGCTCAAAGTAGGTGTCAATGCACCGTTCGGTGAAGCAGAAATCGCCCTGAATTGTTCTTTGGCGTTTGTTCCTCAAGCATGCTTACCTTGCATGTGTGGTGGTTATCGTCACCAACATAGCATGTGACCTTGAAGATTGAACTTAGACAGCGTGAAGTAAAAAAGCGCGCGAACCTTTTCAGATATTAGCGTTTGCTCGTGTAGCATCGGCTCTGCACAACTGTCCGCCTGCATGTCAAATTTACACAAGTTGTTGATCAAACTCAATATCCCTTGGGCTGAAAACATGTTTGAATAGTAGCTTGATTTGCAAGCAAATAAAATAAAACAGTACATTTAGACCAGCTACTAATTTGACGGCGATAAAACCTTCGGAAATTATCAAGAACTGGTCTAAATGCGCAATCAGGTTTCGAATATCTCGGTTTATGTTTCTCTGTGAAAGGGGAGCACCGCCCCCTTGAACC
>LS514830.1:56442-80504 GCA_900490845.1 Pristionchus japonicus
TCCCGGGCGGTGCAGATCCACCCAAACCAAGGGGGTTAAGAAATGTTGGTAGTGTCTCGTGCACGGCAAACAAAAAGTCCCTCCGGAAACGGTATCGTCAGCGCCAGGCCACTGGAAACAGGCTAGGCCCTGCCGCATCAGTACGTATAAAATAGGGCAGCCGACCCCAATCATGGGAATAAGGCTAGGAAGTTTGTTTTGTCTCTGATCCCTTCCATGCTCATTTCCTCTGTTTTTGTTGAGCTGATTTGTCTCTCTTCTCAGACACATGGCGGAATCGTCATCAATCAGAGCTCGAAGAACTGCCGAAGAAGATGAGATAATCGGCATACCTGCTTGCATTCGAGTTGCTGCCGAGCCATCGCATCTATTAGAAAAATTCGCTGTGTGTTACAAGTGAGAATTTTAACTCATTTTTAGTGTTCTTTACCTTTAGCGGCCGATCGAATACCAAATAAAAATTATCACAGAATGCTATGCTCGATGAGACGCAACGCCGAGTTGAACGCCCGCTCGAATCCTCCCCATCCTTCGAAAATCAACGTAGGAGAATATGTGAGTATTTTATGAGCAATGTTGCTTGGAAGACGCTTTAATTTATATTATGAACAGGAAATCTGCCCTTCAACCTACGGAATCATGGAAAACGCCTATCGCGTCTGGCTGACAGGGATTATCGATGTAGCTAAGATGATGAGCCCTGAATTCTCGCTGTTTTCGAGTGATGAGCAGGTTGCTAAACAATCTGTTGTACCTTGTAGGCCCTCGAATAACAAAACACTTATGTAGCAAAGTTTCAGTGGAATCTAGCAGTCAACTTCTACAACCGAATCTGCATTTTCGATGCTTGTTACCATGCAGAGAGGGCGTTTCCTCAAGATGCAAGCAAGTGAGTACAACAAATATGATTTCGGAATTGTAATCTCCATGCACGAACATTAATTGCTAGATGGAAGAGATACTTCTAGTTAATCCACTCATATTCACAGGGCTCTGGTAGCCTTCACTGCTTATCTTTCTGAAGAAGTAGTAGATCATTTCTTCGATGATTGCAACCACTCAAGCTCGAATATTCAACAAGCACAAGGGTTGGAGAAAATTCTGATAACTTTCCCGGAATCGTCGTTTAAGAGTTCTGCACAAAATGATCAGCGTGGTGCCCTCTTGTCGTTTAGCTCTGCGTAGAGCAAATTTGGACTATGCTGAATTTCTCGCTCTGATAATTCTCACTTTCTGGTTCACAGGTGCATATCCGTATTTCAGATATTTGATGAAATCAAGATATTTAGATGGTCTGAATATGCGCGACGAAATCGTTCGTGTAGGGCAGAGATACACAGAGCAGGTTCTACGAGAGCTACATGCGCATTACAGGTACTTTTTGATGCTCGAGACTAGGGTGGCGAAAACGACTCTTCGGACCGCCTTTCGAGTCGGCCCGTGCGAGTCAGAGTCGAGTCAACAGCTCATCCGCAGAGAGTGAGGTTGTAAACCGAGAGAGTGCGAGTGACTCGTTTTGTGCGAGTCGAGTGCGAGTCAAGACCATCTCAGAGGGTAATTGTAGAATTGGGCTATTATTGTTCAAATGACCATTCTAAACATTGCGCTAGATGTGATAAGGTCAATGATGCAAAGAATTCTAAATTTGGTCCACTAGGAGCAGAGAAAAGAGAGAAGGAGAGCTGACTCGCACTTGACTCGCACTCGACTCGCACGAAACGACTCACTCGAGCCAGGGGGTCGTAAATGCGAGTCATCCGCAGAGAGCGGGGTTGTAAACAAGCCTCTTTCGGGTACCCGAAAGAAAGAGATCGGAAGTGCGGATACCCGAGACTCGTTTTCGCCACCCTACTCGAGACCATGGTCTGTTGATTCTGATGCAAAGATGACGTTTCAGGAAAGATCTGCAATTAACCGACTATGCTGCAAGACTTGGCAGACTATTCATGCTGATATCCAACTTTGATGTGAGTTGATAAAACTGTGATCTGCTCAGTGAAATTAATTTCAGCGCAATGCAATAATCGACAATCAGTCGGAAATGTATCGTCTGCTTGGCATTACAAACGACTTTGCGCCTCGACTGAAAACGTACTCATCATAATGAATATCATCAACTCTGTAAATATTATCACGCTTTTTATGTATCTGTTGAACCGAAACATGACTATGATGACACATACGATACAGTCACAAAAAGTTGTGCCATTATTGGTGGGTTGATTCTCATTCATCTTAGTGAACAGATCTTTCGTTCCGCTAGGTCCCTTGAGCCATGCATAAAAACAAATGAGAACTGTCAATTTGTTTTCTCGAACACCTGTTCACGATTCTCTCACGAGGCGTTTTCAATTATTTATGTAGAATAAATTACAGTGAGTTGTTTCAGTATTTTTCCTTCTTTTTCTGATACTCGCCATGCTCAATCTAACATCTGGAGAATGGATCGCAGCAAGAAGCTTCTATTCTCTGCTTGCACTAATTGTTTTCGTAGGAGCCATTCTTAACTTCTCCTTAATCATTGTTACCGTTCGTTCACCATCGTTGAGATCCACATGTCACGCCCTGATCGGCGTATGTGCGCTGTTGGATGCCGTACATCAGGTATTGTCAGACCCGAAGTCAGACTAAGTGGATCCTCCCTCCAGATCGGCCCGTTGTACCAACTGTCGATTCTCTTCAGCGACGGTATTATTGATAGCTTGACTTGCAGTATTCTCCAGGTTTTTTAAACGACTCGGCAAAGTTTAGCATAAACTTGTTCCAATTTAGCTGTTGCCCGAATTCGGGATACTGGGCGGGTGTGCTTGCGTTTTATGCATCGGACTGGAACGATTGATAGCCGTTGTGCTTGTCACGAGCTATCGCACAGCAGATAGAAAATATCTGGCGGTGAGATCTCCAGACTTACTGTGACGTTCTTGAGTCTTATCTCAGGCTTACTTGTTTCTCGTTTCAATAGCCGGATTCTACTCTACCTATTTGATGGCTGCATACTATGAACCAAAGTTAGTCAGAACAATTGCACCTCCAGCCAAAAATCACCGAAAATTTGTTAACGTTGTTATTTTTTTTTACTGATTCATTGCATCTGAGCAAGAAAATTTCGAAAACACACCCAATGGGAATTCTAATTTTAGGCACTTGGTATGCACCATTACTGCTCCATACCACGGCGTTGCAGTCTCGAAATTCTCGCGAGCGCTTGCAATAATTATTGCATCCACCATCTTTGTTTACATCATCACTGCAGCAACAGTCTCACGTCGATCAGGCGGTGAGATTTCGCACACGACGTTATTGTTACGAGTTGGAGAAATAATCGTGAGAATAGACATAGATTTTTCTGCAGCTCGTGAGAGTAGTTTACTCATTGAAATTATAATTTCAGTATCGCCAGCAATGAAACGTGCATTTCGTTCCATCTTTCTCGTCATGGTTATCGATGTAGGAGGATGGGCTATGACTATCTCAACACTGAAAATGATTCACGCAATGCGTTTTAGAAGTATGATTATTTGAAAATTCGGCAAAAAATCTGGTTGCAGAAGAAACTGAATTCGTTTTGCTCTATGTCGCGGGACTGTTCGTTAATGCTGGAATCGCAGCTAAGCCGATCGTTTATTACTTAGTGAGGTGAAAAGAAGAAATCCAGAAGAGAAAACTAAGAATTCTCTTTAGCATGGAGTATCGCCTGGCGTTCCGACAAGTTTTCAGAAATCAGAATAGTACCAGGAAAGTGACTGCGATTACAGCTCACTCCAGGACAGCGAACTCTTCTTGAACCGTTATTCCACCCTACCCCACAATATTTGTTATAATGCCGAATGTGGAATACATTGGCTGAGGCATTCGGCAGCTCGTGATTTGTAAGAAAAAAGCTTGCAAATGTCAGGACAGCACTCTTTAGGAGGAACAAGTAACGCTCGAGCATATCTCATTTATCGTCGACTCAACATTCTTTCCCCTCATAATGCACTCCACTTCTCGCACTTCTTTGCGGTTGAGATGTTTCAGTGAAGCATAGAGAGTAGAGCAAAGGTATTGACGTTGCGACATAATTGGTGTTTCTCTTTTCCAGGTGTTGGGTGCGACCTCAAAATAGTTAACGTGTTCAAGAAAATAACGGTACTTGTCTAGTTCCCCGGAAGAGTGCCTAACCTCCATCCGTTCTCCAACCATGCGCTTGGAAATATTTTATTCTGAAAGAGTGAAATTCAACCGTTCTTCCGGAGAAATAGACAAGTTCCAAAATGACATAGTTTATTCGAAAATCTCATCACGCATATTGGAATCAAACGGCGACTATTACTTTACTGACTGAGTGTACGTACTGGGTGCAACAGATGAGCGAAGCATCCCAACAGATCCGGTGGGACTCGTCTTCTCCAAATCCTTCCAATTGATTAACAGACGACGTACTGGCGCCGAAAACATGACTAGCGTAACGGAAGCACTGTAGGTGGCGAGGTAGTGGATGTAGGAGTACTGAAAGGTATCATGATTCTCGCTAATCGTCCATTCGAAACTGTCTAACCATGCTTGCCAGAACTGCGCTGAATTCGGTAAGGTGAAAAGAGGCTGTGAACACCCAACAAAACTGAAAAGGAATCATTTTACTCTATTTTTTGCAGACTAATTACCTGTTGTATAGCTTTGATGAGATGACTGAGTGTGCAAACAGCTACTATGATAAACATTCGCTTTTGTTGGGCGAGAATCTTACTCTTGGTCTGTTTCTGAAGGTTGATAGTTCATCATTGGCTAATAGGAAATGTAATTAATCGAAATGATCACCTCAGCTCTCATTTGAATCAAGTACAATTGTCTACTCGTTAGAGGCGTGAGCACCAGGCTAACGACGATGAATATGAAGTAGACCGTGCATGACTCGGATTTCGTGACCTATTGAACGTATGTATTGGGTGAGTAAGAGTTTTTACATTACCACAATACATGCATCGTCCATGTAGGCTACCAGTGTAACATTATCTTTAACATTGAATCTGTATCCACAGAAGTAGATGGTCACACAAGGAACGAATGATATGAACAGTAAAATAGCACAGAGAGCGAAATTCAATCGATCACTCCAAATCTGAAGTGAGATTTTTTCGGATGTTTTCGAAACTGGTCAAGTGTTAAAAACGCTTTGACAAAATTTGATGAATTCTGTGTGTAGTTAGAACTCACCGATTCCGTCATCCGCACATGCCTCATTACGGCATAGCGATGAGCGACAATGTACATCTTTCCGATGGTAGAACCGGTAACACCAAAGACGTTCACCATCTCAAATACTTAGCCCTCAGCTAATCAAAAAATGAACAGAACTCACATATCCGAGTTTGAAGATCCACGCCCGTTCTTCGGGTATGGGGAACCGATCAAAGATAATCAAGCCAACCACAGATAGGCACCCAAATAGACCTGCAACCTCACTAATGTGCTACTGTTGAAAAAAAACGAAAAAGATACCTGTGATCAGAAAGAAGAAATAAAACGGCGTTTTGAAATAGCTATTTCGTGAGGCAAATATTCGAACAAGTATGTAAGTCTGGGCAACCAGCAGTGAATAGTCAATAACCTTGATTACTGAGTCCATGGATCTGAAACTTTCGTATATTACAGAGGCATTGGCGAAAAATAGAAAAGCCACAATAGATCAACGTTATCGACGGAGAAGTGAAAGGTTGTCACACGTTGCTCGAACAATCCAATGTTAGTTTGACGGCGCGGAGTAATTACTTTACGCCGGAGGGGAATATTTCAGAGAACCCGACGCCAGGCTAGAGTGCGGTGAGGAAGAGGAGGCTCTCTTGGCTTCGCCTTCAATATCGTCTTTCTGGTCGGTTAGATACCAAGTGGAATTGAGAGAGATAGCCTACCTTTGCCGTATTCTGATCTTGCGCTTGTGTCGATGGAAAGAGGAAACGTGCAGAAGTGGTTGGGAATTCAGGCAATTATTCGAGCGGAGGAAGTAAGTACGTTCTTTAGTTGGATTTGCGTGTGCACTATTGTGCTGGCTTCCAACTGTTTTTTTTCATGCTCGGTATTTCAGCCATCATCATAGGCTTGGTTAAAATTATCTACCCTTCTACGGTTGTGTGAGATTGATCAATGAACTAAAGTCTAGCGAATCATAATACGAATTTGCTCATTTAATTCCCCTGGGATTCTACGAATGTGTTGCACCTATTGTCATCTACAGATGATATTAACACGGTATTCTGTTGAATGATAGATCATTGTCACAGCAGTCGTCTTGATGGTGCATCTTCCTTCATTCCAGTTCCTGATCTCCCGAGCCTGCTACAGTATCGTTACCCTAACTGCTCTGATTGGTGCAGTCTCAAACTTCCCGCTCTTCTTCGTTACACTGCGCACAAAATCGCTCCGGTCCACATGCCACATTCTCATCGGGCTATGTGCTCTGCTGGGTGGAATTCACCAGGTTATTCTCATCTTTCCATTGCATATCATGGGTCTCTTTGAGATTGGCCCGATGCTCCTATCACCGATGCTGTTTGCCGACCATGCGATTGATAATATGACCTGCAGCTTGCTTATGGTTCGGACCACAATCTCTTTTCGGAATAAACAGAAACCGACACAGGCCCCAATCGAGGTGGGACTGCTCGGCGGAACTAGTTGTGTGTTATGCATTGGCTTGGAACGGCTTTCCGCTATTATATTTGTCTCGTTCTACAAGAGAATATCAAGAGCGCGTCATCTGACGGTTTGTAGTCTGTTTTGCCAGTCTGAGTGCATTCGGATAACATCTAAATGCAGATTTATTTGCTCCTGATAAGTTGTTTCGCTGGTTATGCAGGCTTTCTTATGATCACATACTTTCAGCCTGGGTGAGTCGAATACTTTGTTCAGTTTCGTATTCATCGGCACAGTGTAGTCACAAATATGCGTTAAATAACGATATATCAGAGAGCAAATGTGCTCGGTTGTCGCTCTTTTCCATGGTGAAGCATCGGATCTATTCGTTACCAAACTGCTCCTGGTTAACACGGCAACTATTGTCGTCTACAGTATAACATCGATTGCTATTGCGCGAAGGAAAGATGGTGAATATCATTGACTCCTTGAGAAAAAAACCGTGTTAATAATTCAGTATCACCATATCTTCGACGCGCTTTCAACTGTTTGTTCGTAGTGATGCTATTCGACGTGGGTGGCTGGGCGATGTCAATTGGATCGCTATCTATTTCCCTCGCTCTTGACGTTACAGGTGCACAAAATCGGTTTTGTTTTCCCTCGAGACCAAAACTAGTTTTCTTATCAAAAATATGAATAAAAATAGGCCAACATGATAATTATCTCAGAAGAAACGCATGCGATTCTTGCCTTTGCCGCGGGAATATTTGTTCACATTGGAATCGCTTCGAAAGCGTCTATCTACTACTCGATAAGGCAAAGACTAAATATAATGCAAAAATAATTAAATTTTCAGCGAAGAATATCGCAATGCGTTTCGGAGCGTATTCGGAAAAGGTCTACCTGATATCAAGCTGACAGGCTTCAGCGCTTCAAGCGAATCCACCATTACTAAATTCTGATAGCTGATGCAGCTGAAGGAGCTAGCGTTCTCTGCACGTTTTAGTCGTACCATTCCGCTAAATAACTGGTGTTTTGCGCAATGCGCTACGATACGTTGGATCGGAAACCTTTTGTATATCATTCACAACTTTATAACAGCAATTCGTTCAGTTCAAAAGATAAAAATGTAAAACAGGTTAATTTCAGAAGAGCAGATGTGGTTCTCCTATCCTTTCGTCGAAGACCGTCGATTTGAACTATCCGCGATTTTGCTGCTCTTTTTGCGGAATCTTTGATTCACAGCTTCTCGATAATCAGAACTGGAAGAAATCATGCGAAAATGTGAAAATCTAAAGTCAAAAATTGAAACCTTGTTGAGTAGTAGACAATAAACTTGACTGCAACTCCAAAATTGACGGCGATTCCAGCAGCTGTTTCGTAACAAAATCGCTCGTCGCCTGAATATAAATTGTTTTCGATAACTGAATCTCTTTGAAATCTTTGAAGCACATGGAGTTCAAGACACACTGACGACCTTGAAACTAAGGTACCTGGCATCTCAATGGCATTAAGCGTCGCCACTGAACCCTGTGTGATCGCCCATCCACCCAGGTCGAACATCGTTACTAGCACGATTGTTCGGAAGAGACGTGCAAGGTTCTTCGCTTCGATGTTGCAGCCTGAATTTCAAAAAAATGCTTGAACTCAGCGTTGTAGCTCACTTACCCTGCTTTTTGATCAGCCTCCAAGTGATCGTGTATAACAAAATAGCTATCAGATTGACGATCGCAGCAGCTCCGGCCCACAACGGGATGGCCTCGTCTGTGTAGAGTGATGGCTGGTGACAGACGACTTCGCTGAAATGAAGATTGAACTTGGCTCAATTTAGGTATTTCCTTCTACGTCGACATGTTATCCATAAAAGCTTTACACGTCACGAATGACCGTTCTCTTTCTTTGGTCAATAAGGTGTTTCATGTGTTACACTTTGCCCTATATAAGCAAGCGTAAGCAGTAATGAGCCGACCTTATCTCACCCCCACGCTAGTGCTGACATTACATTCAAAACAAATTCTGAGAACAATGTTATGTTGTGCTGCTGTTCCGTTCTAAATTGGAGCCTCAACTCACTGATCATGATAAAAATAGATGGTGATTGTTGCGTTGTATGCGCAGAAGAGGCAGATTGCGAAAACGTGAATCTGTAAACAAGATATCAGCATTTCATCTACCGTAATCGAACGCACTGCAAGGTACACCGGCACGTTCATGCTACGGTATCGATTAGGCGCTGCCATGGACAGAAATCGATCGATTCCAATGGACAGTACACAGAACGACCCGCCCACGACTCCCATCGCGGGGAGGAACTGAACAAATTACTTTCTCACAGGTATTTTCTGAACTGAAAAAGAGCTTCCTCTATCTCCTTCTGGCAACAATGAATCAAGGAAAACAATTCGTGAGAAATATTGTAGGAAAGCAGTGGAAGCCATCGACAACCACGAGAATATATATGCATATATGCAGTTGCGAAATTATCAATTTTCTTCAAACACCCACACGTTTGCAGCTCTATCTAGTGCATAAATCTTTTGTCTATTCGAAATTGTGCAATACAAATGCAAAATATTACCAAGATCGGGACGCAAATGCGGCTGCTAATCGTATTCCCTCCGTAGACTTGCGGAGCTTGGATGAAGGTTCCCATCTGAATTAATAGTTACATGATTATTAGGATCCGTTGGCTATCCTGCACTTTCAATAGACAATAGGGTAAACATAATACGCGTTTCAATGTTTCCCTATGTAAAAATGGTTTCCCGCAGGGTTGGTGGTAGGGGATGGAGGAAGTCATGGAGATATTTGGAGTTGTCCGGGAAAGTGCTGGAGCGCCGATCCATCTATTCAAACCTGATGCATCACATCAAAGAGGGCACACGTGCCGATGAGCAGAATGCAAGGAGATCGTAGCGTTCTGGAAGAAGTTCAGATGAAATATAATTCAGATCCATTAAAAAATACTGTTTGCTGACGTAATGATACAGCTCATGATCCTGTCAGCTAGACCAAAACAATGACTTTCGTCTATTTTGAATAATACGCATGGCATTAACGTATCATTACAATAACATCTTTCTGACTCACTTGGATCGGATCGTGGTGAAGAGCAGGATGGAGTTGCATACAACTCCCATGGCAGAGCACGATGCCATCGTTGTGTAGACTGCCCAGGACGCAAATTGAATCGAGGAGACATTCATCGCAACTAAGTGACCGCTTCAAGCACAAAAAATGAGTGAACGACACACTTTTATCCGTTATTGGAACTAGTAACAAGTGGGTGTAGCACACGATTTGTCTCCCACAGTATAATATCGCTAAAGACAAACGACAGCAAAACCAACAAACAGCGCTGACGAATGATCAGCCTTTTCGCAGTAAATGACATAAGATATATTTAGAATATAACAATGCAATTAATGACGTGGTTTGTACGTTTGTGTTAGCTGGATTGGCCCTGTTCATCGAAATACGAATGCATGCCGTTTTCAGTGTTTTTTTTTCATCAAATTTCTCCTTTAGCTTCCTGGGAACGACGATAATCGCTTATGATTGATGATAATGTTCATGATGATTATAGCGTGGCGCTGTCCGCGATTTGTCTGCTCTTTCGGAATTGACGGTTGACTGCTTCGCGGTATTCTGTGCTGGAAAGTAGGGATGAGAAAACGATAACGATAACGATATTTTAGCGATATTCTCCCTCTCATTCGTTCAAAACGATATATCGTTATGCGGCCGCCCCGCTCTCTTTCAAAACGATAATATCGGAATGAGAAAAGGGGGTGTGAGCCGGGAGAGGAGAGTGGGAAATGAAGGGGAGAGAACCGCTCGCCAGCGAGATTGAGACGAGAAATGAGGGAATGCTGCCTCCAAAACGATATATCGCATACGTAATGAACCCATTCCGATATATCGTTTAGATAATTGGATTTTATTCGTCCATTCCGATATATCGTTTATCGTTTTAACATCCCTACTGGAAAGTATGAGCTCGTTTGTTTATGCGTCAGAAGGACAATTTAACTATTCATTTTGCCATATAAAGAATCTTTTATCGAGAACAACCTGGTATTGTAATAAACAAGAAGCTTCACTGCGAGTCCTGTGAAGACTGGAATTGCAGCGAGAGTCATGAAGCAGAATCGGATGTTTTCTGAAGGAAACATGTAAACGCAATCGCGGAGCGACCAATATAACCTTGCATTTCCATAAAGTTGAGAGCTGTGACGATGCTTTGAGTTAAAACGCGTTCTCTGTAAGAACGCAAGTGAAAGGGCACAACTCCGACAGAAACAACACCCAGAGCTCATATTTGGTGTACATGACCCTTAGGGGGGCTTATGAACAATTTTTGAACTTTTGACCCAAAAAGTTGATCTTTGATCTTTGAAAAAAAATTTCGATTTAGGCGTCGAGTGAAGGCTCATTCGAGAGAGCATGAAAAGTTATGTAAAATGACAAATTTTTGTAGAGTTTCATCCACTTTGACCCGACTGACAGTTAAAAAAGTGGCAAAAACCTTCATTTTTAGCACTTATTGGCCTGGCAAGCCATGAAGCCGTAACTTCTAACCTCCAGTTTTCACATATATTCTGTGAATATTGACTAGAAAGAAGAAAAACTTTTCATCGAAACATATTTTCACGGCCAAATTACCGAAAACTTCGCTCAACAATGGCTCATTTGCCATTTTAGATAAGGGGGGACCCTTATGTGAAAAATGGGTTTGGGGTCATATCGGAGAAACTTCAAATACCATACGCTACTATAACTAGGATGCTTTTACAGACATTTTTAGCAATTCTGACCTACCCTATCCTTCAGTAACCCGAGTTTGCACGTTTAGTGAGGTTGGCTACAAAAACGGGTTACTATGGGTTACGGTAGGTTAAGGTAGGTTAGAATTGCCAAAGACGTATCCTGGGACATTCTAGTTATCGTACCATATGATATTTGGAGTTTCTCTGATATGACCCCCAAACTCGATTTTCACATAAGGGTCCCCCCTTAAGTGATTTTCTGCTCGGGTGATGGTCTAGGTAATTTGGCCGTGAAAATATGCCCCGATGAAAAGGTTATCTTCTTTCTAGTCAATAGTCACATAATATATGTGAAAACTGGAGGTTAGAAGTTACGGCTTCATGGCTTGCCAGGCCAATAAGTGCTAAAAATGAAGGTTTTTGCCACTTTTTTAACTGTCAGTCGGGTCAAAGTGGATGAAATTCTACAAAAATTTGTCATTTTACATAACTTTTCATGCT
This sequence comes from Pristionchus japonicus, assembly GCA_900490845.1. Lineage (NCBI taxonomy): Eukaryota > Metazoa > Nematoda > Chromadorea > Rhabditida > Neodiplogasteridae > Pristionchus > Pristionchus japonicus. Next base: position 68,322 of record LS514830.1, read on the forward strand.
CTTTCGAATGAGCCTTCACTCGACGCCTGAATCGAAAAATTTTTTCAAAGATTAAAGATCAACTTTCTGGGTCAAAAGTTCGAAAATTGTCCATAGGCCCCCCTATGGGTCATTTATACCAAATATGAGCTCTAGGTGATATTTTTCCCGGAATTGTGCCCTTATGTGCCCCATTCACTGCGTTCTTACAGAGAACGCGTTTTAAAGCCCAACCGCCAAGATCGAAAACTGACACAAGCAAGATTGCTCGAAAGACACGACACAACTCGAAATTGTGCGCTAAAAATGTAATCTGTTGGAAAAAATCCGAATCTGATTCCATTATCCTTCGACTAACCTTGCGATTGAATTAGCCTCCACGTTACTGCGTAAAGTATGATTGCAATCAAATTGACTGTCGCAATGGCCGATGCCCACAACGAGACGGCAGCTCCCGGGTACAACGAAGTGACATTGCAGATTATTACGTCACTCAAAATGTTTGCATGAATCTCTATGCTTTGTGAGATACGTCACCTTCTTTCAGGTTCAAGCACATTATACAACGATTTTGACTAACCGTTCATAGTAGAAATAGAAGACAAGGAAGGCATTGAAGGCGCAGAATAGAAAGATTGCTAGGTAGTGAATCTGAAAAGCGAGGCGAACTTCTCAATATTCAACCCTTGTCTCCTTACGGTTAGATACGCCTTTACACTTATCAGAGACTATCTGAGAGAATTTAGATAGGCCCGTACTAGGATTTTTTCGAAAAAATGCCCTAAGGCCAACTTTTTGCGTAGATTTCAAAAATCGACCTTAGGAGGTCATATCTTTGACCCCCAATTAGTTACAGCTACCGTAACCCTAACAACCGAATTCTGTAACATTGCGAATACGGCTTTAAACCCCCACATATGATAGATATTCTTGTAGCTCTCGACCAAACAAACATTTTTGTGAAAAAAATTTTTGAAAAAATTTCCGTTGAAAGTTTTTTTTCGAGTTTGAAATTTTCATTGCTCAGCCGTGAAAAATTTTAAGGCATTTGGTACAAAATAAATTTTCTCAATTTTTTCGCAATCCTTTGCTACTATTAAAAACATTTTTTTTAGAATTTTAAACTTTCTGGCTCCCTGATAAAAACAGCGCCGAATGCGCGGAACCTTGATTTTTCCTTCTTTTCGAGTTGTGAAACTGACTCCAATGCAGCTTTCTCGTATCAAATTTGACAAATATCATGTTCACAGGTTCCAAAGAGTTGAATAAAAACTTTTTCTCGGCAGCCGCCGTCTAGTAACAAGCTCATTGATAGAGCCAAACAGAGGCGTTTGTGTTCCTTCCAATAAAAAAATCGGGTCCCTCTGTCGTTTTTTGTGAAATTCGCATGTTTCTATCCTAAAGCATGAATCCTCATTTGCAACTTGAGTTCAAATTTCAAAGAAAAAAATGTGTCTGTTGCCCTAAAACTGATCACACAATGCATTGTGCCAGATGGTCGGGTTCTGTCTCTGTTGTCTGACCTCACTCGCTCTCTCCTCTTAAGCTGAGGCAATAATCCCATTGTGGCTCATAAGAGAGCACTGTCCTTTTTTTTACGACCGACTGTGAGAGAACCGAGTTCCTTTTGTTTTCCTGCGGCATCATAATATGTCTGATTTCTCTGTTTTCTCCAATTAATCCACTGTTTTCGCTAACATAATAGTTTAATATTAAATCCTAACATTCAGAAATGCCGTATGCAATTCTACTTATCAGTGCTTTGATCGGCACGGCCTGCACTTTACCTCCGCCTCATCCGCCTCTACAAAACATCACAGATATCGACGTGAGATTTATCTTTAAATTGTTATGCTACTTACATTTTTAAATGAGACCTGTGATGTTTAAGTGTCACGCATGTCATTTTGCATCTGGAATGCTGAAAGTGGATGAGCACCACTCGACTCTCAAGCCATTCTTCTTCGTCAAAGGAATGCAGCCACTAGATGCATTCACAATGAGAACCATTGGGAGAAATGAAGCAACGATCCTCTTGTGCCGGTTGATATGCACGTTAGTTCTCTTCTATCTATTAGTTATCAGGTCTGTGTTCTCAAATACAATCTCGCTTTTAGATTAACTGAGAAGAGGAGCGTCGGGCAATCTGATCATTCTGGAAGTCACGCCGATTCGAACCCAATTCGAACCGATTCGAACGGCAGATTCATAGTGGAAAGGATATGGAGAACCAGGATGAGCTGATCTCACTCCTCGAAGCTGCACCACTGCTCAAGGGAGTCTCATTCTACTTATTCAATGGCTACGACTGTGCCACTGATCCGAAGCCGTCCAAGATTCCCCGTGTCACCGATTTTTCCCACTTCGAATACGGAGAAGATAGCGTGCGAGCTTGGAAATATCGGGGGATTGGAGATGGAGTGGTTTTCACGGAGTTGCATTCCAACGTTGGTTCATTCGAGATTGTGCGATCTGGAGGATATCTGCCCAATGCTGACTCAGCCGCATGGGATCCCTGGAAGATCAAGAACAGACAGCGCGCCACCTTCTGGCACTACGATCCCCATAATATCGGAACTGGAGAGGTGAAGCATACGGAAGAAGTGGAAGCACAAGATGAGAATGAGAGCGCTACGGCACATTCATCGGATACTGCCCAATCTTCAGTTGGAAGAAAGGGTCTACTCTTCTCATGCTGGTGCGGTGCAAGCTTCATTCGTCACGGGCACCTGCTGAATCATCTGAATTTCGGAAAACACGAAAGTCATCCATGGAAAGCTACTTCCATTGATATCTCACTCCAGTACTACCAGCGTTGCCTCGAGGATACCATTCAAACCCATTCCCTCATTCCACTCCAGGATATGGCTGATGCTATCTTTGACAAGTCGATTCCAGTTCTTCCAATGGGATGGGCTCTTCGTGGAGCTAAGAAGAATTCTAAATTGCCTGAGAAAACGAAGAACTTCCTTCAAGCTTTCTTTCTCGAGAAGACTAAGATCGGAAAGCGAGCTGACTCAGAAGAGGCCTATCTCAGAATGATTGCTGACCCGTCGATTTCCTTGGATGAGCGGATGACTAAAGAGCAAATCAAGCGATACATTACTCGTCTTGTAGCTACTCCTACCAAGAAGAAAGTCGTCGTTCGAGGGAAGCGATCTACATTCATGGAGGTGGATGAGGATGGGGATGACTCACTTGCATTTCTACATTCGCTTTTGTTTTATATAATCTTGTTCGTATAGGCTGCATATAAAATACTAACTTGTCTTGAATACGTCCAACGCATGTTTTAAAGATCTCTAAATGCAACAATAGTTTCAATCATCACAAAAAAGACCGAGGGAGCTGATATCGCACCATTAGAATAAAGACAAACGCCTCTGTTTGGCTCTATCAGTGAGCTTGTTACTAGACGGCGGCTGCCGAGAAAAAGTTTTTATTCAACTCTTTGGAACCTGTGAAAATGATATTTGTCAAATTTGATACGAGAAAGCTGCATTGTAGTCTGTTGACTCGAGAAGAAGAAAAATCAAGGTTCCGCGCATTCGGCGCTGTTTTTATCAGGTAGCCAGAAAGTTTAAAATTCTAAAAAAAATGTTTTTAATAGTAGCAAAGGATTGCGAAAAAATTGAGAAAATTTATTTTGTACCAAATGCCTTAAAATTTTTCACGGCTGAGCAATGAAAATTTCAAACTCGAAAAAAAACTTTCAACGAAATTTTTTTCAAAAATTTTTTTCACAAAAAAGTTTGTTTGGTCGAGAGCTACAAGAATATCTATCATATGTGGGGGTTTAAAGCCGTATTCGCAAAGTTGCTTAAATAGGTTGCTAAGGTTACGGTAGCTGTAACTAATTAGGGGTCAGAGGTACGACTTCCTAAGGTCGATTTTTGAAATCTACGCAAAAAGTTGACCTTAGGGCACTTTTTTGCGCATAGGGTCTAAAATCCTAGTACGGTCTCTTAAGGGAGTTTCTAAATTCTCTCAGATAGTCTCTGTTATGTCGCCGTATCGTTTCGGAGCGGCGATGGAGAGAAATCGGTCGACGCTTATAGACAGAACGGTGAATGAGCCTGCGACGACTCCCATGCCGGGAAGGAACTGAAGATGAGAGGAAATAAAACGTTCCAGTCGGAAGCAAGGAAAATTACCTGTAGAGCGACACAATTGCGACTGCCTATCAGCCCATCCATGTAAACTTGTGGGCTCTCAAGTATCGTTCCTAACTGAAAAACCTCTTAATCGTTTACTTCACTATTAGTTGTAACAACCTGATTCAGCATGTCAAATAGCGCACATGAACCGATGAGAATGTTACATGGACGCCGGAGAGTTCTGTTGAATCAGTTAATTATGAATTTACAACGGAGTCTCACTTCGAGCGAATTGTCGTGAACAGTAGGATGCAATTTCCCACAATTCCCGCGCCCGAAAGAACAACCAGAATTGCGAAGAAAACGTTGGTTGTTAGCTCAACATCGAAAAAAATTCAGACTGAAAGATGAAAAGTGAAGTAAATTGGAAACGGGAAATCTCTTCACGCAAAGCGCAACACATATATAACTGCAACCACCGATTATCTCTCGCTGTCGCACATGATGGCGGGTAAAGTATGAAGAAAAGGGATAAATTGCATGCTTGGTCGAAAAACTGTGCTTTGAGAATAATTGAACTTAAGATCGGCAAACGAGAGATCAAGAAGCAGTCACGAATGGGTTTTTTTCAAGAATAGAAGCAACGTAGAATGAATTGGAAGGCGTTTTATCAAGCTCGCGAGAGCTAAAACCGGACGGAAATCTGCGTTGGCATTTGACAGATCAATTTCACCGGAGATTGATATAATTACACATTGGATGTGGAAATGACGGCGTGCATTAGTCTTGATTGACGCAGCTAAAGTTCATGGTTAACCACGCCACTATCAATTTCGTTCCAACTGATTGCATTTCTCTGTTTTCCAGGCATGTACTAAATGAGATAATGTATATATTCAGGCATTGTGATGATAATTCAGTTCTAAAGGGATCCCTTCACCAGATTGATTCGAGCTCAATCTATCCTACCTCCTTACGTATCTTCTTCTCCGCTATTCTCTGATGCTGAGAGCGCCGTGAGGGGTTCGTTCAGAACCAAAGGAAACAACTCGATGGGAACACGCTCGATTACGCTAGAAATCTAAGAGCAGCAGCTCCTGCAGGGATGTTGCAAGCACGAATTACGGTGCGTATTTTACAATATTTTTTTTCTTTTTGGGAACTTGCTATGGTTGCTCAAATGCGGTTTAATGTTTACTTATTTTCTTTTTTTTTCATCGAATTCCTGTCGATAATGTTCTCAAAAAACTTTTTTTTTCGCTCCTTGATTTCGTTGACAAAATCTTTTTGCAATTTCCCGGTCCTGGCTCACGGTTTTCGCTCGTACTTGCGCATTATTTTATTTTCACACTCACTTTAGTAAACCCGGACTCGATTTTCTGTTTTAAAGCATAGCTAAAGGTTAATTTCGCGGTTTTGGGGTTATCAAACGAGTGCAATTGATTAAGCGCGTGTATTCTACGCGAATAACGGCTTGTTACGAAAGAAAAGACCCGTTTTTCATCAAATGTTATTGTTCAAAACGTTATTGTGCGTTCAAAGCGAGTGACAAGTTAATTGAAAAAGCATCGAGCACTTCCGTATTGCAAAGGTGGGATCCCCTTATCATATTGTGCATATTCACGCCTGGTTTTGTGCAGAAACCATACAATTAACTGGAGTAGTTATTCGTATCCACGCCGAAGTGAAAAATGAACGTGGGGCGGTGCGTCGCGGTAGCCGACGCGGATTTTTCTGAACGTCCTTTCGTATCGGACCGCGGGAGCTGTGTACGCGCTTCTGGACAATCCGCAACACGTAAAACGCGCGTCTAGGCTAGGCTCAATAGTTATCTGTATTTATTTTGACCTTTATTATTTTTGAAATTCTTAGTAGTTGGGTGTTTTGTGTTGAATATTTTTTCACTGTCGAATCGATGCTGGTCTTGGCTTTATATGATTATTTCTCCAAGATAAGCAAAGCGGTCGCGTTGCGGTCAAATGCTTGCTATCACCAAATTTTCAATTTCATTTTTTTGTCTTTATCGATAATTCGCGAGTCATTATCTATAAATAAAACGTTCCGAATCACGGAATATTACGTTTCGTTCCGGACTGTATCCGGATCTTTTTGCTGGTTTTTTTTCAATTAATATAATTTTCTCCAATTTTCGCACCTTTTCGAACTCTTATTTTTTCCCGTTTCGATATTTAGGCGTAAAATCAAAAGTAGAAGCTATATATTTCAAGGGCCGGGGGTTTCTTGCCGTTTAAAAATAACGAGACTGTTAGGAATTGCAGTTTTCATTCTTTTACATAATAATACACATTACGTTTAGAATGGCAGCTAGAGTACGACCGATTAAATTTGTCGAACATGTATTGCATGTCTGGGTCGTCGCTATCGTGCATATAACTCCTCTCTCTTCTTTGCAGATGTCGACGAGCACTCAGCCGCTCCGCGAGCACTCAAGAAGGATAGTATCCTATTATTACAGAGGTTAGTAGGTAAATTCCCCTGAACGGATGTTTATGTGGTACAGTATCTGAATAGCTACGGACCGTAGTCTACGGTATCGGCGTTTCTTGAAAGCGCATGCCACTAATTCGCCGTAATTGTGCACTACGCGTTAGAAGTCGTGTCTTCTTGGATATTTCACTAATTCTGATAAGATACGTGAAAATAAATCAATTTAAGAGGAGCTCACTCGAGCCTTCTATGGATCAAACCATCCCATGGAGCCGTATCGTGTGTTCCTCACGGATCAACTCATCCAGGCCCTCGGACTCTACAAAAACCTCGATGTCTTTGTGAGTAGTTATCAGTATGTTTATCTAACAAAGCAAAAAAGGTAAAATAATAAAAATGGACAAGGAAAATAATGTTTTTCGAAAGAGTTCCGGCCCGGCCCCGGTTTGACGCAATTAGCGTATCAGAAAAACGCGCTATCCAATTTGCATTCATCGCTCTTTCGCTTACCTATCGCTGCGAATTTCATCTTCTGTTACAATATTCCTTCACCCCTTTTCACTTGTTTACTTTGCGATTCACAATCACGAAATGACGCAATTTGCATAGGAGGAGAAAGCGCCAGTCAATTTGCATTTGTTGCTTCACTAATCTTTTACCTCTAGTATTACCCGTTTCATTCTGATTTCGTCACATTCAGCGGCCATGTGCGGCTACCGACGTGGAGATGATGAGCTACCACACCAAGGTGGGCGTGAGATTTAATATTTTTATCGTTATTCAATTGTATTGCTTCTAAATTCAACAACTTGTTCCCTTTCAGGAGTATATCGATTACCTCAAGCGAGTCAAACCCAACAATCTGGATGCCGACACGCAAGAACAGCTGAGATGTGAGGACTTTATCATTTATTCTGTCATTGAACGCAGTTCAGAACATCATACTTTTGTTCAAAGTTGCTGCAAAGTAACAGTACTTGACTGTTAGAGTGATGACATGGGCGATATACAACGAGAAGTCGTGATCGCCGTTTCCATCAGAACTTGCATAATCGCATAATCGCAGTAGTTCGCTTCCAGACAATTGCACGAGTGACTGCCCCATCTTCGAGAAGCTGTACGACTTCTGCTCGCTCTCATCTGGAGGATCGATTGGTGAGTGAACTTTCGAGGCCTCTTGACAGTAAAACTGCGCCCTTTTTTAGCTAGGATGAGCTGAAATATTGCAAAAAAGTGATTATCATGTGTCAAGCAAGTCGATCTCTTTTTCTCAACTCTTTGGAAACAACTAGCTGGGCGTTAGTGCTTAATTTCAGCCGGTGCGGCAAAGCTCAACAGTAGGAAAGCTGACGTTTGCATCAACTGGATGGGAGGACTTCACCACGCGAAGAGAAGCGAGGTGAGCGCTGGAGGGTTACGGTAGGATCGAATAGAGGCAGTGTGTCTTGTCTCCGATCATATTTGTTCCAATATTATGCTTTCTCAATCACTACTTAACTAAACTAGGCGCGCTACTGTGGCGCGCTACAACGTTCATTCTTGATGTTGATACCTTAGCGTTTTTCGATCTTTTCAGGCATCCGGATTCTGCTACACGAACGACATCGTGCTGGCCATTCTCGAGCTGCTCAAGCACCATCAGCGGTGAGGATTCTGTATCTTGGTGTATGGTGGGCATACTGTAGTTCCAGTCTGAGACTTGACTATGTGTGTGTGTGAATAACCAGTTGTTTAATCGCAATAAGCTATTCGAAATGGACGTGCACACTTATTGATTATTGCCATTCACATTCAAGCTATCTCTTCTTTGAATTATCTCTTTGTTGATCAACTAGACTTAGTTAATTAGCGTGCTGTGATAACCACGAACAACTACCGTGGAATTTAGGTTGATTAATCGATCAATTAATCCCTGATTAATTAATTAATTAATTAATTAGTTCCCTCCAGTGTTCTCTACGTCGACATCGACGTGCACCACGGCGACGGCGTCGAGGAGGCCTTCTACACGACGGATCGAGTGATGACCGTCTCATTCCATCGATACGCCAACGGTTTCTTCCCCGGCTCAGGCGATATCAAAGTGAGTAGATGTGAGCGACGGGTTTCATGGGTGGTGGGTGTGATACAGGGACCAAATACCATGTGAAAAAGCACATAGGCGACCCACATTAGAGGGGAAAAAATCGAGAATCGACCCACAGTCAGGCTGTCCCACCGTTGGTGAAAGCCGGAATGGAAAAAAGAGCCGGGAGGCGAGCCGTCAAATGAGGCACACGCTAGTATTCAACGAAAATTCTATGTTATTTTTTGTCAGCTTACAGCTCAGTCATTTCTCAACCAAATTAATATTTAAAAAACAGAAAGAATGCCTGAAGGCTGGAGATTAATCGAAATCGACTCCGGTAAAAAATTAACCGACCCCAGGCACTTCTTGAGGGCAAGGAACGTGATGACGTCACGCCTGTGTGCCGCCTATGTTCTAATTTTGATAATCCCTTTTGTTTATGATCAGGGGTCGGTTAATTTTTTACCGGGGTCGAATTTATTTATGCTTTCAGGGTCGTACTTTCACCCTGTGTAGGTTGCAAGTTGCTAAACCTAGCTGAGAGGTCCTAGTGCCTGCTGTTTGTCAGCCTGTCTGTGCGTCTATCTGCCTCACATTTGAAAATGGCCAAAAGCCCCTCCCCAAAGCCTAAGCCGGTTACCATACAACTCCCCTGGATCAATAATTTTAAAAAAATCATATTTCATAGTGATGTCGCAATATGACGAAATCGTCAAACACTCGTTTTTAGCCGCTCTTCGAATTTTGTTTAATATCCGACCCACATTTTTCGAAATTTTGGTTCGAAAAAGTACCCAAAAACGACTACCCGACCCACATTACGAACAGTTTGGAACATAGGTATTTGACCTCTGGTGTGATAGATTCGGAATCACATCCTACAGTATCGGTTATGAGCTTAATTAGACGTTAGTTAATCAGTCTAATTTCAAAAATAGGCAATTACATAATTACGGAGTAATCAATTTCCATTTTATAATACCAAATGTAGAGAAATTATCACGTTATCGTATGTTAAACGATAACTGCTACCGTAATCCAATATGTTGTCTGTCAGAGTATCGGAGTGCACGATGGTCGTCTCTACTCGCTCAACGTCCCTCTCAAGTCCGGCATCACCGACCAGGCGTATCAGGGCATTTTCCAGTCGGTACGGTAGCTTTCTATTTATTGATTACTGGGCGATGTACCATAACCAAATTATCGATTTCCAGATTATGACGAAAGTGATGGAGTCCTACCAGCCGGAGGCCATCGTGCTGCAATGCGGCGCGGACTCGCTTGTGGGCGATAAACTCGGCACCTTTAATCTCACCACGAAAGGTACGGTAATAGTCAGTTGGCGATAGAGATGATACGGTAGTTCTAGAGATGAAAGTGCACCTTAGTAGATGGATAGCCTAGGGACCACAATGGCCGGCAAATAAAATACGGATAGGAAAAGCCAACTACAGTATGCTTACTGGTCAATTGCTAACTGATTTTTAAAATTGGCCATAATTGCTTTCCGTCATTACTCATTTAAACGAGTTTTAAATAGTTTTATTGTTTATGCTAGGGATCCCTTGGATCCAACCCTGATCCCAAAATTGTTTACTACTCACTATGTCTCTCCTAAACACAAAGAATGAGCTATATGGTTTTCTGCCCGATCATGTTTTAGCGGATATCTTTTTGTTACGCGTAGTTACGCCTCAGCTCTCTTCGGTATAACGTGGTCCATGGTCTATACTATTGACCTTCATTGCACGTTTTTTGCCGAAACATTGCGAAATTTTGCTGTGGTTAAACAAGTGAGTGTGCTTCACTCCTACCTCTAACATTCTCTATTAAATTCACGATTGTTATGATGATTTTGCCCGCTTTTGCTTATGAATAGTTAGACTGAACCTTGCGCATCGCAATACTGTCGCCTCGAGCATAAAATAATTTTCTTCTGAAATATAAACAACCTTTCTAAAAATGCTCATCCAGGTGTCTGTTATTAAATGTTCATTAATCGGATTTCTTTCTAACAACTAGGAGTGAACAAGGAACTTAGAGGGGATGATTACTCTGATATAGACAACCTGCTAGCTCTCATTTATAACACATGGAGTATGGTGGTTTGAAACAGTAAGGCGAAATGAGGAGACAATTGAACGCGGTGCTGCCATAGTTATAAGTTTGATGGTATCTGGTACTTGATCCACTCTGGTATTGTTTCCTAAAGGTAGGAGCACTCACTAAATGGCGGGAATTAGATAAGGTGGTGTTCTGTAACAATGATGATTTATTGCCCGAACAAGCCGTCAAAAATAATATCGTCATACCAGTTCTACGATTCATTCACCTCCACTGATAATAGTTGAGACGAAAAATTTTTAAAGTTAGAAATTAATGTACAAAAGGGATTTTAAATATTCAGTCAAATGGATGTCACAAGACGCGCTCTAACTCTAACCATTATGGGCTACTGTAAGCTGGTTAACAAGGTCTTTGTTTTGAGTGCTCAAATTGTTTGGGTTCTTACTTTTCGTTAATTTTACTCTGATAACACTGATGAGGGGGCAAAGAACTATCGAACGTAATCAAGGAAAATATTTTTCGAACACTTTAGCCCGTTACGCTGCGGTCCCTAGGATAGCCTGATCGGGCGCAAAGTACCGTAATTCTTTCATATTCTAACTCCAGGTCACGGCGACTGCGTGAAATTCTTGCGCAGCTACAACATTCCGCTGCTGCTGCTCGGAGGTGAGTCGTTCATTGACTTCTAGTTGTTCAGTTTCGCACCTGCGCTTCACAGATTCCATTACGCTTCACAGATTCCATTTGCCTGCTTTATCAACGACTGATTAGAGCTTCTTTTAGTCATATTTGAATATTAGGGAACTATTCGGATGACAACTAAATGGAGATGCTCTCTTCCAGTAGGTTCTCCTCCGACGTTGATCATCAGAGATAATGCCATTATTGATTATACAATTCTCAGGTGGCGGCTACACGCCTTGCAACGTTGCGCGATGTTGGGCGTACGAGACGGCGATCGCGATGGATGTGGAGATCACCGAACGTGAGGGTTTAATTAATTAATTAATAAGCTAATTTGTTTCGATTTAGTTTTAGTACTGCATCATATTGCGATCAATGTAAGATCAAATGATTGAGTAATGAGTGAGCAGCAATGCGATTTGTTCCGCGAATTTTTTATCAAAAGAAATGTATTATAAAATGTATTAATCAACTAATTCGTCAGCATTGCTGCCCTTCAACGAATACATCGAGTACTTCGGACCAGACTTCCGCCTGCATCTCGCGCCTGCTGTGATGAGCAACGACAACTCGAAGAACTATCTCGAGTGAGTGTCGTTTGACCCATCTGGAGCTGCTTTGCTGCTTGCGAATGTCTAACTTATATATATATATATTTATGCGATTTCACGAGTAGAAACGCGGTACAATAGGAAATATTAATATTAAGTTCAATGAAACGTCGTAGAATAACAGGTAATGAGGGGATGTGGGATCACTCAGGGAAACTGGTCAGTATTCCGGATTTTACTACTAGTCTTGCCGCTCTGGGGAAGAAACTGTGGTGTCTGTAGTTAGAGG
>LS518299.1:15219-32229 GCA_900490845.1 Pristionchus japonicus
GTGTGTGTGTGTGTGTGTGTGTGTGTGTGTGTGTGTGTGTGTGTGTGTGTGTGTGTGTGTGTGTGTGTGTGTGTGTGTGTGTGTGTGTGTGTGTGTGTGTGTGTGCAATGAATGAAAAGCAACCATAATTTTTCGAACTCTACCTCTGGCAAATCCAATCTGTGCCGACACAGGAACTAGCAAGAAAGAGCTTCACATGAGTCGTGCAGCAGCAACGGCACTGAGAGGAGTGAAAGTCGAGAAACTAGAAATCAGAGAATACTGCCTCAATGGGATTGTGAGGTGCGTTGATACATAGCACTTTCGGCAGAGTCACAAAAATGTGTTCACTTGCGCACCAAATACAAGCCAAATACAAGCTGAAATGAAGTCGCATTCGAGCGATTCAGAAAACAATTGCAGAGACCGAATCGTCAGCTTTTGTCGAGACCATGAGGCTCGACATGTGCTCATTTCAGTTCGCAGAATGGAAGTGAAAATATTCGGTAAGCTTTTTCGAAAATACTCTAGGTGACAAACAAAGCCGAAACAGACGTTAACGTAGAGTGCCCGGGGGAGGGGAGTCGAATGATAGAAAAAATAGATAATGAGCTAAATTATCCCGAGTGTTCCAGCCGACCTCATAATCGATCTGATCAAACTGCGTGTTGTGGTGGATGTGTACGAGGTTCGAGGCGAACTTTCATACTTGGACGGCCAAACTTACTTCGGTGAGGCGTATCCGTTCTGGATTGGGGTGAGTTGAAAAAAAGGCGTGAAAGAAATAGGTTAAATCTTTTAGGTAGCCGGGCAGTTGCGTGCGCATCGCATTTCGATGAGGATGACAACAGAACACGATACATCTTTCGATCAAGAGGCCTATGGCAGAGTGAGGTCGCACATCAGATGCGAGAATGATGATGGGTTGCTGCATGGTCAGCCTCTGCGGGTGAGAATTGGGTGGAGCCTAGCGTTTGATCTTTGATCTTTCACGGTACCAACATTTCAGCCAGTGACAAGATCGAGAGGATTCAATCACAGATGGGCTTGAGAATCTGGACAACTTTCTAAAATTCATTCAACCTCAATACTTCTTTACTTTATTTCCTTGGTTCTGTGAATAATTGGCTATTCGAACTCAATAAAAGAACTGGCAAAACAATATTAGAAAAGTCCAGGGCAGTGCCTACGATGATTGGAAAAATAAAAATATGAACGATAGAAACGTCTATACTGACATCACTATGACAAAATCTCAAAGTTTGGATGCACTTTCGAAACAAGTTCATACAATGACATTGGAATTGGCTCCTAATATCTTGGGTAATCAACTGTTTCATAGCTTGGGCGTTACCCTGATCAGACATCCTTCTTGAGTCACGGACAGCACGCAATTACGGGCCTCGTTGAAGACGCTTGCCTCCACGAGGGCTCGGTCAGAGGAGATTATCTGAAACACTTGTAAATTGAGAATTACTTTGTTATAAGGATTACTTTATGGTTGAGATCTTGGAAGGCACGACACTCAGAGTAGTTGGATGTGTTTCACCTATGCTACTAGAAGAAGTGAGAAAATTAGAATCTTGGACGTCTGTTCTTTTTTTTCTTCAAAAACTAACGAATACGATTGATCACCTCACAATCCACCACGACGAGGAACCAGTCGAGTGGCTGCAATTTAGGAAATGAGGATTGGAGATCAAAGAGCAAAGATCCAGATTAGACGGAATGAACAACTTACATTGATAGAAGCCTCATGAATCCGCACCGTGTGGTGAAGTGAAGAGGAGCCGGAGGTTGACTGAACGATGGAATTTGTATTGCTTATCTCTCCTTTGTTTACGTGATCGCATTCGATTCATTAGCCTATTCACGTGAAAGTAAGTGGAATACTTCACCAATCAAAAGATAAGCGCACCGCTTTGCTGGACGCCTTCAGAATCAGCCCAGCGATTCGCAGTACGGCGAAATCAGAGATGAAGAGAGCAACGGCGAGGCCGTCCTTTGGCTTCAGATCGCCTGAAAATTAACCTCATTGTCACAGAAAAGCCATTCGAGTATGTCAACAGACTTGTGTTTCAGGGGGCTTGCTAAAGCGAAAGATGCTAGTGCATCATATTGTGTTGTAAACTACCACTCTAACCATAATAACCTCATTTTCGAATCCTTGAAGCCCATCCAACTCTTTTCTCTCGTCATGAAGTCAAGGGTTGAACCTCAACCAGGGACGGTGCGGTTAGTGCCTCACCATTCGCATGGATTTGAAGTCCTAAGTGCCGTAATATTTCGAACTCAAGTGCTAAATGCAATGCAGTTAGGTGCGCTCACCATGTAACGACGGATGGAACCGCAACCAATGACTGGATCGATTCTTCATGTGCAGCGGGCGAACAGGAGTGAGTAATTCTGTACAAGCTGGGTTTCCCCGGCTTGGGGTATCGATCTCTGGATGAACTGTGAAAAACCCAACAGAGTCATAGATCACACTTTATCCATCAACCAACACCAAATTGGTGAAGGGGAGAAGGGTTTATAAAGGAGAGAGTGGGTATGGAAATGAGAGGGATTAGTCTTGTTGACGAGCAGAGTGGAGAGGGGAATGAGAGGGATTAGGGATTTGGTGGGGAAATGAGGGTTCTTCTTATATTCAAATGGTTCTTCTTTCTTCTTGTACCAGCAGCGATCTCTATTACACCCTATTATCTACAATTCCTCACTATTCGATTTTGCCCGATGTGTCGGTAGTTTTGCATTTCAAGCTCCAGTGAAAAGCAATATAGTAAGGTGCGCTCACCATGAAGCGACGGATGGAACCTTAGCCAATGGCTGGATCTATTCTTCACGCGCAGTGGACGAACAGGTGACTCGACGGGACGGATCTCGAGTGGGAATTCCTGAGAAGGTCATAATATTAATGTTCTAGGCCAGATGCTGATGTGTTTCAGTGAAGCTACAAGAAACATTTGTTGATGTTCGGATGTTAGCTTGAAATTAGCTTGAAAGTGAATAAAATAGTGTGTACTTACAATCTTCATGTCCTTTCCGTCTCTCGGCCGTCCCAACTCCTCCACACTAAGTGGATAGGATTCAGGAGTGGAGATGTAGTCGGGGAAGAGAATGGTGGAGGCGTCTAGCAGGTCGGAGTGGGAAGAGTACTGTAAAGGTTATTATAGGGGTGGATTACGGTTGGATACGGTACTTACCCGAATGTGGCCCGTCCCGACTTGTTTTCCATTCTGGAGTACTATGACCGAAGCTAGTCTGGCCTCTTTGAAGTGCCGAATAGTGAATTGAAGAGGGTGTTTGGAACTGGCTGAAACGGGAATGAGTTTCAACGAATAAATTATTGAGATACGAGGTTTAAGAAGTTGATAGTCTCCAGGTTCATCTTCTATGAAAAAAACTTACAGTTTTTATACAATTGGGAAATGAACGTTGATGTGTTAATAGTCTCGAGGTTTTAGGTCTAAAGACAGCTTTTGGAATAAATAGCTCACCAATCGTGATGAACTTGTAGTTGACAGTGTGTGGCGTGAGCCCGGGATAGAGGGTGAGGAAGGAGGAGACTGCCTGCATGAACTACGATTCAGACTACGATGCAGAGTTTCCATCTCAAAATGACAAGAATGAACAGGTAAATAACAGTTCTACCTTGCTGCACTTTGCATGGTCTAAAAAACTAAAGACTCTGTCTAAAGAACTGTTAGAAATTCTTGAACTAGCAAAGGAGAGATTTACTGAATCGACGGTGAATTGAAGATTATTTGAAGCACATTCTGTTTCATTAATCCATTGAGAAACTTAACCTGTGACACCAGCAACCCTCCATTGATCCGATCGGGCATCCCTACATGTCCGGGACAGTAGGGAGGGTCTGATCTGAAGAGATTGAACAACTCAGCAGCAGCTGAGTGTCCTACTTTTGAAACATTTGCGATACACAAGTATGTTTCACATATTCTTCAAAATTCTTTCAATGTTCAATGAGGTAATAGAGAGCACTCAACCGGCGTTTCAAGCAAAGAACAACTTTAGCAGCTCATGTTCAGGAGGAAACAGGCATAATTCTCTGTAATATCTCACCTCACTGTCGAAGCATCAAGAATTGTGAGGTTAAAGTAATTGGCGATCGATTGGGGAGTGGGAATCATGGCTGAAATATCTGCATGTTTGAGTCTCACATTCTTCTCCAGGGACGATGTTACTGCTCGTAATAATGAATGGCCAGTACCATGCTATTCCGATCACTCGAGAACAACCATGATCAGAACATTGTTTATCAGTGAGCAACTTCGAATCACAAAGAGCGGTTCCTAAGATTAGCATCCGTCTAGGAACAAAATGAGTCAATTTGAGTACAATTTATGTCGACGATTGCATTACTGTTTGAAAGGAGAACGATAAAACAGAGTAAGTTCTAAAGATTGAGTTGAAATATCGAGATGGAGGGAAAGAAGAATGTCTAAAGAATGTCACGAAGTCTCCCGCCTAACAGAGACCAGTGATCTAATAGGTCAGAGGAGCGAGAGAAGAACTGTGGCAGTCATAGATGGGACTTGTTCGGCGCGGACCAATTCCAGACAACGTTAACCTTGAAATAAAACAGTGAAATTATGTATGCATAATTTTCGATGCAAAACGGGCTATTATACGACACCGTTTCCAAACTGACTTATAAAATCATGTCAATCATGCAAATAATGCCTTTGCACAGCATCGTATGCGAAATCGCTGATCAAAGGTTATGGAATTCGCACCTTAGAAGACTTGTTCTTCTCGTGATAGACGAGGATGTCCTCGAGAACTCCGCGGGCCTGTGATTGATTTTTATAACCTGATTTCCAAGAAAATATCATCATATGTTCTCTCATGGGCTATTCAAGTATGTATGAAACTCAAAACACTGCTGATTCTATTAATTGAACTGGGGTAGATTTAGAATCGCACCTTATTCACAATCACCGCGTACTTGCGCGTCTTCTCCTCATCGTCGCCGGACTTGGGCTTGTGCGCCTGAATGTTGTTGTTGTTTTGTTGTTTTGTTGTTGTTGGTATTGTTGTTGTTGTTGTTGTTTTTGCTTTCGCAGCGTTCGAGAGCAGGATCGTCAATCTGATTCTAGTATTCTATTGTAGAAACACTGAAACGCCACTGATCTTTCACGAAAGGAGCAAAAATAAGTTGATTATTAGAAAAGGAATGTGTTTCAGAGAACACTCTAAAAATGTGAGCATCAATAGTTCTATTGTCAGACGGGAATGGTCGTTTACGAACAATATTTGAATAATAACGCGTCTATACCGGCATCACTACACTGAGTCCATGGATGGCGAAGTAGAGAGCACAGTGTGGGAAGAGAAGAGAGTAGATCTCTTTGCACTGAAAAGATGTTCACCCTGATTTTTCGAGCACTTTATTTAGCAATCAGCTCCGTTCTAGATTCCTTTCGGTACATTTCCGAGCTGTGCGAACTTTAACGGAATCTCATTTCGCAATGCTCTTTCGTCGGTCAGACAAAGCGAGAGAGCATGGGAAAGTGAGAGACCGTTTGTTTTTTGCACTAGTTTTCAGCTTCATTCCGAGATCTACTAACTAGCAACTACCTGCTCGAGAGTGTAAGGAGCAGGCGTATCCCCGAGATTGTCGACGAATGCCTTGTACATTTCCTCGATGAGAACAGTGGCGTATTTGCGTCTGAACATGAACTGGGTATGCTAAATTCACAGAGACAGATGAACTCTGTGTTTCAGGCATCTGTCAGCCAATTCAGCATGCAGAAAGGCATGTTTTCCCATGTTCACTTGTCGATCAAATCATGACCTACTGGTACCTACAATCAAGGTTTTGACCTACCTGGCATAACAATGTACTCCAGTAGACTACCTACAGCAACTATTTTGCCTAACTTTTGCATGGTTTGAAATTGTTTTACTGTACACAAGAAGAGCAGCAGAACAGTTTATGGGAATTATCCATTCTCGTTTCCAAACAGAGCAAGCAATTCAGCGGTTTGTGAGAAGAAACTCACTCTAGGGAGTAATGATCAAGCGAGTGATACGGATACTACACGTGATCTCAAAACCCGGTTAGGGGACATGACCTCATAAAAGTCCGCTGGTAATGAGTGCAAGATGATGTACAAACCTATCCTCCGCTGTCTGTGAGAAGAATCTCACTCTAGAAACTAATCAAGCAAGTCAAGCAGATACTTCATGTAAGCTCAAACTCGGTGAGGGGTGATGACGTCATTAAAGCCGGCGAGTATTGAATAAAAGCAGTAATGCAAACCTATCCTCCGCGGTCTGTGAGAAGAAACTGGCACGTAGCAGGTCCTCGACTCCGACGCCGAAGTGGGCGCACTGAAGATTACTTGTTTTGGAAAATACAATTTCGTGATCTCTCGAGTTTCCTTCTCCATGTTTTGAAAACTTTTGGTAAGCTTAAATACAAATGTTGTGTTCAGTGAAACGTTCGTAATAGAAAAGTTTGTATTTGGAGTACTTTGTTCTTTGGACTTGATGATGGCTCCATTATTTTTCAGTCTCGGCAATTCGCTCTTATCAGTGATGATAAAACGCGCGGAATTGGAGAAAAGACGAGAGAAGAGAGCACAAATATTCAAAATTTGATAGTCTCCTCATTTCACGCGCTCTCTCGCCTCCCTAACCGGTGAGATAGTGTGCGAAATGAGGAGAGTTTTCCTTCACCTGTCACATTGTTTTGATAGATATAAGAAAGAACTGACCTGCCAATCGATGATCGCCTTCAGATCACCAGTCTGCTTGTCCACAAGAATGTTTTCCGTCCGGACATCTTAAAAACAATGGTAACTCATGTTGCGCGAATAACAGTCCACAATACTATGTCTGCAACAGCTAAGAAGGATATTGAAGGGCATCACGCAGCGAACCTCCATGCACCAGCACAGCCGGGATGCCCAGTTGAGTGTGGGTAGTCGAAGGAATGTTTCTAGCCTACTCAACTACTCGTTGGAATTCGCTCTCCCGGGCAACCCAACAACGAAATGTTGAACTTCGAAAGCAGGAAAAAAAGTGGCGTACCTCCATGCACTAACACTTCCGGAATGCCCAGTTGAGTGTGGGTAGTCGAAGGAAGGTTTCTAGCCTACTCAACTACTCGTTGGAATTCGCTCTCCCGGGCAACCCAACAACGAAATGTTGAACTTCCAAAGCAGGAAAAAAAATGGCGTACCTCCATGCACTAACACTTCCGGAATGCCCAGTTGAGTGTGGGTAGTCGAAGGAAGGTTTCTAGCCTACTCAACTACTCGTTGGAATTCGCTCTCCCGGGCAACCCAACAACGAAATGTTGAACTTCCAAAGCAGGAAAAAAAATGGCGTACCTCCATGCACTAACACTTCCGGAATGCCCAGTTGCGTATGGATAGTTGAAGGAAGAGTGGCGTCGTAGTACACTTCCAGTAGTGGCTCGACTTTCTCGACGGCCTACGATCTTCGGTTACAGTAAGCCACAGTACTTACAGTACGCCTAAGAAGCAGTGATTCGGTGACTGATGTTTTGTTTGTTAGAGTGGAAGCAAAGGAGATACTAGTCAAAATACTATCGTTGCCTTTTTGAGAACTCGTGAAACTTAATCAATCAACAATGAATGGATTTGAGAATATTACCTCAGTCAACGCGGGCTCCAACTTCTTCAGAGGGCCAAGCGTGCGCATGTATTTCTGAAATTTAAGCCATTGCCTTAGGCTAAGGCTAAGGTTAAGCCTTAAGCCTTAAGGCCTTAGGAATAGGTATGTCAGAATGAAGATTGACTCTCCTCATTTTGCACACTCTCTAACCGATCAAGCAAGCGAGAGAGAGAGAGTGTGTGTGTGTTTGTGGAATGAGGAGAGCCATTCTTCATTCTGACATCCCTACTTAGGAACCTAAGACTAGCTCGAACCTTCTTCGGGTTGTTCTTGTTGTACTCTGCGAAGACGTCCTTGGTGCGGATCGAGTCACTGCCGACACCGGATCTGGATGGAATTTACTCCATTTCTTTGGGTTTCTCACACTTTATTTCATTCAGCTTGCTCATCTAAGCAGACTTTGAGTCAGACAGAGCTTTCAGCACGTGAAGACGAGAGAATCTTTTTTTCTCGCCTCTCGTGATCTGGCGGACAAAAGGAGATACACGTGAAATGAAGAGAGTGAGACAGTATCTCTTTACCTGATAGAGGCCGCTTGTAGCTGGCCCAAAGTACGAGCGATCTAGAATTGCAGCAATCGCTATCTTTTTCCGCTAACGATCTCTCAACTATCGATAATGGCCTGCTCTTTGATCTTTTCGAGATTCATTGAAACTCAGTCATTCAAGTAAGAGTGAATTGAACAAAACAACTTCATGCAGTGAATAAGCATGCCAAAGCATAAGTCTTTCATCCGCTCGAGCGTCGCCGGCTTACATAAATGCATCTCTTGAATCTAGGCTTAAACTCCGCCTATTTAGGCCATGCCCACCTGCTTCATCTGCTCTAGTGTAGCAGGTTCGTAGAAGTGCATCTCCCTCGCACCTCCGATGTATTCCATGCACAGTTGACCGGAGAGGGCGTTCTAGAACTTGAGAATAGAAATATGGTCTCGCTCTTTCAAGTAGAGTTTTTGTACTCAAGGTGTATTTACTGATCTCCTTCGCATAATCAACTGGATATTATTTTACTTTTGGAACCCACCAATGATCAGAACTACGTCAACCTTTGCTTTACATTAAAGTGAAAACCAGATTACAGATAGGAGAAATAGTGATAACTGCTAGTCAGAGACAATAAGGAAGACTTCCTAAAGATTGCACGGTTGGACATGGTAGTTCTGAAGCTCAACAACACTCAACTTACTCCATCTCCGAACGCCGCTCCATAGAATCTCCTCGGGATCGCCGGCATGTCTCCAAGACAAGCGAGAACGTCGTATGCGTCGACCTCGGTGTTGTGCATCTGGGATTAGTAAATGACTCGCACAATGACTNGAATTAGAACATATTACTTTGTGTTTCCTTCTACTATGATGAATCATTTTCAGATTTCACCATCATGGAACGCCGTAGTCAAGCAGTTTCTCGTCGGTCGCAAGCTCCCTTCTTCCCTGGAACGAGTGTATCTCAGTGTGGGAAAGCCACCGAACGATCATACTCGGTTGATCATGACATTGGCGAAAGGAGAGGGGTGAAAACATTTAAAATGGGGAACCGGATAGATCTGTTGAATGATCATTCAAATGAATCATCGCAGCCTCGTAGAGCCTCTACAAATGAGTAGAGTGCAAAACAAGATCTTTTCTTACAGTAGGAACGAGCCTATCCATATGTATGCAATCTTCCCGGAAAGGCACTCTGGGAGGGTGGGCGTAGGAGGATGGTTGAAGAGGAACGAGCGATATAGCGATGTGAGTCTTCAATTATTATTAACTAAATAGCTTGATTTTTATGGTGTATAATGTCGTGAATGTCAGGAATGTGTTCCACACATGTATCACCTAACATTCAGGGCTCCGTGGAAGTTACGTGGGCTCCCAAGGAGATATCTTCAAATCAAAGACGTAGATATTGGGGGCTACTCATTTCCCTTGTCCTTCTCTGTGTGGTAGGCTCTGTTCGTGGGCTGATCAAGCGCGGATTCATCTTTACCGCAATAATCATGTCACTCATCTCTATAGTTGCCACTTCGGCAATGGTTTATGCCGGTCAAATGATGGAAACGGAGAAAAAGAGGTATGTGGTTTCTAATCTAAGATGTTCGGGAGATTTTCGATCTCGCTTGCGAGATAGCTCATGAAAGTTCGAAAAATTGTAGCGCAGCACACTTGTTACTGGTGTTGGGTCTCGCCAAATCTTTCCTATGATCATCATTTTATGTTATTCAGAGATCGCGCAAACCTGACCCGGTTCTTCTCCACCTTCTCTGGAATTGATATGCTCAAGATGGTTGACTTTGGTAAGGAAAAGCGAGACATCGTATGATGGAAAGTTGAGAAATGGGCAGGGATATGATTCGGGACTAGAGTGCGGAAAGCAAGAATTGATTCTCCTCATTCTGCACGATCTCTCGCCACTCTGACCGGTGGTAGAGTGTGTGAAATGAGGAGAGCAACCATTCTTTTTCGAACTCTACCTCTGACAAATCTAATCCGTGTCGATACAGGAACTAGCAAGAAGGAGCTTCACATGAGTCGGGCAGCAGCAAAGGCACTGAAAGGAGTGAAAATCGAGAAGCTGGAAATAAGAGAATACTGCCTTTTACGGGATTGTGAGGTGCGTTTGCGTTGAGAGACATGACACTTCTGCATTTTCGGCCCGTTTATTTGCGCATCTTTGACAAACACGACTGGTTACAAGGAAGTTCGAGCTGTTCTGAAAACAATTCCAGGGAACGTATCGTCAGCTTTTGCCAAGATCATGATATTCGACACGTGCTTATCTCAATTCGAAGAATGGAAGTGAAAATATTCGGTGAGCTTTTGTCGTGATTGAGTGTTTGACACTCCTTCGGTTTCTGCCAATAAACCTTCTTTCCTAGTGCACTATTTCTCTATCATACTCAGGTTCAGTTTGGCATTCAGGCACTTTTTGGATATCTGACCGAGACCCTATACATAGTCCCCATAATTCCCAACCCTTTTACCACGCGGTTGTTCTGGGCCAGATATCCAAGAAGGTCCGGCATTCGCTTCAAAGGGACGGCAAGAAACTGAAGAAGTTCCGAACTTTTTTATCCTGAATGTTCCAGCCGACCTCATAATCGATCTGATCAAACTGAGGGTGGTGGTGGATGTGTACGAGGTTCGAGGCGAACTTTCATACTTGGACGGCCAAACTTACTTCGGCGAGAATTAACCGTACTGGATTAGGGTGAGTTGGAAGAACCGAATTACGACCTGATACTTTCATCAATCGTTTTTGTGCAATTTCGGGATGATCAAAACGGAATTGATGGGTCAAATTTTGCCAAGAGAATGATTCTTTTAGATAGCCGGTCAGTTGTATGCACATCGAATTTCGATGCGCATCATCACCGAACACGATGCGTCCTTCGACAGAGCGGCGTATGGCAGAGTGAGGTCGCATATCAGATGTGAGAAGGATGATGGGTTACTGGCTGGTCAGCCTCTGCGGGTGAGGAGGTGCTGAGCCTAGCGATGCTGATCTTTGCTCTTTCACCGACGGTTTATCTTTGCAGCCAGTGCCTAGATCGAGAGGATTCAATCATAAATGGGCTTGAGAATCGGCTCAGCTGACGACAATTCATTCAGCCGTAAAACTTCTTAACGTCATTTCCTTGGTTCTGTGAATGAATTTTCGAACTCATAGAAAAACTCTGAACTGGTTATACAAGAGAGAGAGATATGAGAGAAATTCGATGAATTGTCTACGAAACTCATAAATTCTATAATTTACAGACAGCATAGAGACAAAATCTCATAGTTTGGGCGTTGTCCTGATAAGGCATCCTTCCTGAGTCACTGTGAGCACGCACTTTCTCGCCTCGTTGAAGATTCGTGCCTCGACGAGAGCACGGTCGGAGGAGATGGTCTGAAACATAACTCTAAATGATTGTAAATGGTTGCAACTGTTAGTTGGTTGGATGCGTTTCAGAAGCAGTACGAAACGACCTTGATCGATAGGGACTGATGTTCGGTGCTTTTCTACGTATTAAAAATTTCTTACCTCACAATCAACCACGACGAGGAACCAGTCGAGTGGCTGCAATGAAAGGAATAAGGATTTGAGATCAAAGATCAAAGATCAAATATTAAGGATCAAAGATAGTTCAAACGAATTGAGAAAAAACTCACACCGATGGAAGCCTCATGAATACGCACCGTGTGGTGAAGAGAGGAAGAGATGGAGGTGGACTGAATTTACCGAGTGAAGGTTTGGTCTCACGGTCATTGATACTCTCTGTGAAAGTGTTGTTAGGTTTAGATGATGAGTAAGTGATTAGGAAGTAGTACCGCTTTGCTGGACGCCTTCAGTATCAATCCAGCGATTCGCAGAACGGCGAAGTCAGAGATAAACAGGGCAGCGGCGAGACCGTCCTTGGGGTGGAGGTCGCCTAAAAATTAACCTCACTGTCACAGAAATCGCATTCAGTGGCCATGACTACATTATGTATTTACAAGTCATTCAAGTATTCGGGATGTGTGCTTTTCCGCGTATCAACATGTGTTTCAGAGAAGTTACAAAAGCGAACGATGATAGTGCATCATATTGTGTTGTAGGCTGATGCTTTTACAAAAAGATCCTCATTTCTCACCATGCAACGACGGATGGAACCGCAGCCAATGGCTGGATCGATTCTTCACATGTAGAGGGCGTACAGGTGATTCGACTGGTCGAATTTCGAGTGGGAATTCCTGAAGTATTCAGAATGTCGAGGGCACACAGAACGATTTGAATGCGTTTCAGTGGTTCTACAAGAAACGTTTGCTGACGATCGGATGTTCGTGCCATAGCTGGGTTTGAAAAATCACAATATCTATCGTCCTTGTTTGTGGCTTTGCTAACAAATTGAAATCAAAGCAGCTGTTCACGTACAATAGTAGCGGCTTTCCCTGCTCTCGGCCTTCCCAGTTCTTCCACACTGAGTGGGTAGGATTCAGGTGGAGAGATGTAGTCGGGGAAGAGGATGGAGGAGGCTTCAAGCAGGTCGGAGTCGGAAGAGTAC
This sequence comes from Pristionchus japonicus, assembly GCA_900490845.1. NCBI lineage: Eukaryota > Metazoa > Nematoda > Chromadorea > Rhabditida > Neodiplogasteridae > Pristionchus > Pristionchus japonicus. The sequence continues at coordinate 27,877 of LS518299.1, forward strand.
TGTAATGGATACGGTAGCAAGGATACGGTAGGGCACGGTACTCACTCGAATATGGCCCGTCCCGACTTGTTTCCCATTCTGGAGTACTATGACCGAAGCAAGTTTGGCTTCTTTGAAGTGACGAATAGTGAAGTGGAGAGGGAGCTTAGAGTTGGCTGAAATGCGAATGAGTTTCACTAAATGTACGATAGAGAAATGAGATTTGAGAAATTGATAGTCTCCAGGTTCATCTTCTATTGGAAAAATACAGTTTTCATACAATTGGGAAATGAACGTTGTGTTAATAGTCTCGAGGTTCTAGGTCTAAAGACAGCTTTTGGAATAAATAGCTCACCTATCGTGATGAACTTGTAGTTGACAGTGTGCGGCGCGAGGCCGGGATAGAGGGTGAGGAAGGCGGAGACTGCCTGTGAAGTGTTTTTAGAGTTCAATTATGTTTATCCATAGGTACAGCGCTCTGTCCTGACAATCAAGGGTGGGTGATTTGCATGAATAAACTGCAAATAACAGGAAGGAATCGGCGGGAAACTCGTCACTTTGTTTGCCCTTCTCTGGAGACAGCAATCGTAAGCAGAGTGAACAGTAAACAAAGTAGTGAACATCGGTTCAGTGTTTGTTATCAGTTTTCGCTACCGTGTTGACTGGATAGGAATTGAGTTTGACTTTACCTGTGACACCAGCAACCCTCCATTGATCCGATCGGGCATCCCTACATGTCCGGGACAGTAGGGAGGGTCGGATCTGAATGGATTGAACGGCTTAGCTGCAGCATAGTGGTGGAGCCTTGCAATATATTTGCGAAATATGCTTCACAAATTCTTTAAAGTTCATGAGTATTCAGTTAGCCAATGGGTCGTACTTGTTGAATGCTAGATTAACAACTTCTTTCGTAGCATGTCCTTACCAGTGGGTCGCTCCACCTAGCGTTGTCGTTCGACTGTAAAATCGCTTGACGCGGCAGCGCCTTTCCCTGTTTACTTTCACCTCGCAGCATGGCGCATGTTCCCAAGAACATTTTGTATTACCTCACCTCACGGTCGAATCATCAAGAATGGCCAGGTTGAAGTAATTGGCGATCGATTCAGGAGTGGGAATCATGGCAAGACTGAAACAGTGAGGGTGATCTTTCATTCTGGTTCCTTTCGATTTCTTCCTTCAAGCTAGAAGTATTGAATGGCCAATACCATGCTATTCCGATCAATCAAGAACAATCATGATCAGAACATTGTTTATCAGTGATAAACTTCAAATTGCAAAGAGCGGTTCCTAAGTTTAGCATCCGTCTAGGAAAATATTGACCTAGTAACGTACAATTTATGTCGACGATAAGATTACTGTTTGAATGGAAAGCGATAAACAGAGTAAGTTCTAAAGTTTGAGTTGAGCTATCGAGATGGAGGGAACGAAGAAGGTCTAAAGGCTGTCACGGGCTCGCGCACCGAGCAGGGTCCAGTGATCTAGAAGGTCTGCGGAGCGAGAGAAGAACTGTACCAGTCACAGATGGGACTTGTTCGGGGCGGTCCAATTCCAGACGACTGAGACCTGAAATGGTGAATGAACATCAATTACGTCAACTTTTGAAAGGAAAATGGGATTTTCTTCATCGCCGTTTATGAAATCAAGATTGCAATTAAGATTTCGAAATTCGAACCTTTGAGCTCTTGTTCTCCTCATGATAAGTGAGGATGCTTCTTGTTGAAATAGACTCCGTATCCTACCGTATCCCCATCCACATACCTCGCCTGCTCGCTCCACTCCACCACGTAGAGTTCGCCCTTCGGACCGCCGATCACGATGCGGAGCGTCTGGGAAATCGATAATAGGAACCAACTACAGTAACCCAATCGACGACTACCGTATCCTCCACAATCAATCAATACCTCTACCGTACTCCCAGCCTACCGTATGCTCGTCGCCTCTCGCCACGCACGCTGCCGTCGTCTCGGGCACGTACCAGCGCTGCAGGACCGAGAGCGACTCTGGAAGGGAATCGATCGATATTGGACCCCGAATACCGTAAACCTCCTCGATCAATCAATCAATAACCCTACCGTAATCTCTCGTTCCCAGCACGATCTCTCCGTCGATCGACCCCGTCAGCACGTATCGATCGGCGCCAGTGCAAAAAACTATCTGCAAACAATGAGGATTAGCGGTCCGAGTCTCTCAGAGCAATTGAAGTTACGAAAAAAAAAAAGAATTCACAATTGTCCTTTTGCAATCAAACTGAAGACTCAAACTGAATTTTCTGGAACAGCATCAGTCAATTGTCAATCCTAGGGTGAACAACGTAGAATCTGCGAAAGTTGTGAGACCAGGAGGATCTGTGATACTCCAGCGACTAATAGTCGGGGAAATCCTAGTGAACATAATCTCGAAGTTCCAGCTCCTCCAAAAATATCATTTTCGCGATCCTATAACTCAGACACAGCCCGAAAAAGTCGAACCTTGAACAGCCATTACTACCGTTGTCAAGTGTAGTAGAGCGTCAGCATCCATTTGCTAATGATGATGCAACAAAAGCTCACCTTATCCCGATGCGGCGTCCACGCGAGCTGCCGCAGCCCGGCGGTGAGGGAGCGCTGTGAGTGACGGACGATGCCCTGGAATCAGAATTAGTTTGCAAAATCGATGTTTCAGCTCGGCTTGAGAACCCGGCTTCGATAAGCGTGTTAATATCGTTTAGATTCCACAGCGGTAAAAGGAGTGAGAAATGTGGACAAAACAACCTTTGTTTCATGTTTACTAGAAAGGCTGGAATAGCCCTGCCTAATCGATTCATCGATTGATGAGGAATAAAATAACTATTCTATCGCGGATTTATGATAGCTACCTTTACAGATCCATATCATTTCGTCGATGATTTCTTCCATCCTCTGAATTGTGAACATTCCTCTATTCACCACCAACCTGACTCTTCCCGTAGTACACCGTAATCTGCTCGATTTCGCCCTCTCGACTACCGTACTCGCCGCTACCGCATCCCTCCTTTGTCTCGCTACCGTACCCTCCGTCCAGATCCACGTGCACTTGCCTGTGGCCGCCTGAATCAGTTCTCGATTTTCAAGGATCAAAAGAAAGTAAAACCAGTTCTCGATCTCAAATGCCTACTGTATCTCAAGGATTACGGTAGTCGACACTCGCCTCCGCAATCGATCGACAGCAGGCATCATGAAGGTACCGATCGATATCTACCGTAACCAATCGATAACCTACCGTATCCTCAGGTCCCTAAACCGATCAAGGACGTGGCGACGAACCAGATCGCCACCGATCTGCTGTGGGCCGATCCGATGGAGGGACTCCCCGGGTACGGTACCGTAATCGATCTACCGTAACCCTACCGTTCCCTGACCGTCCCTGATTCAGGGAGATCCATAACAAGGTGCGCGGCGTGAGCGTCTACTTTGGCGAGGCGACACTCGACCAGTGTCTGGTCGATCTCAAGATCAAACTCGTCATTAGAGGCCATCAGGTATACGGCAGTGTACTGTATTCAGAAGTAAATTATCGATCGCAGATGATGATGAATGGGTTCAACTTCTTCCACAACAGGCTGATCACCGTGTTCTCCGCCGCCGCCTACTATCCCGATAAGGTACGGTAGGAGGGTACGGTAGATCAGGAATCGATCAATAACATCAATCGATAAAATCGATATTGCAGCCCAATCGCGGTGCCGTGTGCACTGTGGACGCGGCGGGACGCGTCGGCTTCAAAGTGATCATCCCCTTCAAGAACAACGCCCCCGATTCGAAACGTGAGTTACCGTAACCTACTCTGAGACCTACCGTACCTACTCTGAGACCTACCGTACCTACTCTGAGACCTACCGTAACCTACTCTGAGACCTACCGTAACCTACCCTGAGACCTACCGTAACCTACCCTGAGACCTACCGTAACCTACCGCATCCTCTCGCAGCGAAACTCTTCCGTGGCGATCACGATGTCGCCAACGAGCACGACACTGGCTACGTTAAGGTCGCGCCCGGCGTCGTTAAGGTAATTAATTAGTAATTAGTAATTATACTAATTAAACAAATTGCAGAAACCGGAGGAGTCGTCGGGCGAAAAGGAAGAGAAGCCGAAGGTGGCCCAATAGAAGGAGGAGGGCCTCTATCTAAATAACAAACCGATGAAACTCGAATTGAACAGGTATACGGTAGGTTACGGTAGTTGGGATACGGAAATCATAAAGATTCATCACCAGCAGTTCAGCAGACGATCAGATGAGCCAGTATTGGTTGGCCAGTGGTAAATACAGGGGTATTGTATGTGCTGGTCGATGGTCGACCAGTGTGGTCGAAGATCGGCCAATGTGGTCGAAGATCGGGACTTAAATAGTACGGGG
>LS518299.1:67802-103198 GCA_900490845.1 Pristionchus japonicus
TCCGTCGATTGAAGATTCGCTCAATAATGGGCCCATGTGAAGTGCTCAACTGATCGTACAGACGAAGAAAATAACTCTGCATAAAACAAAACCTCAGCCTGTAGCGTCAAAACCACCAACTATGAAATGGCAAAAAGTCCAAGTGTAAACTCGGCCGGTACGAGGTACTCAGTGCTCAACTGATCGTATAGAAAAGAGCTCTGACAAAAACGAGCGATCCTTTCTACAGGCAGATAAGTCGGGTCATCATTTTTGAGCACTTTTCTCATCATTTCGTACTGTCTTTCTCCTCTCAGAGCCCCAGAGAGCACTCAGAATCAAGAGATCCTTCTTGGAATGAGGTAGGATCTCTTTGGCAGACATGTATCTTCATTTTGCACAGTGTTATCCCGTCAGAGAGGCGAGATAGCGTGCGAAACGAGGAGAGCACTACGGTGATCCGCCTTTGCGCACAGGGAGATAAGACCTCCACACGACCTGTCTGGGCTGTCAATCAGCGCTCTCTCACTTTCACACACTCTCTCGCCTCCGAGCGCGAAAAGTTGGTCGTTTGACGTGCAGACTACGCGGTGATCGAGCCTACGTTATCGGCGCACTCTCTCACTTTCGCCTTGTCTCTCGCCTATCGTACCTGTCTACGCGGGGAGAAGGGGCGAGCGCCCTCATCGTTCCGCGTACTCTCTCGTCTTGGCGAGAGAGCATGGGAAAAGGAGAGAGCAGACAGTCGGAGATTAAAAGCTTATCGCCCTGCTCTTCGTTTCGAGATGATTTCTTCATTCTGAATGATATTTCGGAGGTTAGAGAAGACGAGAGAGTGCGTGGAATGGAGAGAGTGCAGAGTGAGCTGTGTAGTCCCGTAATCGGACTTTTATGGGGTGATGAGAATTCCCGGCTTTTTGAGAAAAAGGAGGGGTGATGTTGGGTTGAAAAATTGGGGAGGAGTGAAATGAAAGAGATGTTGTACAAAGTTATAACTGATGGAAGTAATTGTTTCAACAACGAACAAGAACTAGAAGCTCGTTTCGGTTGATCCTTGATCGCGTTTTCTTTATTGAAACATGGAATGAAATATACAAAATCGAATAAAGTCTTAATGTCGTACTGCTGCATGCTGTTGGTGCTGCAGGTGCTGCTGCTTTGACTGCATGTAGGCTGCAACTGCTGCAGATTCCTGCAAAACATCCTGTCCATGGGCAGCTGCAGCAAAGGTGAAACCTGCAAGAAACGCTTTGTTTTGTATTTCTAAAACCATTTTTCTGCTCACATGAACATGGAATTGAACGTATTTTCTATAAAGTGTTCTCGTCTTATCCTTATCACTTGAGTTCGGTGTACGTCTAATCCTCTTCATTTTGCACTCTGTCTCGACCCTCTAACAGTAGAATGTGAAATACGGGTAATCTTCTCTTCATGTCCCACACTCTTACCGGTCAAAGTGGCGAGAGATTGTGTGAAATGTAGAGACCATTACCCGTTTTTCGCTTACAGAAGATAGCGTGCGAGACATGAAGAGATTACCAGTATTTCCAACTCTGGTTATCGCTGTAAATATTATGTGAGCAAGGTTTTGAAGCCAGAGAAGGCGCATTTGACCGAAACATTCAACTGCGTGAACTTTAACCTCTAATCACTAGTCTATTTTTAGTGCGACCATACAGTACCATGACTACAATACTCCTACCATATCCCCAACTACCGTAGCCTACCGTATACCTGCAGGGCAGTCTAACTGCTTCTGTTCTATTTGTAGCCTTGTTTCGCTTCAAGTGAATCAGAATGCAGCACTTACATTTTCACATTTTGCACAATTTCTGAATCAATTTCGCTTCAAAACAACAATCTCTCACATTTCCCTCCCCATCCCCCACTAATCCCTCATTTCCATCTCCCTCCCTCCCCTATTTATTCACCCATCTCCCTCCTTTCCCTCATTCGCGACTCGCTCGCTTCTCCACTTCGGTTGCCCCCTCCTCGATGTCAACCCCACCTCCCGCCTCGCCTCCACCAGCCAAGGACCCGAGGTACGCAGCCATGACCCCAGGAACCCTAGCTACCGTACCCCATTACAGTACTCCTCCGGCCGCCAATGGAACTCCGCTGCCGCCCTCCTCCACGATGAGCTCCGGCGAGAATATCGATGAGTGAGTTCGACCTACCGTACCCCTACCGTAACCTTACCCTGATTCAGGGGACGCCCCAACACGCAGGGCTCGTTCGAGGGTTTCAAGGACGAGGCGCCGCAGGGGTTCAAGAGTCGGACGCGCGGAAGGTACGGTATCCCTGACTACCGTACCCCTACAGTATCCCTGACTACCGTAACCTACCGTAATCTCAGGACGAATACGATGGGCGAAGGCGCAGAGATGGAGCGCAGCTTCCGCATGCTGATCAGGAAGGTCATGTCGAAGAAACACGCAAAGAAGGGCCACTATGTGCGTACAGTAACCCTACCGTATCCCGATCGATACCGTATCCTTCAAGCTACCGTATCCCGCTATGACTGCTACAGTCCTATCTCGGTACAGTAGGATGGTGGCTTATCCTGATAGGGTACAGTAACAGTATTCAAGCTACCGTATCCAGCTCATCCTATCCATTACAGTACCCCTTCAAATACGGCGAGGTGTCGGGTGTGATCAAGGCGGTCAAGACGGTAAATCGATACCTGAACTGATACAGTAACCTACCGTATCCCTCAGGTCCTGCAAGGCGAACCTCCCATGATCGAGATGAAAGTGCCCGCAGTCATCATTGGCGACATCCACGGACAGGTACCGTAATCGGTCGATAACCCTACCGTATCCTTTCCAGTTTGTCGATCTGGTTCGAATCTTCGAGATGTTCATAAACCCGGGCGATGCAAATCCCGGCTACCTGAACGCCCGTTACGTCTTTCTCGGCGATTATGTTGATCGGTAAGGGATCGAGAACTGAAATGGATCGACTACCGTACGCTACCGTAACCCTTCAGCGGTCGTCAATCGCTCGAGGTCGTCATGGTGCTCTTCATGCTCAAGTACCTCTACCCCGGCCAGGTATATCGACTACCGTAACCTACACCTACAGTAATCGATCGATTTCAGTTCGCGCTTCTCCGTGGGAACCACGAGTGCCGCGCCATTAACAAGGCCTACGGATTCTTCGCCGAGATCAAGGAGCGATTTCTCGACCCGGTAAACTACCGTATCCTACAGTAACCTACCGTAACCCACTCATTGCAGAGGCGAGCTCTCGATCTCTTCGAGTCATTCAACGACTGCTTTTCGCACCTGCCCCTCGCGTGCCTCGTCGCTGGTGAATATTGATTTTTTCTGTATCTTGGATACGGTAATCCTATCGCCAACTGACTTTTCAGGCAACATTCTGTGCATGCACGGAGGCATCTCGAGCAAGATGAAGACGCGGGATGACATCATGAAGGTACCGATCGATATATACCGTAATCAATCGATAACCTACCGTATCCTCAGGTCCCTAAACCGATCAAGGACGTGGCGACGAACCAGATAGCGACCGATCTGCTGTGGGCCGATCCGATGGAAGGACTCCCCGGGTACGGTAGACCTACCGTACCGTACCCTACCGTACCCTTACCGTACCTGATTCAGGGAAATCCACAACAAGGTGCGCGGCGTGAGCGTCTACTTTGGCGAGGCGACACTCGATCAGTGCCTGGTCGATCTCAAGATCAAACTCGTCATTAGAGGCCATCAGGTATACGGTAGGGTACTGTAGTCAGTCTCCAATTATCGATTGTAGATGATGATGAATGGATTCAATTTCTTCCACAACAGGCTGATCACCGTTTTCTCCGCCGCCGCCTACTATCCGGATAAGGTACGGTAGTGGGTACGGTAGATCAGGAATCAATCGATAATACCAATCGATTGCAGCCCAATCGCGGTGCCGTGTGCACTGTGGACGCGGCGGGACGCGTCGGATTCAAAGTGATCATCCCCTTCAAGAACAACGCCCCCGATTCGAAACGTGAGTTACCGTAACCTGCCCTGACACCTACCGTAACCTGCCCTGACACCTACCGTAACCTACCCTGAGACCTACCGTAACCTACCCTGAGACCTACCGTATCCTCTCGCAGCGAAACTCTTCCGTGGCGATCACGATGTCGCCAACGAGCACGATACTGGCTACGTTAAGGTCGCGCCCGGCGTCGTTAAGGTAATTAATTGGCTAATTAGTTAATTAGTTAAGCTGCTAATTAGTAATTAGTAACAAATTGCAGAAACCGGAGGAGTCGTCGGGCGAAAAGGAAGAGAAGCCGAAGGTGGCCCAATAGAAGGAGGAGGGCTCTGATCTAAATAACAAACCGATGAAACTCGAATTGACTCGAATTGATAAAGCACTCGGAGAAAAGTCTTTGTGTTCGAACAGCATAGTACAATGCAGTACAAAGTACGATGTTCTTGTGTCTCACAATCGTCATGAATCTTTGGTAGCTCTGGAGCTATGAATTAGGGGGGATGGACTGCTCAATCCAATCTGGAGACGAGTGGTGTGAATTGCTTAGCTTGCTCAGAATCGAAGAAAAAAACGTTCGCGAGCCTGACTTGACAGAACGGACAGGATGCCACGTTGACTCTGCTCCTCACTCCTCAGACGGTGAAAAGGAAACGGAGTCCTGTAGTACTCTAGAACGACGTTACCCAGTCTTACTTGATTGATCGAAGACGGGAACTAAGCCAATGACAAATCGCAGAATGCTGCTCCGCACTCTTACAATAGTCTTTATTCAACTCTCTACACCAACGAGAAAACAACAACAACAACACCTGCTCACGGTTAAAACATCTGTAACTTTCGCGAAAAAAACACAGTTAGCGATTAGAGCATAACTTCCTAAAATTTAAATTACCGAGATCACGATTTACAACAAAAAAAGTCAAATTCAGTCGATGTTACAGTATCACATCCAATCGATCGACTACGGTATCGATTATCGATCGATCACTCCAATTCGACGATTTCCAATCCGCAGCCAGCCACCATCGCACGTTGACGTCCGTCCGATTCACTGTAATATCACGATTGCTTTTCGTGCTTGATTATCCCACTCAGCTTTCCCACACTGATTTGTACATGGCCGACAGTGTTTCAAAAATCCTACCAAACTTACTTGCCAGCATTTGCACTAGGGTGTGTCAAATCGGTTCGAATACCTCGGATAACCGATTCTATTATCCGCCGGATATATTATCCGAACGATTCCAATAAAAAGGCGACTATCCGGTCGGTTAACCGAACGTGAGAGTGAAGACCCGGATATCCGAGTAAAACCGACGGATTCGCACGTAAACAGGGGAGAGGGGAGGGAGGACAAAGAGAGATTATGTAAAGATATGGAGGGATCAGACAGACTAATTGATCTCTTTACATAACTTTCCTTGTCCTCTCTCCTTCTCTCGCCTGTTTACGTGCGAATCCGTCGGTTTTACTCGGATATCCGGATCTTCACTCTCACGTTCGGGTAACCGACCGGATATAGAATATGACCGGATAATGAACAATGAAACTGAAATCGGTTATCCGAATGTCGACAGAGATCGATTTTTTAGATCGATTAGGAAGTGTGCAAATTAGGGTTGGTTAAATCGAATACTGTTATCCGAATGTCGACAGTATTCGATTTAACCAACCCTAATTTGCACACTTCCTAATCGATCTAAATAATCGGATCACGCCTCTAATCTACAATAACGATTAGCAAAACCACCACGAACGGCTCTTAATGCCTCAATAACCTCGAATTCTACATCGGCAACTCATGTTTTAATTCCCCGTCTTCCCTCCCTCTCTCACCTCATCACCACTACGGATGCCGGGTCGTTGACGGCGAAGACGCGTCGGTGGAGGAGCGAGAGCTGCAAGGGAATAACAATGGGTAGATAACATATCGAGTTGGCCGAGTGCCAAATTCCGCCTCAACCCCTTCAAGTGCGTCACCAATTTGGATATCGTATTCCTTGATATCGATTTTCAGATGCATACCGTACCTTTCCCTCCTCTCCCATCTCCAATACAGTAACCGTGCAGTCCATGCCCACGCTGACCACGAGGAAGGCGCCCGTGGGAGAGCGGAAGAGGGCGAGGTCTGCGAATTATCAGTTATCAGTGCGAGAGAATTCTGCTGCATTACGATTCGATGTTGCAACCGTTTCATCCATTGACAAGTTCTGATGGATATTACTGTTTAGTAGAAATCAACGGAATCAATCCCTTGGTTGTTTTCTCAAGTGCAATTCGATGTTTCCTTCTTTCCATACAACACCTCTGCGAGGGTTTAGCCCTCATCTCGCGGCGAGAAATAAAAACACATTATCTATGGTGGTGGAGCATCCACAAAGAAGGCTTTTCGCCCATCCCGATCAGCGCCAGGGACTGATAATGCATGCATTCGTTCATTCACCTGTGATCTGACAAGCGTGCGCGTCCCTCCACACCTCCTGCAGCTCGAGTGAGTGACCGGAGTCTGGAATGGAGGAGTCTTGCATCATCAACATGCAATTGTTCTCAATATGCAACGACTAGAGTAAGCCTCAGCCCCTTAAATGAGCGTGAGCTCACGCACACTCTGAACTCCCCCACCCGCCCCTAACGAGCATCCGAAATCGTGCACAACTGTGCCAACACCGTCATACGACCCCTTATCACTGGTTGCTTCATTATTCTCTTTAAAACAGAATAGTTGTGCTGTGTCATCACCACTGTAAGAAACAACTCGCCGTCATTACTCGATTCCGCCCTGATTCTCACCTCTGTACACGAATATCGCGCCCGAGTCCGAGCCGATAACCGTAATCCCTCCTTCTCCTTCCTCATTACGGCGGATTACGGTAAGCGCGGCGCGATCGATCGAGATGTCGAGGATGGGAGCGATCTATGATATTGATTGTTTGAGTATAGCTACCTGCTCTCTATCGACTAGAAAGAAACGATGGTTGTTGAGTGCTAACGACGTAACCTCAACATGGGAGGGGCGAAATCTGGGAAACTTTAATTTTACAGTATCATCTTGATTCAATCGAAGACTAGAAAAAAAAATAGGGATTGAGTACTACGGACGAAACATCAACATCGGAAGTGAGAGATTTGCGAAATTACTTTTTTTTTAAAGACCTAGCTTTCTCAAATCGAAAAGCTTCCTACGACTAGGGTTGAGTAACATCGCTGAAACCCAACGTCGCATTCACATTAAAACAGTGGAAGCTTTGTGATAGTAGCGTTTTGCGATCGCGTCATATTACACCAGCGGCACATTTGAAAGGAAAGTGATTTTCAAAAAAAACTCGGAAACATATTCTCACCTTCCCCTTATCCGCATCAAACTCGAGTCGTGTGAGAGTACCGGCTGGAAAAAAACACATTACTACATCTTCATTAATCAATAATTGTATCCATCGCCTTCACTAAATGGGAACAGTCCTATCGCTGCCCATAGCCGATAATTAATAATTACATTCTGCTAATCATACTAATTATGCTAATTAGTAACAAGACTGATCATGATAATTAGCAACTAATCAATCTTCACTGGCCTAGCAGTGATGTCCCGCAGAACTTCGTGTGCCTTGACTAACGGGATAACTTTACCATTTAATCAACTCACCACTGGTAATCGCATCGATCAGCAGAGTGCTGTCGGAAACGGGAGTTGGCGAGAGGTGCGCGGAGATCTGGAAGGGTTGAGGTTTCAGATGATGTTGAAAGAACAGTGGAAGCTCACTTCCCAATTCATTCTTCCTGGCGATCAGATTCATGAAACAAATTATCCTAATTGGAATTATTACATGCCCATTATCGGGCAGCACTGACAACATGAAATGATTTCGCGTTTCAATTTGTGGTCAAGAAGCAGCGCTGATTCTTTTCCCAATTGGTTTCTGCCTTTCTTGTCGTACTGTCAGAATGATTGTGCGCACTCTTAGAAAAAAAACTCTTATTTTTTCAGAGATACGATTGTGGTACGCGCAGATATGACAATAAGAAAGTTTAGGGCACTTGGAGACCCTCTGGAATCGCGTTCCCTCTCACTCACCCCCGTGTACGTGCTCCGATGCGCGACTGTCATTTCCCACGCTGCCACTCGCCTCCATCGCAGAGAGGAATCGAGACGGAAGATACTGAAAGCAGTCCGCACATTTGCGCTTCAGCACACACACATTACACGAGCTGTGCAATGCCACGGCACATCTTTCGAACAGTTTCTATTTTTTTCTTGACAGAAGGTACTGAAAAAGACGATTGGTTGGTCAGTGTTTCAAAGAGCAGATTAGACACAGTGTAGACACACTACGGCAGTGAGTACGATTATGCTTCGTGAGTTCAACAATCTAGTTCAGTTCGACTCGAGACTAAAGATACTGCAGACGACGTTGTTGGTCTGTGCTTCACAAATCAGTTTAGTACATCTGGTCCGCATTGCGGCACTGCTGCGCTGCTGTCATGTGCCAAAAATTCTGATCTAATTAGAGTAGAAACGAGAGAGTGTATTCCGTGTTTCACACAATGGATTAGACCTAGCAGAGCCACCCTTACCCTCTGAATTTGTGAGATGTTCAATAGAAATCAAAAATCCATAACTCAATCGTGACAAAAGATCGAGTACGCAGATTCGTTCGAGTTTCAGTGGGAACGTAAGATCCATCTCGTGAGCGCTCTGCAGTTGTTCCTTCACTTTGACAACAAAACATTTCCAAGGTCAAGCGCATGAGATGAAAGACCAAAGATCATGCAGCACTCAAGTTCTGATGGAGTTGAAAATCAAAAATCAAAGATCAAACTCACGCAATCTGCGCGTCCGCGAATGCCGCCACGATGCAGTTGCCCAGCGCGCACACATCGATTATCTGGAATAATTGATTATCGATTATCTGCAAATAATGATTATGGATTATCTGGGATCGTCATCAATGGTAATCGCGAGTCCCTGCAATAACATCTGAATCGTCAGCTCACGCCAATCCTCAGCCGTTGCATGTTCAGCGACTTATTAAGCAATGTAAAAACAAATTTTACTATTGTTAAGAAAATAAAGTCACTATTATCAAGCTGCTCTCACTACCTACTCATTCACACTACCCATGAAGCACAAAACATATTCGGAGTACAATAATCTAGAATCACACAAATTCGACCAAAGCAATCAACAACCGATGCTCTCAACCCCTAATCGTTGCCCGTCGGTAATCACTACAGTCATTGTTGCGCTAACAATATATTTTTGAGTTCTGATGAAGACGCGATGATGGTATAATCAACGTGCTTCCTTCTCTCACTTATTCAAACAGTCCATGAAACACGAAATGAATATTTACAGCAACGAGTATTCCGTGTAACTAAAAACTTTGTATAATCAATGCACTAACCCTCGAATCATTTCCCGTCGAGATCGCGGTGAGGGGCTGGTTTCTGAAAGAAATTTCATTAACACAACCTGGACTTTCTAATTCCTGCCTTCTCGCCGCTTCATCAGCACTAGACCATCAAGAAAGATCACAGGTTTCCAATCGAGCGCCTGCTGGGTACGCAAACAATTACTTTTGGAACCACATTCATCGATAACTCACCTACCGTATCCTACCGTATCCCCATCCTCACCTCGCCTCCTCGCTCCACTCCACCACGTAGAGGTCACCCTTCGGACCGCCGATTACGACGCGGAGCACTGACTGCGGAAAATCGATAATTAGAACCAGATCGATAACTACAGTACCCCTACCATCTACGGTACCCCAGCATACCGTATCCTCGCCGCCTCTCGCCACGCACGCTGCTGTCGTCTCGGGCACATACCAGCGCTGCAGGACCGACAGCGAGTCTGGAAGGGAATCGATCGATATTAGATCCCGAATACCGTAAACCTCCTCAATCAATCGATAATCCCACCGTAATCTCTCGTTCCCAGCACGATCTCTCCGTCAATCGATCCCGTCAGAAGGTATTGATCGGCGACAATGCAGAAAACGATCTGCAAACAACGAGGATTAGCGGTCCGAGTCTCTCAGAGCAATTGAAGTTACGAAAAAAAAAGAATTCTCAATTGTCCTTTGCAATCAAACCGAAGAAACAAATAATTTTCTGAAACAGCATTAGTCAATCGACGTTCCTATAGTGAGCAAAGTTGAATCAGTGAAATTCTGAAACCAGGAAGATCAGTGATTCTCCGGCGAATAATAGTCGGGGAAATCCTAGTGAACACAATCTCGTAGATGAATCTCCCCAAAAAAATCATTTTCTCGATTGCCTTCACAACCCCTCTGTGGTGTATTTGAGAATCAGTTCCCGTTTCCTAAAGATGATGCAATAACCCATCCCCTCCTCACCTTATCCCGATGCGGTGTCCACGCTAGCTGCCTCATTCCGGCGGTAAGCGAGCGCTGCGAGTGACGGACTATGCCCTGGAATACCACGCTGGTTTCAACAATTTCAGCATGGTGGATGCATGCTCCATGACTACTATGCTTTCTGGATACTCAAGATGCTTCGGTAGTATGGAGTATTACGATTCAACTAATATTTTTTTTAAACCAACGCAGAGAAATAATGCCAATCGATCTCTGTTTCAGCTCATCTAGGAAGTCTGGTTTCGTTACGCCCTTGTCTTGATGATTCCCGGGATAGAAAACAAAAACGAAAAATGACGACCAATCTATGCTTCATTCTCTGTAGGTATTCCGTTGTCCACATATTTTTCAATGAGGCAGAGAAATCTGGAGTACATTCCAAAAATCCAGCCATACACACCTGACTCTTCCCGTAGTACACCGTAATCTGCTCGACTTCGCCCTTTCGACTACCGTACTTGTCGCTACCGTATTCCTCCTTTGTCTCGATACCGTACCCTCCCTCCAGATCCACGTGCACTTGCCTGTGACCGCCTGAAATGAAACCAGTTCTCGATCACAGCTGGCCACTGTATCTCTAGGATTACGGTAGTCGATACTCGCCTCCGCAATCGATCGACAGCAGACAGGTCTTGAGGCGGCGCGAGACCACGACCAGGTTGCGCTGGAAAGAATTAGAATTGAGAATCGGGAAAAGTCCGGGTGCATCTTTCACGAAAAATCTTTGTTTCACAGCTTCGCTTAAAGGCGAAATACTATTCCATAGCGATAACGAGAATATTTGATTGCGGCAAAAAAAGCACATCCTTTGACTCCAACCACGAGTTCAGGAGAAACCAGATTCAATTTCCCGCATAACTTTGCGTGACGCTCCTATCTAGCAGAGGTCGGAGCTCAAGAATATTCGAAGGAAGTGAACCAGCATCCAAAAACCTTGGAAAAAATCGAGAATCAAACTCACCTCATTGAATCCTATTGCATACTCCTCGCCTCCTCTCCTCTCCAACCGCACCGGCCACTCCACTCCCAGCTCACGCGAGAGATCCTCTTCGGAAATTCATTCCCTAACCCCCGCCGAGAAACTGCGCTTCATCTTCCCTATTACCACTTCATTTGTCTTTGGGAATGTTGACACTGTGTCATGTGATGCAAAACACTACTACTATAGCTACAGACCCGATTCAGTGATCCGATGGGATGCTTTCATCATCACTTCGCAATACTCACCCCATTGAATCCTATCGCATACTCCTCGCCTCCTCTCCTCTCCAACCGCATCGGCCACTCCACTCCCAACTCACGTGAGAGATCCTCCTCGGATACGAGCAGGCCTGCAATAAACAGGATATTTAACTTGTACAGACCATGCGGAGTCGATTGGAAAATAGACTCTCGGTCTCCTTTCATTGGACTATCGGGGCATCAAACCACCTAGTAACTATCACCAAACCAGCCGGGTTGTGTCTCGCCTTCGGCCGCGCGTTACCTTACGCGTGCTTAATTGTAAGATACGGTTTCGCAATATCAGACAAACAAACAGATGCCGCTGTACTTTATTCAGTAGAAATGATACTAATGAGCAGGCATGAGAAGATGCAATTATTGATTATTCTAAAATAAAGAACCTACCTGTTACTAGAAAATGCCATCATCAGCCTTACTTGATAAACAGCTGGTGCAACAAATCAGCTAGTGTTCCACCATCCCCAAATCAAAATCACATGCAACAATCATGCAATCAAGTTCTTCCATTCTCGCCACTCTTTACCAACTACCGTTTTATCTAATGACAAGAGCAAGTATGGTTTTCAAAGCAAATTATGGCAGAAACAGGACTCGTGTGAATAAAATATTTGCGTACCTCCCTCCACCCTCATCCTCATATCCATCCATTCTACATGAACCACATACATGAACTATAAAGCACCCTACCAGGTTTCACGGAATCATCGAACGGTGTTTGTTTAAACAACAATAACACAACAACAACAACAACAACAACAACAACAACAACCGACCTCCTTCTCCCACCACCCTCATCCTCATCATCCGTCCATTCTTGCTGAGTGCCGTGCACTCTCTTCGCTCCCTACAGTACTCCAGCTGCGTGATCGACGTCTTCTCGAGACGCCGCGAGCGGGGGTACTGTAATGGGATTACCGATCGATAAGTGAAGATTTGCAAAAATGCAACCTCCTCTACTTTGAGTTTGTTTCAGCGCATAACGAGAATAATCTAATAATCGTGAAGCCTCTACTCACCAAATTCAGCTTCTCCGAAGCCTTCTCTTTGTCCAGAGCAAAGTCGAGCGTGCTCTCGCCCTCTGGTGCCTGGAATTAGTCTTTTCATTTCAATTCTGATCTTTGATCTCTAATCTTTGGTGCGAGTACTTTCCATTCCGTATGCAGACTTTATTGTATTTTCTACCCTGGCGGAACTCAGCAGGATCAGAACTGCTCAAGAAGAGTTCTTGTTTAGTTGTCCTTGGTGCACGAGTCCACCATTTCTTGGGCAAAACGTTGCTAAAGTTCCACCAAAATTCACCGTACTCTTGCTCTCAAACAAATTAATCAATAAGCCAAGCAATACCGTACCTGCTCTCCCTGTCCTCGCAGCGGCGCGTACAGTACCCGGCCGTTGGTCGTGCCGAGAATCACGTGCAGTCCCTGAGACTATCGATTCGAATTGTTAATTTTTTATCGACCAAGATTCCGACTCAAGATTAAGGACTGCGTAGCTAACAGAAAAAGATACTATCGTGAAACCAAGCCTTTCCTAGCGCTCAATTTTCACAAATCCCCAACCCTGATGCACCATCATCACAGAACCCACCCCTGACTTACCGTATCACTCGATCGATCGATCGCCACCGTATTCACGATCAGCATCTGGCTTCTCCTCCGCTTCTTTCCTTCCTCTCCTCCTTCCCCTCCCTCTTCCTTCCCCACTCTGTACCTCCAGACGCGCACCGTGCCGAGGCAGTGGCGGATCAGGGCCTGCAAATATCAAAAAGTGAGGTTCCCAAACTCTTTCAAAAATAGGGATTTCACGTTAGTCGCTATTAGTCGCAATAATATTCTCTTTACATCAACGGACGAAAAATAAACACATAATGAGCGCAGAGTGAAACTGAAAGTCTACTAGGAGCTAAACTCGAATCGCGCAGAAGCAGTGGCGGATTAGCGCCTTCAAAGAGAAACACAGTCAGGTGCCAAAGGATCGAAAACCCGATGTGTCTCCATTCTATTCTCTGGCGTAGAATAAGCAATAAGCAAACGATGGAACAAAGATCAACGATCAAAGAAGATCAAAGATCAAATTCCACTCACAATCTCTCCTCCGGTCGACTGCACTGCCACATAGGCCTCGCTCCCTCGCTCTCCCCTGCTCATCGTGGGTCTCGCGGTGAGAATGGTCGATCGATACGCGCGATCGCTCAGTACCGTATACCCGGAGGAGTCGGCGGGCAGGTGGTCTGGAATGGGTACTGTAGCCTTGACAAGTTATTGTCAGTTAATGATCGATTGCTTGATCTAGATACGTTTTGCATTGAAGGCAACTACCAATTATTAATGCTACGAAGGGGCTCGATTCATACTTTACCGATGAAACCAAAAATCAGGCATATTTTGCAATCGTAGTTTGTCTGTTTTCAAGTATGAGTGATGGAGCGATTGTGCAGCCATGCGCACCTATCCGTTATACAGCAGCCGTTGCACAATCTTGCCTTGCCACGAATCCGAATTTCAACCGTAATCTCCTCCCTCATCTCACCTGGTGGATGATAACTGCTCATCCGCAGGTGCGTCTCGTCGTGGAACACCGTGATCGCACTACTGTAACAGGGTCAATTATCGATTTTATTCTCGATCCGACTCATCTTCTCATAAATTGTTCTTTTATTCTGTTGACAAGTGAGACTACTCCAGCACTAGCAGATCAAAATTACGAAACTTAAGATATCATTGATACCCGAATTTCGCTTGGCTGTTCTAACGAAAGATCTCAGAACTTGTCTTCATCAAACACATTCGCTGACTAACTATCTACCGTATCCTACGGTATCCCCAATCAATACCGTACTCTCTATCGCTCCAACTCGTCAGATGCAGGAAGGATCCCTCGTTGTCCACCCATTCAGCTGGCGCGTCTCCAGTTATTTCAATCGATGATCTGAATTGAGAGACATTTCAAAGCTGATCATTTCTGCTTCACGGGTACTACGAATAGGAACTTTGCGCTGTTCCTTCGATTCGATCTGGCTAAAGAGTGCAAACAAAAATAAACGAGTTTTTTCTCTGGTTATGTTCAAATAATTCAAAATCCTTATCTCTTCTTTCGGAGATCACACCTTTCCCTATTCAATGTTAGTAAGTACTCACCCATCCTCGCCCAGACACTGTAGCTCGGTGCGGCGCGTGCCCGGCGCGATACTGCAATTGAAGTAGTTAGTGGACCTTCGAGATTCTTAGGAACTATTTTGAGATATCGCAAGGTACACCGAGTGAATCAGTGTTCTTATTCATGCTCAAAGGCACTCCATTCTTTCCCCACTGATATTGTCTCGAAGTCCGCTTTTACAAACTGAAAATGCAATCGCTCACTCCTCATCGTACTTCTCGTGGTGGTGAACGACGGCGAAGGAGCGGATGGGGGTTCACCCAACACGATGCACCCCTGCAGGCGCCTCTCTCTCAAACCCGGCGCATCTAGCACGCACTATCTTTACGACCGAATAAGAGGCTCACCCCTCATCATACTTCTCGTGGTGATGAACGACGGCGAAGGAGCGGATGGGTGTGCGGTCGCAGCTGGAATTGGAAGCATTTCAAAAGGATTTTTTAAAGCTGCCGAGTCTCATCAATTGTTCCATCCTACCAAACCTGAGAATACAGAACAAACGTGAAGCAACCATTTTTATAAGATACCAACTCCTGAAACAATTAACCAACTCCATTTTTCTGAGTATTGAATAGCGTGTGAAACAGAGATGGATCAGCCAATGATCAAGAACTTCTTAAAATCAGCTTTCCTTAAAAAATAGAGGAAACCCACTCCCTGAACTCCTCCCTTAACTTGCTTCCCTCTATGAACCTCCTCTCTGGTTGCTCGATCAGACTGTCGAGTGGGAGGGAGAACAGCGAGCCGGTCACCGAACCGTAGACAATCTGCAAAATTATCGTAATCTCAGGAGGTTCTGCGGGTCAGCATCATGGCTACGATAGCGCAATTACATCGAGTAGATTCCACGATTACATTGTTTCCTGCATGACAGAGGAAGTATACTTTACTTACAAGCCTTTATGGCTCTACAAAATCGTAGCCTAACCGTAGAGAATCTGGAAATTCGTCAATTTCTTGCTAAGCAGTCATTCGAAAACGGCGTTTCAGAGTCCGTTCAGATACCGAGCAGCCGCAAGCATTTCGATTTTTCCCACCACTCTCTCTCACAACGCTCCCCCTGCTCGCTTACACATTTTCGCAGGTTTCGTTCCTGTTGCACAGGTATTTGATCAGGCGAGAAATATGAAAGCATCAATTGCATAAATTCGCGCATCAAGTACGAAAATAACTCACCCGTCCCTCCGCATCGACCGCCAGCGACCGCACCGCGCCCACTCTCGTCTGGAACCTTCTGAGCAGGGAGAATCCCGATTCGCCGATGGACCATACGCACAGCTCCTGGAACAGTGCCCCTCAGCATCGTGATCCAATAAAAAAACCAATGAAATGAGCACTAGGTTGGATGCTCAACATTGAATATGAAATGTCTCTTGCATTCATCAAATTTTCATCGGGTCAATTATAATAAGTAGTCCTAGCCTCGAATCCGCTACCATAACCCTCAACATCCCCAATTAGCTACCGTAACCTTCAATCAGCTACCGTACCCCATCCTCCGCCGCCGAGACTGCCATCCTCGCCCGGCTACAGTATGCCACTGACAAGCTACCGTAACCTCCAATCAACTACCGTACCCCATCCTCAGCTGCTGATACTGCCATCTTCTTCAGTCCACAATACGCTACTGCCAGCTACAGTAACCCCTTCATCTCTACCGTATCCATGATTCACTATCGTACCCCATCCTCAGCCACCGACACTCCCATACTCGCCCGGCTACAGTATGCCACTGACAAGCTACCGTAACCTTTAATCAATACAGTACCCCATCTTCCGCTGAGGACACTGCCATCTTCTTCAGTCCACAGTACGCGACTGCCGAGGGTCTCACGCAGTGAGCTGCCTCCTCCTTCTGCAGTAGTTCGAGCCAGGCGGATTCCCTGATCAAGGATGGGTTGCATCATCACAACGAAATTCAAGCCACTGTTCAATCAATGATGATCAATGACGCTTCCTGTGAGTGCCTTGGGCCACTCCCTAACCACCATAGTCCCACTTTTTTTCGAAAAAGCACGAAAATCGATCAACACCGTACCTGTACCGTATCCTCCACAGATTGATCGCGCGGTTCTCCGTCACTGCGACTACGGTAGCCTCCGATCGATCGTCGCACCGATCGACGACTGCCATCGAGATGACGAAACCCTGAAAAAATCGATAATTCAATGAATCAATGTCATGCTGATGGGAGCATGACAGAACCGCAACGACAAAAGCGCAAACGGGCTTAGAAAATCGCCAACGACAAAAGCGCAACTCCGTAATTTCGGCTCAAAGTAATGTTTCCGATCTGTGGTTGGATTCATTTGTGATAGGATGCTTGTCCGATTCATTAGGGATCGAATGAACCGAACCACACATCGGTAACATCAATTTGGGCTGAAATAAACAAGTTGCGCTTTTGTCGTTTGCGATTTTTGTGTTTGTGCATTTGTCGTATTTGGCGATTTGCGCTTTTGTCGTTGCGGTTTTGACGTGCCCCCCATGCTGATCAGTAGTAGGCGTGTTTGAAAACTATGTTCTAACTGCCCTGCGACACTTGTGCTACGCAGCGCCTATACATATTGAATGAAGCGCAAACAGTAATGAGTCGTGAGTCTCTACCAAGACAATAATAATATTTCAAGGTACTGACTTCGTCCTCTGAGATTAGTTCTACACAGCGCAGTGCAGAGGGCGCTGGTATCAATGAGTAGGCTGCACTCCGTTTAAACCATTGCGTCTTCACTAAACCAGAAGCCAGTTTGATCTGCGCACTTTCTCGTTGCACACTCACGATATCCCTCCCAAGACTCTTTCTTGGCAATATATCTTGAGAGATTCGTTCAAAAAAAAAAACTAGCCCCTGTCCGTTTTTCATCGGCCATCATTATTTCAGCCGTCTCTTGGGCGATAACAAGTTCAGGAACTAGCACTAAGTCTTAAGAACTGAATCTTCTCCAATATTGCCGAGACTCATAAAAAAGGATCAATAGAGGAATCCCAACTCACAATGCCTCCGCACTCCTTCGTTCTGCTCGACTCCACCCCCGCTCTCGTTCCCCACAGCCGCACCTCGCCCATTGCGGAACCTGGAGAGAGGAGATTACTCCACTTGAAGATTCAAAGATCCGCAGTGTCTCTAAAATGGCCAGGGAGTGCCTGCTGTCAATGATCAGTTTCCGGAAAAGTTCTCATCAACGAAATACTAGCGGAACCTAGAGAGGAAAGAGTGGCTACGTTACTCTTCAAAGACAAAAAAAAAGAGTTTCACGAATCCTACATAGATGCAAAAGCAGAAAGTCAGCGATGGTTGCACGCGACACCAGTCTAATAATCAAATGTTTAGTGCACCCGTGGAAGCGATGGTTCAGTTGTGGTTTCACAGTTCCTACAAAGTTGTGGGCCGGGACTCCCTACGATCGTGAGTAAGAATGGAACTAAACTTTTTTTTGAAACAGAGAAAGCTTGCACACATGCTCAAACTGGCAAATGAGTGACAGGATGATTCGCTTTTCACAACTTGGACAAAGCTAGCACATCATTGATGAAGCTAGTACTAGTGTTTTTGTGCTTTTGTTTTTCGAATATGAAAATCAATAAAATCCCAGAAATAACCCACTCACCCGCAATGCACCGCATCTGCTTCCACCGCTCCTTCGATCCCGCCGGGAACAGGCAGAGCGCCGACATACTGTAATGGGGATACGGTATTATTGATTTTTCCAGTACCCAATCAGTATTTGATCATTTGCTTTGATTTTTCAAACACCATTACGATCGTCAAATTGTAAATCACAACCTACACTCGCTTATGAACAGATCTTGAAACTTCGAAATCACATTGCTTGTTTTCCACCGTATTCAGCCCATCCCTGAGAAAAATCAATAACTCACAGCAGTCCGCACTTCGCGCCATCGTACTCGGCTACCGTATCCACCCGCAATCGATTGGCTGCTGTATCGATCGATGCCCTCACGCGGAGAGTCCTGCCCGATCGGAGGACGAGACCGAACTCGGAGTGGTGCTGGAGTTTAAGGAGTTTTTTTTTTACTAAGAGTTTACATCAAGTTAAGGAACGGGATCCCTGTCACTTATTTACTTTGTTGTTGAAACCCAGGCGAGCAATGCAGCAAACACAGTGAAACACGAGTTGATGATACACTCCTGATTGCATACCCTTCCAGTATCTATTCATTACCCATACAAACTATCATATTCCTACCTACCGTAACTCCCAAGCTACCGTATTCCTACCATACCTCTTTCTTTCCGCATACGCGAAGGTGCTCTTACAGTAACTTGTCGACTACCGCACTTCATGCACAACTAACCTACAGTAACCTACTCATACCGTAATCCGGATTCTACCGTACCTCTCTCCTCTCCGCTTACTACACTCCTATCTACCGTAACTCCTAAACTACCGTAACCCTACCGTACCTCTTTCCTTTCTGCATACGCGATATTGACGATTTCGTCAGCGAACGAGTGGATGCGGGAGGAGGGAATGGAGGGGATCTGGAAATATTGAATGATAGAATCATCAATTAGTCAGTCATATGACCTCATTCTAACTTGCGCCTAGTGAACAATGAGGTGGCAACACCCTTTGGTGATTGAGTCCTCACACTCCCCTGATATCTCTAGCGTTTGGCGTGCTTTGCTGCGAGGTGGTCACGCCTTCCCTAAGAAAAAAAACTAATCGTGTAAAGTTACTTGGCACATTGAGGCCTCGAATTCCACTGATATTTCTTGCCAAAGAGTGCCTTTGCTGGAGAGTCTATCTTCGCTCTAAAAAAATACGAAAATACGGCTACGGCGTCTATTCACAGTAATGCATCCACATCCAATCGATAACTACAGTAAACTTACAGCAAGCTCCGCCTCCCTTATCACACAAAGCAGCGAGGAGCCCGTGACGAGTAGGGAATCTGAAGAGAGTAATTAGGCCGTGTGATGACATTTCGTTTCAGTCACTAATTTTCACTAATTTGAAACAGAAAGATGTGTGTTTCGCGCATGATTGATAAACATTTGATACCTGCCGTAGTCAATATACAGCAGTGACAGCGAGCAATTCACAATGCATTTATAACTTGCTATCGTTTCACCACTACCCCAGATCCTCCTTTCACCAATCTTCTCTAGCTCGCAATCCCCCCATGTACTCTCAATCAGAATCATACTGTACAACAGTGAAAATCTCAGCCCTGATCGCCAAGTGATTTTTTTTATAATTCACAATCACTCACCACTGCCCTCGATCCTCTTGATGCCCATCACCGGTCGTCCGCATCCGCCGAATACATTCGTCCTGCATGTTATCATTATCTCCTTATCTCTCTCCACAACTCTATGGTTCATATAGAAAGGTGTGCGCCCTCTCTCTCTCTCCTCTTTCTCTTTTAGGGAAAGAATTAGTGAACTGTGAAACCATTGAAATCTCCCACGAAACGCACAGCGTTTCAGAAGGGGACATTGAGGAGGAAAAGTGGGTATAAGAGGCGAGCTTTGGCAGCTGTCTTCAACTCGTGCGTAGCTCAGTCGGGAAGAGGACTGACTTTCGCTCACAAGATCGTTGGTTCGATCCCCGTCACAACCAACGTGTTTTGCAAAGCCTCGCCATTTTCAAACTTCCCGCCAGTCTGCGCATCAATAACTGGATTCAAATACAAATGTCCGCGAACAGTGCATTCCGAAACGCTGTGAAACGAAACAAAAAACCGAAGAGAATGAATACCTGCTGGCCAGTCGATACTCTCCATCCGGCAGCCGAGAATACACCTCGAGGTGCGGGCCGACGCCTGTATTTCCCATTGATGAAACTTGTTTGACCTATTTCTCCAATCCCGCCTATCAGACATGCGTTTTAACGTATCTACTAGAGAAGTCGCATGACTGATTTCCAATGTTCTCGTCGTTTGCTGTAGAAAAACATCAAAAATTCAAACGCAGAGTATTTTGCCTAGAAAGAGCACAACGCCGCAATTTTAGTCTAGCGCCAAAGCGGAAACGCGGCGTGTTGATGCCTCGTAACGGACAGGTAAGGTCAGAGTCTTGCCAGAAGACGATATCGCATCGGAAAGTTCGTTCACCCTACCCTCTCCTCATCCCGCTTCCTCTTCTCCCTCTCCCTATGTCCAACCCCACATTTGCGCAATAAATTACCAGAATGTGTCGCAAATCAGTCCAAACATGGAAGACTGTCACGTTTCTCTAACGGTATTATCGTCCCTCCTCACCTGAGATCACCCTGCACTCTCCTTCTCCCTCTCCCTCTGTCCACACGCACAGCCGTGGCAGCTGCAGCAAAGAGATGCTGCTGCTGCTGCTCATCTGTAATGAAATTCCTTCCTCATGCGGCAGCGTGGCTTTCAATATGATTCGAGATTCGAACCGAGGAGAGGAGATTCTCGAGAATAGAGCGGAAGGTCGGAATATGAGCCAATAACAGGCGATTGGGCAACGAAAAGATGGGCAAAATCAAGAGGGGAATATGAACTTGTACAGAACACCGCACTAGCCAACGAAATCTAGATATCGTAATATTGGACACCGTAGTCATTGGTTATCGCCGATTGTCACTATTTCAATCAATTTTCATAATTTTTTTTTGCTGAAATATTGCTAACTACTCCAATAGTAAGATAAGGGGTTTTTCCGTCAGCATTTCGTGATTGTTGCTTCCTCAAAACTTCAAAGGTACACTCTTAGGATATTGAACCAGTTCGAAATTTCAACAATCACATTTAAAACAATCCGTTTATCAATTGCAATAAGTTAAAGTGAGTTCAGGGGTGGTTTTTGAGGTGCAAATGTGTTTGTAACTGGAGTGAAACAGAGCCGCGGTTGGGAGCAAAATGTGTACAGATCAGGAAATATGAGCTATTTAGACAGTTAGACTCTCTCCATTTCACACACTCTCTCGTCGGTTAGACCGAGTCAGAGGCTACATGAAATGGAGAGACATTAGAATATTACAATCGAAAGACTACAAAGGTGATTATTAACAGATACAATAAATGTGTGAGATTTAAGAGAAAACTTTTGAATGCGAGTCACCATCACTATATTTCGCACATTTTCTCATCACTTTGCAAGTGATAGTGTATGAAATACAGAGAGGATGGGGAGGGATAGTGTGGTGTAGAACGTCACTACGTGTCGTATTCGTCGTCCTCGTCGGCTGCATTCGGCGCACCGGGAGCCGGCGCACCACCGGCGGCCGCGCCGCTCGGTCCCGGCTGCGGCTGCGGCTGCGCCTGCTGCAGCTGCTGCGCCATAGCCGCCTGCTGCGCCATAGCCGCCTGCTGCTGAGCCAGCTGGTCCTGACGCGCCTGCAAGGGATCAATGAGTAGAGTTCAAAGATCAAAGATCAGGAATGAGAACTTTTGACAGCCCGAAATTTGAGTATTTTTTCCACGCGACATACAACTCTCAAACCAATCCATACAAAATTAATTATATTTAGGGTATCCGTAAAACCCCGATCCCCCAATTAAATTGTGTCCTGATCTGCATGCTAGAATGTTCGTAAAGACATATTTCGAATTCCGAACTAAACTCTTCCACCGATTTCTCCTCCTCCGCAACTACTAGTTTGGACTGTTTCCCAGTCGCAGACATGTCAGTTCTCTGGTTGCCAGGAGCCCTCGCTAATCGAAAGAAGCAACCACAGCGGAACTAATTTCGTAAAAATCTCGCGAATCCACGCCAAAATCACACGGCTTCCTCCAATTTTTCTGTCTATTTTTGTTCTTGCAAAGCGAGCCAGTAATTGGTCTGTTTGTGCAACCACAACACTGCGTTCTAATTCTCCGGAATGTGATTCTCTTAATTCAGCCAACTTATGATCTGCTGAGAGCGCGAGAGAGCACGCCAATTTGAGAGAATTCGGTCAATGTTCGCTGATTCCCGTGACAAGCACTTTCGCGTTTCCGCCGATTTATCGGTCTGTGAGGGAGGAGTTTGCGGGTGTGGCCGGGGGTATTTTAGGAGGCACCGTAATCTCCATTCCACAACTCTTCTATATCTCCAACCAGCACGAAGACTTCCAGCTCTGGTAGCTCAACCATAAGTTCTGTTTTCATCCGAAAGCTTCGCTTCGCTGATTGGTAAGTCACCACGCAAAATTAATACTATTCTCTGAAACTCCGACGGTTCTGCAAGAACCACAGACCTTTTTCTAATTCCCCGTACAAAGCTTTCGGATTTCACTAAAGGATGAATGATCTCTTAACAATATGTGTTCTCTGAAACGCACCTCCGACCGGTGATAGACCATTCGAAATCAATAGAGATCCTTGCAAATCGTCCATCTCTTCGTCCTGTCACTTTTCTCACCGCTGTCTGACTCTCTCATTTTCCCCTGCTCTCTCGCTCTGTTCGACCGACAAAAATGTGTCACTCTTCCCACTTCTGTCGTCTAACGACAAGATGTCCTCCCCCTTTTTTCTCGTTTTCAGCCGCCGTTTCTCCTAGCTGTCACTGTGTTTAGCTCGCCTTTTGCTATACAACTTTTTCGTTTCCCGGAATCTTCTAACAGTAAATAATTTTGACACTTCTACGGAGATCTTGAAAAGAAAAACGAAACTCAAGGCAAGTGTATTCTATAATTCCCACCCGGTCGTGACTTGTTCACTCCTCCTCTCCGCTAATAGGGCTCTCATTCTTTACACACTCCTACTTTTCTGTTCCATGCGACACACTGCGTTCCGGATTCGCCCAGTACGAAGTTCGTGGTGAGAGCTATCTGGCCATTGGGACGTTGCCAATTTCATAGTGTGATTCAGTTTTCCCTCGGTTTGCTCTCTTTCTCTCGCTCCCGCCTCATAGAACGCAGTGCGACATCCATGCAGTACACCTACATTTGTTGCTACAGTCTTTTCCATTTCTTTTCCATCTTTTCCATACTCGACAAATGAGCAAAAATTTCATACTAAATGCATTCCGTGCTTCTTACTATTGCCCAAGCCCGTGGCGATCTCACTAAATTCGCCTAGACACATTACCCTCTATGCGGAAATCGCACCTTATAACGCCATCTACCACCTCGTCTTCCATATTTTCGGCCGAGTCACGACTAATTCTGCCTATTTTCGCGCCTCGCACCCCAAGTACAACTCCCACTTGCACAAACTGACCTTTCACGCACAAACCAATGCTGCCCTCGGCTTCTAACCCACAATAACCCTTTCTTTTCCACCAGCTTCTGATTCAATTCTCCCTCAAAACAGCGCTCTGCGAACTTACATCACTCTTCTGCCTCTTTCCAAGTCAAGCCGACCCGCAAGCCCGCTGCCCTAATTTCTGTCCCCTTGACCCACACTCACTTGTCTCTGTGACCTATAAGCCAGTACTCAAATTTGAGAGAATTTCGCGGGCCCTCAGTGCTAATCCCCATCCAACAACGTGAGAACGCTCCACTATTTCCGAAGTCAAATCCGGGCATTGAAATTCGGCAAATTCACGTCAACCCAGAGTGAATCTCTCTCCTGACTTTCGCTCACTTCATCTGTCGTTTGGTCTGCCTTTTTGAGGTCAGTCAGGGCGATATAGCAAGCAAAACGGAGATAGCTAGTCCATCGCTCGTCATAAACTAGAGAACTATGGTCGCGTCTCTTTACCCAACCCACTCTGTCATCGGTCAGACAGGGCGAGAGCCCAGAGTGAATGGAGAGACTCATCACTCATTCCTCTCAATCCCGGAAATGATCCACGCCAAATATTCCCCGCAGTAGAGTGAAGTGAAGTCCCTTTTCTCTGGCTGTCAGGACTACCGGAATAACCATCACTCTCTCTCCTCTCCTGTATTCGCATCTATTTGACTGTCTGATGAGGCGTCTAGGACCTACCAGGAACCATAAATCGGCCACTTTTCTTGATTGTGCTGACATAATCGCGAAGCAAGTTACAATCTGTGCCTTCGTCCAGCCAACCATCCGCCCTATCTCGATATCATCTCCTAGTTTACGTTCTCGCTTCTCGTTCTTAACACTTCTAAACGTTCTCGCTTTCTGCGCCTATTTTAGCTATTCCCGCAGCTCGATAATCCCACCTCCAAGTTGCGCCTACGTCAATTTTAAGCAATCTAATCTTGATATCATGCGGGGGTGCAGCGAGCTCTTGACGCACTCCCCGACATACCCGACCCCATCAACTCAATGGCGCGAGCAGTAACGAACTCCTCCGCGCTATCCCATTCTCGGTGCCCGACCCAGACCACTTATTGTAAGCCTTGTCCTAGAATAGCCTCTACGTGATGAGGAACTTCCATTTTTTTTACTTCCGTTGTCGTCTCAATTGGAATCAATCATTGGTCCAGAGAACAGCTTACATACAATTCCTGAAACCCAACCCCTCCTCCACCATTCGCTCTGCCTTTCTGTACTCCATTCGCTGACAGTTAGATCGATTCCGTGCGCTCTTTCAAATTCAACCATAATTGCCCACTATCAAACGCATTCTGACCCCGCTACTCCCGAATTTACACCCACTCTCCTCTCTTCCTTGGATTCTGAACTTTCCTCCCTTGAATCATCTCTTCCATATTCTGCGTGTTTCTCAGGATCACTTCCTCACATTCCTCTTTAATCTCTTATTAGTTCCGTCAGAATCATGGCGCTCTAGCCTAGCCTGTTCTCTTCACCGAATGGTTCAGGCACCTGGCGTTTCGATTATTGAAAAGTCCCGATATATCATCGTGTTAGGCCACCTTTTCTGCACTTCTCTGTTTTTGGTCCAGGAAATTCTCGCTGAGCATTGCATTATACGATTTTCATTCTCATTAGTGTGTACGTAGATCAGGCCACAAACCACGTTCTTGTCAGCCCAACTTCCGAGAAAAACACAGCACGTTTCCTCCAATCTGCTGCTATTTCCGCCCATCATCGTCCATCTTTGCAAAAACTTCCACGCTTCTCGCACGTTCCCAATCTCCCCCTGTCTAATCTCTTGTCAGAACGTGCTAGAGAGCATGTAAACCGAAGAGAATCAGAACTCTGATTCGTTCTCTCCTAGGTAGTCAGACAGTGCAAGAGAACGTGAAAATTTAAGAGAGTGAGAACTCCGCTCCTTCTCTACTAATGTTCTTACTGTCTTCATTTCGCACACTCACTCGCTTCTCTGATTGCCGAGAAAGAGTGGTCGACAATATACAACGTAAGAACATTTCTTCTCCTTGCTGCTCCCGCAGCTGCGCGCTGATTTGTTTATCGTCCATATGCGAAGGGAAGGAGAAAGGAGGAAAGAGTGAGTGCGAGTAAGGAAGCGTCGATCGGTCGGTTGGACTCGGTTCACTTCTCCTATTTTTTTACTTTGCCTACAGTTAGAGCTCATATTCCAGTCTCAACGAATGAATAAGGACGCGTTACGAATCCCTATATTTGCCAACCGTTCCATCTGCTCTAGTAATAGCACGTACACGTAAGGATTTTTGATGCCCAAGATAGGTCGTATTCGGACCATTAGGTCGTTCATTCCACCAGCGATACACTACAACTTCCACCATCTCTCCACGCATATCCTTCGTGCTATCTTGCAGTTATTGCGTGTTTCGAACTCATATTGCCTACCTCCTGAAAGGTCGCTTGATTCGACAGGCAACGTGCTTTTCTCCTCATGCCGTGTCCCCATTTAGCCGCATTTCTCCCAAATTTCTCCTAAAATTCAGAGAGAGCATCTTCTAAGATTCCAGACTCAGTAAGGGCCAAAACGGCCAAAACAGGCCAAAACAAGTCATTTCTAATCCCCGGCCCTGTTGTTCTTCCCACGCTACTCTCCTTATTCCGCACGCTCTCTCGTAGGTCAGGCAGTGCGAGAGAGCACGCAAAACGTGGAGAGCGCTCGCGTGATTTCGTGCCCGCATTGCGCATTCTGCTGTTGATCTTTAGAATTCTCATGATTTGCTGTCGGGGAATGCAAATGAGTCGAGCAGGAGCCTCAGAAAGCTCAGCAATGCTCTGACAATGCACGAAAATGCTCGAAAAAATTGCATTTTACATGCAAGGTGTCTACCGGATTGTAGTGCACACTGAGAGTACAATAGCTTTGCCGGGTACAGAAGTCTTCTAGACAGGGCAGAATAATATTTGCTAGTCATTGAATCCAACGGGGATTTGCGCATCTAATACCTCCGCGGAGAAAATAGATTGCCGCTAGCACGTAACTTCCTTATGTATACACCGAGTGCTTGCAGACCCATATCAGACAACAGGCGTAGAGTATACTTTTTTGCAGCCCGAAACCTGATATCATCAAATCTTCCTGGCAACCATTGGCTATTGATTCCACGATGAAACACTTCTCAAGTTGAGAATCTTAACCTTCAGTTTTCTCTCTCTCTCTGTCTTCACTCGATATTTCAACCATGCGAAACAGCACGCAGCCTCGCTCCGTATCCGTATGCACCGAATACTAGCGAACCCACATCCTAGAGCACTCATAGAGAATATGATCAGCGCCGAATCAGGGAAACCGATTCCCATTCAGTCCCCAGGTTTTACTATCTGCACGAAGTTCCCGGCAGCACGTAACTTCCCTTTGCACCCAGCGCGCTCAAATGCACACATCAGAAAATCACTCGATGGCTCACCGAATTTAAACAGTTTCGACAATTATTTTCCTAGGACAAGAAATCTCATTATCATCAAACTTCCTAGCGCCACTCCACTCTTGAATTGCCCTTGAAACACACGTCCTTGTCATTCCTTAGTTAATTCATTTCCCACGTCCTCGATCCTCACTTGCAAAACTCACGTATCATCACGCTGCTTCCGTATGCAGCGGGAGCTTCCACACTCCGCGCGGCGAATCCTGATACCTGCTCTCTCACTTTCGCCTGTTCCCTCGCAATTCTGACCAACATAGATTGTGACAATCGCTCAAAGAACGAATATTGAACACACACCGACCCGCGATCATCTAATGAAAATAGAACGCTTAATCTTCTCAAATCAGTTGCCGCTTCTAGGCACCGACAACGTGCGATCAGCCCCATCTTTGACGTACTTGATCCCGTTTGCCATTTTAACATCTCAACTACATAATCCACAGTGATCCTGTCTTTGGAAGCCCCTGCAAGCTCCCAGTCCAAAGGACCATCGTGTCCCTGAAAACCCCTCGCTACGCGATCGGACCCCTACACGTGAACCACTAATAGATTGTGTGTTTGCATGCTGGTCCCCCAAAGCCTCCTGCAAACCCATCCAAGCCACGCGGTCCCATCTCATGAGACGTGTGATTTAATCCACCCTAGTTATTTAGTTACCAGTTACCCTAGGAAAGTACATTATTTCCAGAACAAAAATCCTCTGATCCCTGCAAGTTCCCAATCCGAGGTCCGCAGTGTGATCCTTTTGCAAAATTCCTCCACCATGTGGCTCATGAGACGTGTGATTTATATCATGTCTTCGTCTGCTGGAAGATAAACAGCCTCCGGAACGCCTGGGCGGTAAAAACAACAAACATCACACATTTCACAGCTGCCTGTCAGCTTTTGATTCATTACGCACGCGTTTTCCATTCGCTCGTGAGGATCAGAGACTAATCGTGCGGCGATTGCGCGAAAATAGAACCCAACCAATGTTATCCTATGTTATCTTTCCTTGCTCCCTTCGGTTTCAACCCCAGCAAGTTAGATCATGTGCCGTGTCTCGTTCAATATTTCGATCGGTCATACAAGTGTACGAGTTGCAAAGAAGAGGCATTGCTCCGAGACAGCTCTTGCATACTAGTACACACCCTACGGGTGTCCAATTTGGCGAGATCGGCGGCCGTTAAATCCTCTCCTCCCTTCTCTTCTTCACACATTCCAACTCTCTGCATTTCTCCTGCTCTCTCGTCTTCTCTAACCAGCTAGAACGCACCACTCTCTTCTCTTCAGACTCTCTCTCGTCTGCTAGACAGAGCGAGAGAGTGTGCAAAAGTGAGAGAACAAGATGCCCTCATTCCCCGCCCCTTCGCTAATGATCGTCGCTACTTTTACTTCTCTCTCGATTTAGCGTTCTGGTCATTCTCGGAATGACTCTCTTCGTTTCACACGCTATCTCGCTTCTCTCACCTCTCCATTGTTTTTCTGACCTCTCCACACCTTGACTGATTTCGCCGCCAGCTTTCGTCCATCTCTCGGCCACTCTCTCTACTCCATCAGAAAGAGCGAGAGAGTGCGCGATATGAAGAAACTCGAGCGATTGTTCCCCTCTTTAGAGGCGGGGAAACGGCGGCCGGCCGGCCGACCCATTACTCTTTATGGCTACAATCGCGCGTCAGTCTTGTTTGCTAGATATCCCAGAATGGAAAGCTGCCGTTTTCAATACTTCGAACAGCTTGCCAACAAAAGTGGGCAGTGTGTCTGCTTCCGGCACTTTCTTTGAGCAACCTAGGCTACAATACTGCGTCAGTACTGCATTTCCTAAACGGTCCAATGCCCCTGATTAGTCATGGAGCCGTTGAAACACAACTCCGAACAGCTGTCTCACAAAAAAAAACACTTCCTGTTCGCTAGTATTTCTTTCCCCGAAACGGAAACTCCCCACTCTACCACTACTCCGAGCACAGCTTGTAAACCCGGCTGACTCTTCTGCAAACACACTGTCTTTCTCCTCCAAGCATGTTCTCTCGCTTTGTCTGATCACCAACAGAACGCGAGTATTGAAGAGATTCGACCTATCTCTACACACTTTCAAGCGAAATCTGAAGCGCAAACCCGGCTTGCATGGGTTCTAGCCATTCAATCTAGCTTGAATGTCACGTGTTCCGTTCATGCCCACGCCCAACTGAACCTTTCATTCTTCCCGACATACCACGGTTCATAGGCTACATCGGTGATGCATAATTTGCGCTTCACAGATCTGTCAAATGCATTGGGTTTCAAGGGGCTGTCATCATGCATCGTCCTCCAAAGTCCAAAAAGAATGCGCTGACCCACACTCCAAACTCCCCCTTTCCACTCCTGCCGGAGTAAGTACCTTCCTCTTGTCTTGTCGTGCCACTTTGACTCACCGCAGCCCCTCTATGTGTCAGATGCGACTGCTCTCTCACTTTTCCACACTCTCTCGCTCTGTCTGACCATTCAACTATCTTTCTGAATGGAGAAACCGCTCAACGCCTCCTCTTCTAGCAACTCTTCACCCTTATTGGCTCGATTCGAGAAGGGAAGACAGGGTAGTAGGAGCCGCACTCTCTCCATTCCCCATGACCTCTCTTCTGTAATGCAGAGCGAGGGAGCACGCGTAATTGAGAGAGCCAGACGATGGGCTGTTACTCTCATCCGATGACGTAACACCTACTACCTACTACTTGTCACCAAACTTGTCCACTCTGCTACCCGCAAGATTCGATAGCGTCTGTGCCTCATCGCTCTTTGGGTTTCAACGATCTGCCAAATTCGTTCGGTATCAGGGGCTTCTTAATTTCTCTGCACTTTGCGGTTATCTAAAAAATACATAGAAGAGACTATCTGAGAAAATCGAACTAATATTTTATTTCTTGGCATTGAGAAAAAATAAATCTTTCTGATATTCTGGCGGTAGACACGGCTCCATGAGGGATGATGATTGACAGATTTCCAGATTTTTTAAAATCACTCCGCAGCTCCGGGTGGAATATGTTTCATCATTTGCATAATCTTACAAAATTCGTAAATCGATTCCAAACGATTCGGAAGTAGGGGCGCTGCATTCCTTGCCTAATTCTAACACACTTTCACTTTCGGGTGTTTTTCGGTCACACTTCATCTAACGCTGAAAATCCATAAAATCTAAAAATTCGTCACATTTATTCAATTTTGACCATTTTCCAGATGCGACAGGAAAAATTTTATTTGCTCTATCGATTCCTTTTTCGGAAACACACTTTCAGTAAAAAAGGCGAAATTTAAAAACGGGACCATTGATGTGAATTCGAGAGCCAAAGAAAAAATTTAAAAATAGAATTGGCCCACAACATGCGTGCGGTTAGTACTCACAGAGTATAACTCGTGTGCAAAATTTTTCGTCACCACGATCATTTTCCGCAAAAAGACACCGTATTTCATAGTGAAACCTAAACCAACCGACTTTGCTATTTCGCCATCGATCGAATTGAGTGATAGCGCAAATAACGCGCAATCTTCTGGAGATAATATACTTCAATTCCCATACTCATCGGTTTCGAATTCACTGAGAAATATCGGAAAATCGATAATTTCCAGCGAAAAAAATCTTGCAATCCATTTTGTAATTTGGAATATACACTTTTTTCCAATAATAAATACAGAATGTACGCAGTCAAGTTTCGATGTATGAAAAAAGATCAAATCGCACAGCGGTTCAGGGCGCAAAAGGTCGTTGGTTATTGGAAAACATCGAATTTCCGATATTTCTCAGTGAATTCGAAACCGATGAGGATGGGAATTGAAGTATATTATCTCCAGAAGATTGCGCGTTATTTGCGCTATCACTCGATTCGATCGATTGCGAAATAGCAAAGTCGGTTAGTTTAGGTTTCACTATGAAATACGGTGCCATTTGGCGGAAAATGATCGTGGTGACGAAAAATTTTGCACACGAGTTATACTCTGTGAGGACTAACCGCACGCATGTTTTGGGCCAATTCTATTTTTAAATTTTTTCTTTGGCTCTCGAATTCACATCAATGGTCCCGTTTTTAAATTTCGCCTTTTTTACTGAAAGTGTGTTTCCGAAAAAGAAATCGATAGAGCAAATAAAATTTTTCCGGTTGCATCTGGAAAATGGTCAAAATTGAATAAATGTGACGAATTTTTAGATTTTATGGATTTTCAGCGTTAGATGAAGTGTGACCGAAAAACACCCGAAAGTGAAAGTATGTTAGAATTAGGCAAGGAATGCAGCGCCCCTACTTCCGAATCGTTTGGAATCGATTTACGAATTTTGTAAGATTATGCAAACGATGAAACATATTCCACCCGGAGCTGCGGAGTGATTTTAAAAAATCTGGAAATCTGTCAATCATCATCCCTCATGGAGCCGTGTCTACCGCCAGAATATCAGAAAGATTTATTTTTTCTCAATGCCAAGACTTTTTCGATTTTCTCAGATAGTCTCTCATAGCATCCTATAGGATTCAAAAGCAGTCGCCGCTCAACGAATCTTTC
This sequence comes from Pristionchus japonicus, assembly GCA_900490845.1. NCBI lineage: Eukaryota > Metazoa > Nematoda > Chromadorea > Rhabditida > Neodiplogasteridae > Pristionchus > Pristionchus japonicus. The sequence continues at coordinate 99,664 of LS518299.1, forward strand.
CAGTCAACGTACTTGATTGTTTAGCGAAGCCACGACGAAGGCATGCAAAATCTACTAAGAATCGTGAGTGACTGATTCGCACTCCATTTGAGCCTCACATTTCTAGCAAAATCCTTCTCCGTCCATCCCAATCGATACCACTCGGATTTTCGAAAAAAAGTCAACTCATCTTATTCCCGATTCCTGCCATGGCTCAACCCCCACCAACTGAGGCACCCATCGTCACCGCACACGCATGGTCAGCGCCCCGCTTCCTCAGTCATCTGCTTCCTTTCCTTATCCTTTCCTCACTACCTCCCTTGATCTCTTCATTTCCCCACTCTCTTGTCTCCTATCACCAACTACAAACCATAACACAAGATGAGATCCTCTACCTCTTCTATGACTGTGCCCGCTTTCCACCTTTGCCCCACTCTCTCACACTCTCTGATCTTCTAGAGATCATGCCGAATGAAGAGAGTCCCCGCTTCACTCACCACCTACTCCGAGCCAATTCAATCTGCGCGCGAGACAGGAAATCACCCAGAACTCTCGCGGCGCGAGTTTATGAAGTGGCCACAGTGTGTCACAGCATGGGGAAACACTGGAGTTATCCGTTGTTCTTTGGTTCTTACGACCCGATTCTTCGAAATGCCCAATCCCCACTAATTTCCATTTTTATCCCCGCCCGCTTTGGGAATGGACTGCTTTCACAACGCAGAGCTTTCTTCGCAACAACTAACAACTCATAATTGTGAATTTTACTTAATTGTTCTCCGTTTAGGATAGGTACGGTTCGGTTTCACTGTCTGGACATAGCCCTAATCGATCAGTTACTTCAATCGAAGGCTTCTTAGCGATGGAAAAAAAAAGAATAAATAGCCCCTTCTTCTGAACTTTCCTCTCTTTCCGGTCCCTCCAATTCTCGCTAACAATAAACCGATGTTGCAGCCTGCACACCTCTCTATCCTATTAGTCTCATCATTCGCCTTCTCCCCATCATTTCTCCACTCTTCGCTTTCCACTCTCTGTCTCTGCTCTACTAGAAATCATCCTGCCATTTCATTCGAGCAGATAGAACGCCGTGGATGTAGAGAGCACCTTTGCCTCGTCATCCCTCGCTCTCCTCATTCTACACGCACTCTATCCTTCTCTGTTCTACTAGAAACCCTTTCCTCCTCCTAATTCTGCCGACTCCTTATCATTTGTCTGGCAAGATGAGAACACCCTGCATGAAGATGTCCTCCTCATATTACATCCTCTCGCACCTTCTCTGATCCATTAGAATCCCCCTGTCTCTGCTCGAGCAATGATCTCCATTACGCATCCTCAAATGCAGCCCAGACAGGGCGAGAGAGCACACACAAGTGAGAGAGGCTGACTTTATCCATGTGTCTTCTCAACACAGGAAGCCCGCACTTCCATATTCGATGAGTGAATGGAGAGAGAACAACTTCTCTCGCCCTCTTTAACTCCGCTAATCTCCGTTGAAGCAAATCTGAACGCGCATCTGCTCAGTATTCACTTACATGTTAGAGATCAGCAATCTATTAATGAACCACCCCCTTTTAAAAAGAAAGAATCATAAACAGTTTGTACGTAGAATCCCATAGAAATTCTTTATTTTATTAAATTCTTTATCAATTGCTGAATATTTCTCCCCTATCGCTTTCTCTCTCAAGACATCGTCAGTCTTTCCTCTCGTTCGCCATTCCGAATCATCACATGAATGAATCTCCTCTCTGCATTTCTCGCCAGGTCTCTCAACATTTTGACGACGATATTTAATCCTCAATTCATGCGCTTGCACTCAATCCGTGCTGCGGTGCGTTTTTTAAAGAGCAGGTTTCACCAATCTCATCTAAGTTTCACCACTCTCATTAACCCCCACTCGACCGACTTCAACAATTGAGTTGTGCCCGCGGAGCCAAAAAACTCATACTAACACTATTGGAACAGTGCCGTCTAGGTTTCACCGCTCACTAATACCTCTAGCGTGAAAACCTTTGCAATATTGCTGTTTCGAATTCCTCATAATTCCCCAATCCCCGTTGATTTATCCCTCCATCCTTCATCCCGCACCACATCTGGTCCTCTAAGTGAATGTTTGCGGCGTCGCCTCATCTTTATTCCTCCATCTTTCTCACTTTCCCGCGCTCTCTCGCCTCTCTGGACCCCAGAGACAGCTCAATCTTGAGAGACTCCATCGGTCTTCTGTCATCTTTTCAATGCCGTCGCTGCCGCAGCTTTTCGAAATGACGTTCCATCTTCTCTCACGATCTTTTCTGTCTCTCACGATCTCTCGTCTCTCGTACTCTCTCGCCGATCAGAGAAAGCGAGAGAGCACACAGAATTGAGAGAGCAGAGAGAACATCTCACGAATTCACATCGTTCAAATCTGTGTTGAGGCTTTCGCGACGATGTTTTGCCAGAAAGAAATTGTCTCCAACTCCCAAACTCCCTTGTTTCTCCTTACTTACTCCTTCTGGGGATGGTGAATGAACAATGTTCCTCTAAATTTTTCAATGCTCTTTTAGCAGTCAGAGAAAGGTAGAGAACGTGCATTATTGATAGAGGCAGACTCTATTGCCGATCAGAGAAAGCGAGAGAGTATGCAATATTGAGAGAGTTGAACCACTACATACCACAACATGAACGTTATCCTCGCTTGACCAGCGCTTCTGAATAGCTAAACAAGTAGCGAACGCCAGAACGCTTACAACCTATGTTTGATTCGTCTTCCACATAATTGATTCGTCTTCCACATAATTGTTTCGCCGTTGTCATTAATCCGTGATCGCACTTCATTTGGCAATCGGCGCGTCGATCGGATCAGAAAAATAATCAATGTAGATACAAGCAACGCTTGATGACGCCTTCGGTTATAGGTTTACCTGCTCATTCATACTGAGGAATTGTGCTTTCTGACATGTGAGCATTACTGCGCATATCGATCGGTGTTCAAAACAATCGCAAAAGGCACACTATCGAGAGCTGACTGACTACCATCCAAGTTTCGTCATTGCCTCTTTACCTCCAGCCGAACATACTGGGCAATGCTTCGACAGTATCTAGCGTAAAAAGCTCAATTCCTCCCACAGATCCCACTATTCCTCCACCCTTCCATGCACTCCCAATATCACCACTTCTTGCACGTATCCAATTCAATCGAGAGGCGAATCTCTCTCACAATCCTCCCACAATAACAGCACTTTTTGCGATCACGAAAACGCAGATATTGGCCCAAATCATTGACTGATCATATTAGTACTGCGCCATGTACCATCCGCTCCAATCAGTCTGTCCGATAGACTATCGATCACAGCCTTCAGCCCTCCCCAGGTTGCAAATTAGCTTCTCTGGTGTGCCAACCCAACTTGGAATCAAGCAAAGTGGCGTTTCCAACTTGGAATCAAGTACAGTACCCCCACCTGGATTTCCCAACTTGGAATCAAGTACGAGAGAGTGCCTGGACTGAGAGACGCAGAGAAGACAGAGTTGTAAAGAATAAGCCGTCGCGTCTAGAGTGCAGCTTCCCCATAAGGTCCCCTCTCGC
>LS518299.1:104621-124666 GCA_900490845.1 Pristionchus japonicus
TGACCGGCCCCACACGGTCTTACCGCGTGGGGCTCGGTTGCGGTACAAGGCGGCTTCTGCTGTCTTCAATCAATAGTAATCTTTGGATGGAAGGAACCAGATCAGAGCTACCGTTACCAGGCTCCGCCCCCTGGCCGATCCAACTTGGAATCAAGTACTTTTCCAACTTGCCATCAAGCTTGGAGGCAAGTTGGGAATTTGCTTGATTCCAAGTTGGATTGGCACACCAGAGTTATTAGTCCCTCCTAATTAGCATAAAACTAACCTTCTCAATCAGCGCCTGCTGCATCTCGTACAACTCTTCCTCCGGAATGCCGCACTTGTCTAGTCAACGCGAAAATATTTCCCGACTAGACTACCATCACACTTCATTACTCGCATCACAACCCAGTATTCTGCGCTTTTAGTTCCTCGCAACACATGTAAATTGCTCAAGGTACAGTTGCACCGACAATTTATGTGGCATTCCTCTTTGAAGCTTCTCCCACCCCTTGATCCGGGTCCTGACACGAACCTTCTCAATGAGCGCCTGCTGCATTTCGTACAGCTCCTCCTCCGGAATGCCGCACTTGTCCAGGCGGGAGTTCTTGCGACGCAGCTGCAATTAGGGATAATTAGTTAACTAACTAAACAGTTCAGAGAGTACTTCATTTTTCCCCGAGAATGCTGGTCCTATTAGAAAGTACATTTGATTCTTTGTGATACGTGGGTGGCGAAGCACAAAGAGAATTGGTGAATCTGATGTCGTGTTTTTTTCGTAGTTTTTTCTTTGATTATTTTATTTCAGCGGAATATTGGTGAGCTAAATCTCATCCTTTCGAAATGGTGAAGATGAAACTGATTTGCACCTTGCATTTCCTACTTCTTCAATTTCGATCCCTTTTTCCTAAAAGCGCTTTGATCTCTTCCACCACAACGATCCCCCAGCTGGGCCCACAGCTTTTTGTCTTGATCTCAACCACGCGCGATGATTTGCGTCGCCCTTTCATCCTTGATACTCTTTTCGTTACCATTTCTCCCCGGAATCACGAACGTCCCCTTCCGATTAGTGATTTTGCAATTTTGCGCTTCACCGCCTCTTGATCAGCCCCAAAATCTGCGCAACTCTAATATGTAGAGCGATCGAGGCGGAAAAGATTCAAAAATATACAGCGAACTTAAAAGCTGATTTGTATTGTGATTTCTCGCTCCATCTCCACTTCATCACTCTGACCACTTGCGCAACTCTAATACGATGAAGAGATCGAGTATATAAAAAAGCTCATGCCCTCCCCTTTCCAAATCACTCCCCTTCCAGCGCGAAAGCACATTTAGTAATGCAAAACAACATCTTGCTCTCTCTGTTCCTCCCACCTAGTCTGCGCCGGAAATTGAGGTGGACAAATTTGCGAGGCGAGAGGAAGCACAGGAAGCGTGTGCTGAAGCACGGAATCACGAGGTCTGAGGGCATTTGGTCGCACTTTTCTTCTCGAATTCTGTAGACGAACTAGACCTTGGTCCGCAAAACGCTCAATCTCTGTATGATTTCGAAGCTTTTGGCATAATTCGAGAGGCGACTGTACTTTTGGCTTGTGGAAGCCTGATTAGTCTCAAAATACTCGTCAAAGTGCATTCCACACTCCACTTTCGAGCTACTGTCAGTTCTGATAATCCTGCGATGTACGCACTTTCACAACTACAATTGATCCCTCGCATTCAGTCAACAGTCCCGCTACATTCATTTTCTTAGCGACTGCCTTTTTCCTGGAAGAAAAACACGGCCGGAAACGGCGATTAGCTCATGATAAAAATCAGCGAGTTCTCTGTTTGATGACTAAGTCGAAAAAGAGCCGTCACACATCTCTCAATAGAGAACGCCCTATCATGCGCCATCCACTCTGTCTAAATGAGAGCCACTTAGGACTACTCTTCTTCTTGTCATTCCTTTGTTCCCATTCACTCAGAGACAGCGAGAGAGCAGGCAAATTTGAGAGAGTCAGTGGGTGGAGAGCAACAAGAAAGAAAGAAAGAACATCTTAGTGGCGCACTTCCAAGAATAATCCTGAGAGATTCCTCCCTTCCCTCAAGAATTCGGTTGAGATTTAGTCGCTAACTAGTATTTACTCTGTCGTCTTCCCCTTCCGCCGCACAAAACTTCCATTTTGGGTGCTTTTTGGAGCAGCTCGTTTACTCCGATGCCCTGCTTCTGACGCTTTTTGCATTTGTACGAACCGCGAATCTTCCAAGCCGGTAAACCCGAAACCACGATACCTATTTCGCTGGTCGAGTCCTTCCTTCCACCGCACACAGCTAGGTGTTTCTCAACTCGGTTCGTCCACCAATTGCACACCCCTTAATTCTGACCCACATTAAACTTTCGCGAAACCGAGAATCCGAATTATTGAATTATTTGATTCATCATATCTCTCAGTCTCATTGCAACTACCCTGCTACTGACATTTTTTGCGGATGTACGAACTGCGAATCTGCCTAGCCAGAAAACCTGTAACCATGAGATATGATGCGCTACCAGTTTTCTCTCGCTGGCTCTCCTCCCACCACACAAAGTTATCATTTTTTCAGTGCATTATCCATTCAATGATCGTGATGTTTCTAAATTTGCCCGCAGCAGCATTCCAAACATTGCGCACACCCTGCTAATGACACTTATTGCAGATGTGCGAACCGCGTATCTGCCTAGGCTGCGAAACAGTGATCTTTTCAATTCCACCGAGTTCGTAGATATTTCATTCAGTAATCCGAGATCTGATCAAGGGTGATTAATTGATATCAGACTCGCTCAAAACCCTTCTCTGGCGCACTCCCCCACGCTCGTGGTGCGATTGTCAATCGGCAGAAACGCCTCACGCAATGCAAAAAAGTAGCGATTTCAATAAATTAGTAAATCACCTTTTTCTCCGCCTGCACCTTGCACTCGCCCATCCCTCATCACATCTCAAACCCTTCTCTTGCGCACTCCCCCACGCTCGTGGTGCGACTGATAAATCGCAGAAACGCCTCACGCAATGCAAAAAAGTCTTTATTTAAGTAAATTTAGTAATTCGCACTAACCTTCTTCTCCGCCTGCACCTTGCACTCGCCCAGCACCGAGTCCGCAGCCTCGCCGTAGTCGGGCGGGAAGGCGAGGTTCGAGAGGGCTGCAATTAGAGTAATTAGACTAATTAGGTTAATTAAACTGATTGCCAGTTTGCAACTCCCGATCTCAGTTGTAGATTCCTATAAGTCTGAATTGAACACACATCTATGCATTTTCTTTTGCGCTACACAATTCTCATTTCATCCCTAGATACCTCGAAGCTCAATTTCAGAGGACTTGTTTTTTTCACATTTCCAAAACTATGTTAACATTAGGGCCAATCTCTTTGGCGTTTCTTTTTTTCCATAGCGCCCCCCCCCCACCCCCCGTTATCACGAGTACCGATATTGCGATGATTCGGGTCTCCTTGAAGCCATCCCTTTTTGTCCCTGTACCCCTCGTTCTTCGTCCCATTCGTTCTTAGACCACCTCCCCACTCCTGTCCGGGAACATGGAACTAACTCATTCCGAGTGGAAACACAGCGGATCTCTGTCTCTTTCCGCCTCCACTCTCTCACTTCCCCATACTCTCTCACTGTATCTTCCTCATCTGTTCTGGAGATCTCTGTTACATTCCCACCACCTTTTCTGAATCTGACAGGTCCAGTGGCTACTTTGAAAACACACTTTGCTAGTAATGGCAAGACCCTCCCCTACTTACTCCCTCTCTGGTCCGGCAGAGCGCGAGAGAGTGTGAATTCGAGAGAGTCCAACCATTCGCAAAGATTCAGTCATGATTACTGTAGCCCTTATTCTCCCGCTGAACAAACAAGATAAGATACCACGAGAAACCGAGACGGTTGGTCATCATCGCTATATCCCCCATCGTGCGCTCTCTCCATTCCACCCACTATCCCGCATCTCTGCCCAACCAGGGAACAGTACTGTATCCTCCTCTCGCTCTCTCACTATCCCCTGCTCTTCTCGCCTCTCTGCCTGACCACAGGCCAGTACTGTATCCTCCTCTCCCGCTCGAGCAATGGTCTCTCACAGTCCCTATTCTATCGTCGGTCAGACAGAGCGAGAGAGCACTGGAAAATGAGAGAGTCAGACGAACGCAAGAGAGTCAGACCGTTGGTCACTGTATCCTCCCCTCACACTGGTCTCACTCTCTTCATTCCGTACACTCTCTCGCCTCCCTGCCTGACCAGAGACCAGTACTGTATCAACCTCTTCGAGACCACGCGAGCCCTCGTGGTCGCACGTCTGACAACAAATTCATTGTGCATGCTAATAAGCCTTCACTGGATAGAAATATCTCGCGTTCTTTAGTCGAGCTTTTGATATGAGACAATTGTACAGTGAATATCTCTCCACAGATAATGTGCGTGCCAATAAGTCTTCATGAGACCGCGCGTTCTATAGTCAGGAGCTGATCTTTTGAGCTTTTGATCCTTCACGACAATTTCGGTTTCACTCTTTCCATTTGATCCGCTGCGATCACAATGTTCAATTTTCGGCACCTGAGGACAAATCATAGCCAACTTTCGAAAGAAGGTTCCAATTCCAAAAACTTTCATCAATTCTTTCGCGCTTCATCACACCTGGTAATAGCATTTGATCTCGAAAGAACAATGGGTTGGACGTCCGCATCACACCGGAAAAGTGCTTGATCGATCTTCACTGTAATCTGATCACGAATGTCCTCCCCTCTCGACCAGAAAACAGTCGTCTCCTCCTCTACAAGGCCTTCCTCCTTCTAGGAATGTGTGAACGCGCTCTCACCGTTCCGTTCGCCCTCTCATTTCCACAACCGGCCAGAGACCGTGGGGATGTGAGAGAGACATCCTTCGCCATTCTTTTTCACCGTTCCCACGACCATCTTTGACTTTCCTCTCAACGGTCGTCACAGTGCCCTCCTCATTGCACACGCTCTCTCGTCTCTCGGACTGATGAGACAGCTCTGAGTCGGTCCCGTTACGGGCGTCACAGTGCCCCGGAAAGTGGATTGGCGCGCTTGCATTTACTGTCTCCAGCCGAATTCCTTAAGGGCTGTCAGTCTGACTTCCCTGTGGGCCCCTGATGGTTGGCAGCTGTAAGCTGACCTCTGCTGATGCTCGGTTTTTGCCCGGGTGGGCGAGTATCCCTCGGGTTTGCGCCGACGCTCTAAACCCTCTAAAAAGGCCAAAACCCGCTATTTCCCTCGAAACCTCGGAAAAAGCGTGAGGAACCTCCAAAGATGAGCGAAAAAGGTGAAAACCCCCTATCCTTTTGTGGGTGGCCGAGCTTTTCCCCCGTTTGGGCTGACCGGGACCCCAATTTGCGGGTCGCCGTTGCGCTAGCACAACCTATCTCACCAGTGAAGCTGACCCTTTATTGTTAGCCGCTCATCAAGACCGACCACAACCGTTGCCTCCATCAACAAGCCATTGAAAAAAAAAGTGCGAACACATGCTCCTCATTCTCGCCTTTCCTAATACCTTTCCCACGACTTTCCTCTCAACGGGCGTCACAGTGCCCCGGAATTCGAAAATCGCTCTCTTCATCCCACAAGCTCTCTCATCGGACAGAGAAACTAGAGCGCGTGCAGAATAAAGAGGAGCCGCTTTAACTTTTCCGAACTGCCGTCACACAGTGCCCCGGAAAGTGGATTGGCGCGGCCGCATTTACTGTCTCCAGCCCCGAATTCCTTAAGGACTGTCAGTCTGACTTCCTTGTGGGCCCCTGATGGTTGGCAGCTGTAAGCTGACCTCTGCTGAGCTCGGGGCGAGTATCACTCGGGTTTACGCCGACGCTCCCCGCTCTCCAGCTCTAAAACCCTCTAAAAGGGCCAAAACCCGCTAAATTTCCCTCGAAACCTCGGAAAAGCGTGAGGAACCTCCCAAGATCCACGAAAAAGGGGAAAACCCCCTATCCTTTTGTGGGTGGCCGAGCTTTTCCCCCGTTTGGGCTGACCGGGACCCCAATTTGCGGGTCGCCGTTGCGCTAGCACAACCTATCTCACCAGTGAAGCTGACCCTTTATTGTTAGCCGCTCATTAAGACCGACCACGACCGTTAACTCCATCAACAAGCCATTATAGAAATGTGCGAACACATGCTCTTCACTCTCGCCTTTCCTAATACTTTTCCCACGACCATCTTTGACTTTCCTCTCAACGGGCGTCACAGTGCCCCGGAAAGTGGATTGGCACGGCTGCATTTACTGTCTCCAGCCCCGAATTCCTTAAGGACTGTCAGTCTGACTTCCTTGTGGGCCCCTGATGGTTGGTCGGTTCCTTGGGATCCTCCTTGTAGGTTCCGCGTGCGCTTGACAGACTGATGTGCGTCGTTTTGAGAGGTACTGTGAAAATGCACTGTATTTCCACTAACTGTCATATCAAGAGCAGGAGCAAGAGATTGCTTTTGAACAAGCTCTCATGATTTTCAATGATCTCTTGCTTATCCGAACTGAATCAAACTATGTACAATAAAGAATCCCAGCAAGAACCCCTCTTCACCACCTCCCTCATCAAAGATCGTGTTCACCCTCATCGCTGATTCGCCGCACATGTTAGCTCCCCTTGCCTGTCCCTGCTCTGCCCATTTCCCCTGCTCTCTCGCCTCCTCTAACCTCCGAGTGATCATTCGAAACGAAGATTCTCGGTTGATTTCAGAATGCATTAGCCAATGTCGGGCAATTACCTAGAATCTCTCCATGACTCGCCGATTTCCACACGTTTTTGCTCAACAAAAATCGCTTCTCTGCTTTTAACTCTATCTTCACCTACCCGAACGCTATTCCTACATCCGTTTCCCTTCCTTCATCCGCTTTTAATGATTATAAATCAACACCTGCAGATATGCCCTATTGCTGACCATGTCTGATGACTACTGGATCGAAAAATTGCATACGATTCCGTATCCCGCTGACGCATACGCCAAACGGAGGAGTGATGTCCATTTTATCGCCCTGTTTTAGCGCTTCTGTATAGCTCTCTATTCCCTCTCCGCAAAATCTTGCGCTCTTCGTCTCTCTCCGCGCTTCGATATTCCGACTTTTTGTATAGTCTATCACTTCTTTCTATCACTAAAATTTAGTACATCCGTCTAGTGGATTGCTATCACTCATCCTGCCAGAAATAGCAGATTTCGTACAATCTCAAGCGCTACTACTTTCGGCCAATTATCGCTTCTCATCCCCAACTTTTCACTCTAATTTCAAGCCCTTATCAGCCACCAACTACACTGTATTACTTCGAATTCTTCCTCAAATGCACTCAGACCGTCAGTCTTACCTAGTGACGTCGTACCTTTACCCAGACTTCAACACCCTACCGAACGTGTCCCTCCTACTCCTGTAATTACCATTCTCTTGTCCTCTTCTATTCCTTCCCATTAGCGCACTCTGCTCACTCTCTCCCATTTCCCTGCTCTCTCGCTTCCCTCACAGACGAGAGAGCATGCGGATTTGAGAGAGTCCTATTAGCGCACTTCTCGGGATTCATCCTTGTTTTCTTTCCTTGTCTACGACAGCTCTCAGCTCCCGACTGTACTTCTATCTCACTTGGTCATCCCGGAGCCTAGGCACTTTATTGTCCTTCCACTCCTTCAAAATATTTCCGAACTCTGTATTCTCACTGACAAAAAACGAAAGCCTACTCCTACAATGGTCTAACACATTCTGATTCCATGGCCACAGTGCGTCTCTTCTTTATCCTCTCGAATATTACATGCCTTCTATTTCTATTTTGCCTTCCCATCCTAATTCCGTCTCTTGCCTCCTCCGAACGTCTCTTCATTCTGCCTGCTCTCTCATCAGTCAGCGCATGCTAGAGAGCATGTAAAAAGAGGAGAGTGCAGTGCTTCATTCTCGGCATCCCTCCTCCTCCTAACTCCGGCTAATCCAATCTCTTGTCGACCCGAATTACTTTCAGCTCAACCCCGAGAGGTTTTCACACAGTTCCCACACTAGAAACGTCACTTGTGAAACATTTGTTGCCTCAAAATATCCCTATATTTTCCGTCTCTTTGTTAACGTCACTTGAGACATTTTTTTTGAATTCTGCGCCGAAATTTAGCTTCCAAAAACCAATATTTCCTTGATTTTCTGCTGCCTTTGCGTGCATATTCCTTATGGTCTGTAGCACCTGCTAGAGACCATATTTCCGTTCTGGATTAGTTCTTTGCGTATTTTCTATAGTGGAAACTTCATTCATAACCCTTATCCCAACCATTTCAAACTATCATCACTCCTTCCTAGTTCTTTGCTACCAACACTTCTGCCGTCCATTTGTCCATTGCAAACTATACTCACTCTTGCCTTCATTAGCATTCCCAGAACCACTGAAAACGAGCCCATTGAAGTTGCTGTCTCGCGAAACACTGATGAGTCCTTTTCTTCTCGCCTCTTCCTTCTCGTATAACAATGGGGGATTCCAGGATGAATAGGCTGGTCCTGCTCTCTCCATTCTGCACGCTCTCTCGGCGTCAGATCCATCCTGAGGCGTCCTCTGCATCTCTCCATTTCCCATGATCTCTCGTCGATCAGAGGCGAGATAGCGTGCGAAATGAGGAGAGTCTCGAATCGACCAGTCCTTTGACATCTCCTCTATTGCATCGGGACATAGGCGTTCCCGCTCTCTCCATTTCCCCTGATCTCTCATCTTTCGCACAGATCGGGAGATCATGCAAAAGTGAGTGAGCCATTGAATGGGCTCATCCATTCTAATCCCCCAAGTTCTTGTCTCCCTCGCACGACGACTTCACTTTAGTTCTCACTTTTCCTAATGTTGTTGGGCGTCTAGAGCTCTGTTGGAATCATCTTAGTCCGCACTCAAAACGCCTAATTTTTAGGCATCTCAGAAATTTTCGGTTATTCCTTTTCCACTTTTCATGTTTTCTCTGTTGTCTGGGCTCATCTGATCTCCAGTCTGCGGTAAAACTCTTTCAAACCGCCTATATTCTAGGCATCTCAATCGTTTTATGCCGCCCATCTTATGACTGGCGGGCCATTTCATCGCACTCTCGGGAAGATAAATATTCCTCGAGATTTATCGCTCTTGAAATTTATCTTGACGAGTCTACTGTCATTTGATTGATGAAACCGCATAGAGCCTGAGCATTCGCCGATGCCCTCTGATCTCGAATTTCGCCAGCTCTTTTTCTTCGAACTCACGTTCTATTATTCGATCTGTTACGGTACACGATATTCGTAGTCGATCAGGGGTTTCTCAAATTATGTTATTCTAGTGTAAATCAGACGTCAGTAGGACTCAGATAGAACATCAAGCGATTCTGGCTCACTGTCAACTTGTCTTCTCTCCCCTCTCATTCCTCGACCCTCTACTATTTCTAGCCGGGGTATGTCCCCTCTCCGTCTCTCGGATTGGCTAAATGAATGAATGAGGAAGCAGGCAAGAAGAGGAGGGAGGACAAAGTTTCTTGTGCTCCTTCTCTCGCCTTTTAGCCTATATTGGCTGGGAGGCATTGCAGCTCTCCCAATTCCTCTTGGTCTTTCTGATGTCTAACAGGGTGAGATAGCGTGCCAAATTGAGAGAGTCTTCCCTATTTTGGCAGTCAAAAAGCACACGCTTTCGTGCGTTCATTGCATTACCTGCAGCAGCCTCACAAGTAGGCTTTCGCGCTCCGGTGACTGTAAAGAAAACCGATCACTTCCTCCTTCTTTTGCAAGCGCATACCTGCACCTAAAAATTATGCGGTATGACTCCTTACTTGCCGCTCATTTCACTTCTGTAGAACTCGCACAACAGTATCTAATCAAAGCACAACAAACACATTCCTCATTTAGCGCATGTGCCTTAACTCTATCCTTACTCTCACTGCCATGTTTCTGTCTTGACTTCTGCCCTTCGACATCGTCAATTTTCTCCTTCAGTCATAACAAGTTGTTCAGCAACAGCAACAACAGGTCACATCATGGGGCCAGTATATCACAATTTATGGCGTTCCATGGCTCTTATAAGACTCAGATTCTCGCTCGTTCATTGTCTCAGTAGCGTATCACCTCAGCAAATACAAGCACATTCACAGCTTACATGCCTACTACAAGGTTCAGATTCTTTATCCCGCCTCCTCTCATGTTTCTCCTCACTGACCCCCTTCCTTGTTGCGAGAGATACACTTCCTCATAACTATACCCGTCACTCATAGTTTTGATTTTTCGGTCCCAACTGCCTCTCAAATTAGCCCATTCTCCGAATCCAGTTTTGCTTTGTTACATTCTGTCTCATGCAAGACCGTTCTGTACAACCATATAGCACACATATTTCAGCCTCTCCAGTGTTCACTTTCGTGTTTTGCACCGCATTCCCTTGCTCCTTGCCCTCATCCAACCCCAGTCTGCCCTCATTTCGCTATTTACAGCACACGGTCTATGTAATCCTTCCTACGTCTCGCACACCGAAAATCTGTGTGCGTTGGAACCTATCCTGTAGAGCTCACTTTCTTCATTTCTCATGCTCTCTGACGCTGTCTACATCGTTGGAACCTCTGACCGCCCCAAACGATCTCTAGATCCCGTCGTGGAACCCTTGTAGGGAAGCCCTCTGCGGGGAAACTCAGGTATGCGACCGTCTCATTTCACACGCACTCTAGTCGCCCATACCTGGACTGGAACCTATCCCAGCCTAGTTTTCGGATTTCTAGGACTCAGATCCTGCCGCGTAGTGACTCCTCTTGCGTGCTTTCGCGCAATCCGAGAGGGAATAGCTGAGAAGATCCGAGAATTCATATCCCCATCTGACTCACTACTAGACGATTCATCACCAAGAATATCTGAATTTTTTTTTATCAAACCGGCCGCCCTTCAGCAACTTTTTTTTGAGCGTTGAAACTGATTAGACCAAACTGCACGCCCTCAATGCACCAGGAAGTTTCGCGAGTTCTGTTTAAACAAAAACCTGGCGCAATCCGAGAAGGAATAGCAGAACAGATCCGAGAATTCGGACACGATCTCCCATCTGAGTCACAGCTGCTTTACCGCGAGTCAGCAATACATATTTTTTTAGCGATTTTGAAGTTCGGCGCTCAGTGATGCGATCAGTCTTCCTTCCTATTAGAACGACTCGCGCTCCCCGAAGCTCCGAGTTTCGATCAGTCCGCAGATCGTTACATTTTTACGCCGAATTCCTCGTCTCACTAACCTCGCAAGCCTTGTTCCTGTTTAGACCCAACCGTGCAACCACGAAATGCAGCGCTTGAATCCGATAATTCACTCACAATCCTAGCCACTCTGTGTTTGCGACCGTGCCCAGACCTTCAGTTTCGTGGATTACTGTAACTACCGTACCCCAAACAATCAATACTACCGTATACCGTACCCTTCTTCACATGTTCGTGGTAGATGGTCTTCCTCTGGTCCGTCGACGAGATGTTCTGTGCCTCCTTGGCGACGTGCCGCACGAACCTGAGTTAATGAGCCCTCAATTAGTTAAGAATCAGAATTGATTGATTAGTAATTGCTAATTTGGTTTAGTTTAGTTTTGAGATTTCTCTGCATCTATGAACAGTATGATTGAATTCATCAGAATCACTAGCTTCTTCACCCATTCGCGCAGCATCAAAATGACAAGTATCTCACATCATGCTGCGGCTTAGAAGCAATGTTCCCACTTCGTTTTTTTTCTCTTTTTGGCATTGTTTGGATGACTAGAAAGTAGAAAAAATGACTCAAACGAGTCAATTCAGTTTCACGAAATGACTGATCGCGTTCAGGCTGCGCAATTACAAGTTTGTTCAAGAACGCTTCTGAAGTCCTCTGTTAGTGCTGCGTGCTGATCGATTCACAAAACAAAATTTCAACAAAAAAAGAAGAGTAGCTTCAGGCTACAGAGTCATTCAATAGACCAAAGTTAAATGATTTTTCCAAAGAACCTCATTCGGCGCAGTATAGAGCTCACTAATTTTTTTGGAAAAATAAGATCAAAACTCACTCGGCGCAGCACAGGTTGAACAGCTCGCTAACTTTTCAACTTCTAAATCCCAGCGCAACATGCAATATAGCCTAACTCGGTACTGCGTATTTTTTGTGTTCCAACACGCCATATTTCACTCGTCACGCGTGCATTTTTCGAATTAAAAAAGTAAACCCACTCGGTGCAGCACAGGTTGAAGAGTTCGCTAACTTTTCCACTTCTAAGCTCCAGATCATATTTTTAATTCGCGCCAATAAACCACTAACTCTAGCGAACATTGCGCAGCGCCGTTTTCGGTCCCAGGAGGCCATTTTTATACACGCGAATAATGGAAATTACGTTTTTTTTTTACATAAACTCACTCTGCGCAGCACAGGTTGAAGAGCTCGCGCGTCTCGTTCGCGATGCGGATGTCCGGGATGACGTCCTGGATTAATTAGGTTAATTGCTAATTAATAGTATTCTAATTAATTTTCGAAAATCATTCTTATATTAAAACCGCAATATTTTATACTACTGACAACTTTGGCCCTGTGGTCATAGATGAATATTATCCGCTTTACCCTACGAATCATTCGCGATGCGAATATCCGGGATGACGTCCTGGTTAATTAGGATAATTAGTGTTGACCAGCTAAATAGCTAATTCGTTTTTTTGGCATCGGCAGAGCTGCTAACACTGAATCACCAGCCTTCGGGTCTATTATAACATCATCACGCAAGACCTATGCGCCAGGAGTCTAGGCGAGATTTATCCTACGAATCTATAGCGATGCAGATGTCCGTGATAACGTCCTGATTAATTAGTATTGAGCTAATTAGCCAATTAGTTGGCTTTTCGACACCGACAGCCACGACTCCTATTGAACATACTTCCCTTGAGCAGTTTATCATATCTACGCGCAGCCAATATGCACCAAGTGCCTAGACGAGTTCACACGATCTTTGAAACCTTCCAATATATTTTTTTTAGTCTGGCCGCAGCAACCACTGCACATCCCCGTATTAGTCATGTCTTGAACACTTCGCGCAACCTCAGACTCCCTAGTATTGCCAACTCTTTTTTTCAATCCCTCGGACAGCCGGCCACTTTCATCAATCCTCTTCTCCTCTTCTGTAAGAGAGAACCATAGATCATGCGGAATTGAAAGGGTCAGGCGATGACTCTCCCCACTTTACTTCCCCATGCGCCAACGCCACTCTCAATCCGTGGCCATAAATTCACTGCTCCCCGCCACCTTTCCCATACACTTTTCTCAATCTGAGCGATGACTACTATCGTCGGTCAGACAGAGCGAGAGAGTGCGTATAATGAAGAGTGTCGGACGATTCTTACTTCAATCTCTCGGGAAAGCGCCATAACTTTTGAGTGAGTCGACCAGGATCTCGAACGCGGGCTTATCCTCTGATTTCCTTTCTCACTACTAGACCCTGGTACTCTTCTAGCCTTTGTGAATACCCACAATTCATTTTATGACAGACCATGCATTATTCACTGCAGTCTTCAGTCACCTTCCAATCTTGAACCACTCGCGCAACCTGAGAGTCCCATCTCCACTGCCAAAAGTAGCTTCCCCTCCCCTTTCCTTTTGCTCCCACTTGCTAAAAAGGTCGAACGCCTCTGCAGATTCTGTCCTAATTTCGTGCACCCACGCGCGAACTCTCTCACTTTCCCGTGCTCTCTCGCCCTGTCTGACCAGCGAGAACCCACTTTGCTCGAGTTCACCATAAGGGCATCCGCCTCTTCATTTCGCACACTATCTCGCACACTGACCGGAGAGAGAGCATGTGAACTGAAGAGAGCGCGACCCTGCACGTTCTCCCGCCCACCGCGCGCGCCGCCTGTGAAATATTTATCTAAGGTCGTGAAATATTCGCGCTGTTTCGCAGCCAACGTTTACCCTCGCTGCGCATTCTGAACAGTATTCTTTTTTTCGATTCGTACCGCCACACTTACTGACCTTCAGCAATCATGGGGCGATATCACACTAGGCTGAAACTCATACCTCGCAATTCGTATAGTACAATCCGCCCAATTAGCCACATTTCCAATTATGCAAATCATTCCTGTCATCTGATGCTCTCTTCGCATCGCTGGTAATGATCTCAAAGCAACAGTTCATGTCAAACGGAGATTCATGCTGCCATGCGCCTTTCGCACACTGCTCATTTGAATAATCCCGCAACATGATCGCAACTCTTCGTTCCCGCTGCTCTTTCGTCGAGCAATGATCTGACTCTCTCGATTTTACACGCTATCTCGCTCTGACTGACTGGTGAAAGAGCATCTGTTATCAAGAGAGCCAAACGATTGATTATCTGGTCAGTCAAAGAAGTGAGAGATTCTGTAGAATGAAGAGACAGCGCTCTTCATTCGTCCAACCCGGAACGTGACTCTCACTATTTGACACTGACGCCTCTCGAGTTTCACCCGCCGTACATCTCATTGTTTCGCCCTGACTATTCAATGCGTAGCTCCCAGTCAATTGAATACTCGCTCATTTTTCTAATCGCCCATCATACCTTCTCGGTATCTATCATGTCGAAAGAACGCGCGCTGTTTCAAACCATTGTCAAAAATACCCCCATCACTTTGCGTTTCACCCTACGATCATCTCTCTCACCGATCCTTCCCTATCGATTCTTCCTACATCTATCGAGGTCTTACAATTAGCACAGCACCTCACAATTCTACCCCAAGATAAATAGGATAAAATGCTCACCTTAATATTGATCCTGACAGTTGTGCGGCAGGACAGAACCTTTGTCTTCCCCATTTACTCAAACTGCAGGCGGCGTTATGCTATCCTTACTATATGGCACGTGAGGAGCAAACCCGACACTCTTCCCCTCGAGACTCCCAATTAGATGCGCATGCCACACTCGAGATTTGATAATTGGATACAAATTCCTGACATATTCATGGAAATATTTATATTGAGCCCTTCTACACGGACCCTCTACCACCAATTAACAGAGATGATTAACAAAATTCGCAATCGCAAACCCGGCGCTCCTAGAGTGCTCATCTCCTCGAGATACTCACCTTAATGATCATGTTGAGCCCCTTCTGCGGCAGGCCCACCTCGTTGTCCTCCGCTTCTGCCATCTGAAATATGTTGATTTAATTTAATTTTAATAATATTAATTTAATTATTTTCGAAAATCACTTCCGAATTCTATTTTTGTATTGGCAGTATCAACCTTCGAACGTTTACACAGCGCTTACAATAACAGCACCGCGCGCATTCTCTTCATTTTCCTATCCATGGAATACCGACTCGGTCGCTTATTATTCCGATCGGCGCTCCCTCTAATCATAGATTTTCGAAAACATGACAGAACCCGGTCCAAAACCAACATGCCCCATCTCTTCTCCCTTTTGTCTGTTAATTCGAACACAGCGATGGCAAATATTGCTCCATATAATTCCCACGCGTTTCATCTACCTTTCAAAACCCGAGATCACCAACTCCAAATCCCTTTCCCTCACCAACGATCACCACAATCACTCCCTGCGTACACACTCCGTACCCAATCTCTCCTCCACTCTCTCCCTTCCCCACCCTCTCTCACCACCCGACCATCTATAGAGCACTACCATTCAGGAGAGTCCACGCCCCGCCCCCTCCTCCTCCCTCCATCTTCCATTCTCAGCTTCCTCCTCATCTCCCATCCGGAGGCTATCAAATCCTCCCGACTTCTTGATTCCCCGAGTCCGCCTCTCTTCGTTTCACACATTATCTCACTTGTTTTGACCGCTTAGAGCGCACGCCAAAGTGAGAGAGCCGGACAATTACTCCATTTAGTCGCGGCGCCGTTTCCGGGATTTCGTATCTTTCCGGTCGTCTTACTGTAGCCTGCGCATCTCATTCTCCCCGATTCCATTCAGAGAGCTATGTATCCCCCGCTTCCTCCTTGCTTCTTCCTCGCTTTGGTCTTCTATACTTCGCCAATGATCGCTCTTCGCATATTCCTTACAGCGGAAACCCTTTCCTGTCTACTACATTACTCGAGTCCTTCCAAATTCTTGCCCATCAATCCTACTCTAATCATGCATGAGCTGTCCCATCTATTCTTCATTGGAAGCATTAATCTACCTTCCATGCTCAATGAATCCTTCCTTCCCCCCAATCTACTCTTACATGAATTCCATTTTACGCATGTCCTGTCTATTGTAGAATCTCAATGGATCTCATCTTCCCATGCTCTCCTACTCGCGATTTCTCATCGGTTCCCACAGTTTCTGTGTTTACCGCGGCTCCATTTCACCCATTTCACATACCGCGTTCCCCTTGCTTCTGCAGAACCACGCATACTCGTTGTTCAATCTAATCGTTTTCAACACTCTTAACCTCTACATTGAAACTTCCTCCATCCCGTTTTCATCATTCTAATGCAATATTTTACCTTTTCACGTTCATTCTACTTTGATGCCCCTGTTGCAACCTCTTCGTTCCTTCATTCTTATTCACACTTTCGCCCTGTTTACGCAGTTTCGCGCCCCAGTTGCTGCAACCTCCTCCAACCTCTCCCCCTTTGCAGCCGGCTGCATGCACAACTCGAGCGCCGCGGGCGGCGCTGCGGTTGCAGCAGCTGCTGCGACCGCCGCAGCCAAGGCCTCCGGCACCGCCTTCAACGTGAACGTCATCGCGTACGCCTACGTCCTGCCCTGCATCTGCATGTTCGGCATCGTCGGTGAGCGTGGTGTATCCGAAGCGACGTTTAGTAAACGTCGCCCCCGATAGCGCACCATTATCGTATCCTCCTGCAGGCAACATCACCAACCTCGTGGTGCTCGCGTCGCGACGATTACGAGCCGTCTCGTACATGTGAGTTCTGTGCCCATAATGTACCCCAAACCCACAACAGCCGACTACGGTACCGTAGCCGGAATTCCCGGTTCCAACTCCCTAATCCCCGGCTCTCAGGTACCTCCGGGCCCTCGCGGTCGCCGATTTACTCTGCATGATGTTCGTCCTAGTCTTCGTCATTTGTGACATCGCGGAGAAGAAGGTAACGAAAATGATTTCTGGCAGCGTTGCTCACGTATTAGTAAATCCTATTGCGCTTGTGCTTCAAGAGTCTCTCAAATATGGCCAGTGAAGACTGTGCGTGATAGGTAGCAGAATACGTTTCCAGAAAACAATTGTACATGATTGTTCGTGAATGCGCGCTGTTTCAGCATTTCAACTACGTTTGAGTTTCACTACTCTCTGAAATTTGGCTAGCGAATAGTGTATACGATTTCTTGTAGTGACAATGTCGAAAAATTCAAAACAACTCATCAATTTGGATCAGACACGCAGGAATAGTCTCTGATGTTTTCGCGAACTCATCTTTGTTTCAAAATTCTCTAAAATATAGCTAATGGCGAATACGAGTGATATTTGCCAGTAAGATCGTTGAATTTCTAAAAAAATATCTATCTATTCTTCACATCACATACACGTAACAGTACTGCAAGCAGCGCTACAGTTTGCACAACTCTATACCTCTACTCCTTCTTTGCTGTCCAAACGCAGTGAAAACTGTTGTTGTCCACTCTCGCTCCGAATCTCTGTGTGTGTACTTCCTTTCTTGCTTCCTCACAACAGCACAAATACCTTCCTCGTTTCTCCTGGGTTGTCTCTCTAAACTCCTCTCTTAGCAGTACGACATGAAAAAAGAAATGCTAGGAGTTCACAGCAGTCAGCCCAAGGCGGTACTTCAAAGAAAACCGCACCTCATCCGAACATGCAAACCAGCTGGTCTATATCCGTCCTACCAACGTCAGCGCTGACATTTCTCCTTGAACCAATGGCCCTTCTGCCGTACCCAATCTGGCTCTTTTTCTCTTCATTCCACACACTTTCTCGTTCAATCCGAGTCAGTTCAGCCTAATTTAAGACTCGTTCTATATGCAGATAGACCTCTCTGCCTGCGTCAATTGACATGGGTTCATTTATCACAAGCCCGAAATTAGTTCGAATTTATCCTGAGATCAGAGATCTACTCTTTCATGAGGCATAACGATTTGAACGAAGAGGGTGATGCTCTTCACTGAATCTCAAAACCATTACGCTTGACTGAATACGATAGCGTGCCATCCTGCCAAATTCACCTCGCTTACATCCCAACAATTTGCAATGGACCAGGATCGCACCTATACAACCGTACAAATACAATATCGAGGGATTTCCAGACTAGCGTATTTGCTTGAATCTACAAGGAAAGATACAATCAGATCTAGTCCCAGATACACAAATATGTCTGGCCGCTTGAACACCAATCTGCCTGGGAGACCAATCTTTTCGAAGGAAAGTCGTAAACCATCGCCAACTCTATCCAATCTCCACGCCACTCCTTGTATTGGCTATTCAGACCTTGTCTGGCCATAAAACAGCGCCCCACGGGACACAATAACTCCCAGCAAAGCTAGGAAAACGCACGAACACATGCGCCAGACAAGCATAAAAAGAACACTATGATGCCAATCAGAGGTTCGGTCAAAACACATGCCTGACAGCCTCATACAGCTGTGATCAACGGAGTGTGGAGCATGGGAATTATTGAGAAATGCACGAACACACGCGCCAGACTTGTATAAAATGAATCAGATACATTTCGCCTCTCTGTAGATACTATTGTCAATCCGAGGTTCGGTCAAAAAACATCACTGAGAACAGATGAAGTAGTTTCGAATAGCAAATTATCAATCACTTTGCAGTGGCAGAGTGACGTCACCGACTCATCCATCTTTCGTGTCTACCGTGTGCACTTCATGCTCACATTGATCAACTGGGCGCTGGGGACAGGTACGGAAGCAAACTTCAGAAAAGGGCTGTAACGTCAAAGGCGCCTAGCGCGAACAGACTACAATCGAGCATAATTCATTTGTGTTTTGCTCGCATAAGATAGATTGAAGAGTGTTCTATATGTGATTTTGATGAATCTTGCAATCTAAAAACGAAACACCAACAATCGACCCCTTTCCCCTTCAGGAACCTACATCGTGGTGGCCCTCTCCCTGGAGCGCTTCGTTTCCATCGTCTTCCCAATGCATTTCCGACAATGGAACTCGCCCAATCGGTACATCTTTCTCTGATTTTTTTAAATCCCATGGAAGCAGGGTGACAATTGGTTGTTGGAATCGGAAAACCACGAGGAGAATCGGTCATGAGTAGCACTCAGCCATTTGGCCTATCGACGAAACGCAACTCACACCATCTCAAATATTGTCTTCAAAATACCCAATGGAGGAACGATCAACCCCCACTCGCAAACAGACTCATAAAACAACTTTGAAACACCTCTTTCCGTTAAAAAATCCGCCACTCATTTCGTTGTTGTTTCGAACACGTCAGAACCAGCAGATCACTAGCGACTACTAGCATACTGCCACTTGAAATACCGATGAAACGCAAGACACTAGTGTGATCACACGACAATCAATTTCCAGAGCCGCCAAGGCCATCGTGATCGCTTACATCGTGCCCGCTTTGCTGTATCTTCCTTATGGGTACACAAGGTGAGCTGTGGTGATTGATCACTGATCTCTGATCTCTCTATTTCTTTCATCAATAGTAGCCTCTCTCCGCTACTTCCCCTGATGAATCGTAAATTTTGTTTCAAACCGATAGACGAGTGCAATCAACCACCATGCGTGCACAGGCACTTCAATAGATACTGAAACACAACTCTATAATATCCGGAACGCATCCTCTATCTATCAAGATCTTATCTCTGATCTTTGATCTTTGATCTCTCATCAGGTACACGGGCGTCGACCGCTTCGACAACGCCACCAACACCACGCGTTGGTCCGCCATTGATCATGACATCAGCAAGACAGCGCCGTGGAATGTGAGCTACTCGAATGCAAAAAGATCCAAGAATGAAGGAAACTCTCGATTTGCGGCACTATCTCGCCTCTAACAAGGGAACGTCAACTTCTCACATTGAAATTGGGACATGAGCTATATACCATTCGAAAGAGCATCAAAAGAGCTTTCAGAATCAGCTTTCAAAACCTGCTAATGTGTCCTGGGGTGAGAGTTACATCACTTTTCCTTCAACACAGGGATCTGTCATAGCCGATGCTCGGACAGATAGCATCGCTAGTGTTCTATCATA
>LS518299.1:140949-171926 GCA_900490845.1 Pristionchus japonicus
ATTTGTCTGAAAAACAGCAGTCCAGCATGTTCTGAGGCCTTTTTCACCCCCGGGAGCCCCCCTATATCCTATGTTGAAATATTTTTAAATCATGCCTACGCATCCACTCTTTCATTTAATGAAATAAAATTCACTGCGTTTGGGGTTCTAGGTAGTGGTTGCATTTTTAGAATGATCCGGTTTTCAGTCTTTCGATCATCTTTTTCGAAAAAAATCGAAATTTTAATTTTTCAAATGATTCTTGTTTCTCATATTTTTCCGCGTATTTTGAGCCGTAGAACAAGTTTCTAGCTCAACTGGGTCGTGAGATACACTAGAGCCGTGACCAGAACCGGAAAATCACTAAAAGGCGGCCGTGGGACAAGATGACCGGATACACCGAATCCTTGTCGCCTGGGTATGTAACCACCATAACATGGTTGACTTCAATTGGGTTTGAAAAATCTAGTTCCGAATGGGGCTGTTTTTCATACATTCTCTCCTGATTCTTATGGTAAACAGCGTGCACTCGAGACGCGACGGGTTTGAGACAGGGGGAGACGAGGGGCCGGAGCGGGCAATGCGGAGATTCGGGCCGTGCACCGCGCGGGCCTCAGGTCGTACCATTTGGAATTCGACCGGAGGCCCGCCCTGTGCCTCTCCGCCCTGCCCGCTCCGGCCCCTCGTCTCCCCTGTCTCAAACCCGTCGCGTCTCGAGTGCACGTTGTTTACGAGACGAGAGGGTGAGCCTGCGCAGGGGTCGCCTGGCGACCCCTGCGCAGCGCCGGCGGCGTGGACAGGTATGTGCCGAGCCCACAAACTCCTTCGTAACACTGGCAAATGTGCAACAATAAAAATGGCAAAACGAAGGCATTTGAACCCCCATTCAAAAGTCGTCGAAATTATTATTTTTAAAATAAAATAGCTCCAAAGAATCACTCCAATTGGTCATCGTCACTACTTGAACACCGCCAGGAACGCGAAGCTCACTGGTCTGCGCAGCAAAAGGCATACGTATTCTTTGATTTCTCGATTGACTCTCATCAATTTCAAAAGCGACCTACACCTCTTGAACGTACTAGGGAACGCAAGTTCACAGGTTCGAGCTACACCAAATTTCGCGTCTCCGCGACATAGCAGACTCTGTCTCTCATAATCCGGCGCTTAATCTCCTGTATCCCACTCCCGGTTCCCGGCTCTCACCTCGGCTCCGCCCATCAGATATCGCACGTTCGCTTTCGCCTCCGCAGCTCAAGCTCCTATTTACCGGCTCCGGCTACACTATTCCCCGGCTCTCACCTCGCCTCCCCCAATAGCTCTCTCGGCTACTCTAGTCAACCAGCAGACTTCCTTTCTACGGTTCCGGCTTTCCTATCCTATTCCCCGGCTCCGGTTCTATCCTACTATTCCCCGGCCCTCACCTCGGCTCCGCCCATCAGGTCCCGCACGTTCGCTTTCGTTTCCGCCAGTTGGGCAAGTTGCTGTCGGCGCACTGCGGCTTCGGAGCAGACCTGCAATGGTAATTAGTGAATTAAATAGCTAATTAATTAAGTAAATCATTTCGTATCATTTTTACTAGGTAACTTGGCACCATAGTGAGGTAAAAACGCGAAAACGGAGACGTTCAGTAACCAGTGAGAATCAAGCCACGCCAGGTATTCATAGTACCTAGGCTTGGGAGTGAAGCAGTATAACCGACCTTAACCTTTGCAAAAACCAATATTTCGCAACAGTTCAATAACTACAGTACTTCAATCGATACTAACATATCTCAATTGATTGCCGATCAGACTTGTCTGATACATTTAGATCAGATACTACGTTTTTCCCCTTCTGACATAAATCTCTATACACAGGCCAGGTCGAAATCGCGCCCCTTTGAGCTAGAACCTTGATTCGCTCAGTGAACAATGCCTTTTGGACGCTGATCACAATGCGCTTTTGAACTAGTCGATCTCTTAATTTTGAGCCGATTTATAAGCGTTCGAAATTTCCGCTTTTTGGTGTCCCACCCTGCTCCGAATCGCGTCTCTCCATTTTGCATACTCTCTCGCCTCCCTCTCGTCGTCTCGCCTATCTCTCGCCGCTCTCTCCATTCCGCGTGCTCTCTCGCCCTCTCCTCTCCCCCGCTCGCTCGCCCGCTCCTCCCGCTCGTCCGGGCGTGCTCCGGCGACGCATCCGCAAGGAGTGACGCGTGTCCGCTCCCCTCACGCGACCAGCGCGTGAGATTCTCGTCTCTCCGCTCTCCCTTCGCTTTCCACTCTCTCCTCCCGCCCTCGGCGCTCGTCCGCGAGGGCTCCGGTGCCGCGTCGGTGGCAGTGACGCGTATCCGCTTCCCTCACGCGAGTGACGCGCGTCCCCCTTGATCACGCGACTGACGCGTGAGTTTCTCCCCTCCACACTTTCGCCTCTCTCCCTTCGCCCTCAGCGCTCGTCCGCGTATGCTCTGGCGTGGCGTCGCTAGCAGTGACGTGTATCCGCCTTCCTCACGCGTCTGACGCGTGAGTTTCTGGCCTCCACGCTCTCCATTCTCTCCCCCAGCCGTCTGTGCTCGTCCTCGCGGACTCTAACGGCTGTTTTTCCACAAGCATACAGTACTGGTACTACTAGGTAATATCACAGGACTCACGTGGCCTTAACCGGGGGTCCAGGGGGCGGAGCCCCCTGGCGGGGGGGTCAAGGGGGGCGGAGCCCCCCTTGCACAGTTAAGAAAACTACTAAATAGCTTTCAGCACGCTGACTCTTCAAAGGTTTTGGACTCAATTAGCTAACAATATATGAAGGAGTTTGCGCATTTCCTTTTATTTCGTGAAACATATTTGATCCTTTGTTCTCCGGTTCCCGGAATCAATAAAACCTTCGGAAATCCCTTGGGCTGAAAACGTGTTTGAATAGTAGCTTGATTTGCGAGCAAATAAAATAAAATAGTACATTTAGACCTGCTACTATTTTGACGGCGATAAAACCTTCGGAAATTATCAAGAACTGGTCTAAATGCGCAATGTTCTTGAGCAAAATTAAGAAGTACGTCACAGCTTATCAGAGCCATTCTTCACCTAATAAAGTTCCTACCTTTGCAGCCTATGCGTACATTTTAAGCGATGAGTTAATATGTCTCTCTCAATATGAAGTGGGCGGGGTTCAAGAGGGCCGCAGCCCCCTTGCACAGAGAAATACAAAAGGACACATTCAAAACTAGATTGCGCATTTAGACCAGTTCTTGATAATTTCCGAAGGTTTTATCGCCGTCAAAATAGTAGCTGGTCTAAATGTACTATTTTATTTTATTTGCTCGCAAATCAAGCTACTATTCAAACACGTTTTCAGCCCAAGGGATATCTACCGTACTTTCTGCCACTGATTCTGCCTGGTCTACTCTTCACTTCCGTATTCTATTCACTCGATAACTACCCTACCGCATCCCCAATCAATCGCCAACTGACCTTCTGCCACTGCTCAGGAACTTGATCCGCTCCAAATTGCACGCCGCCGTCGCAGCAGATGAACGAGCCGCGGCCGAATCTGAAGGGACAGATTACGGTATTACGGTACCGATCAATCGATAAAATTGGTCACGGTAGGATATTGTATCGATTCTATCTTGCTGCACGACAACATAACAGGGAGAGCTACGATAATTGATTCAACGGATCCCACAATGTCAATAGGAATTATTGATTTTGTGCACAGGAAACTCGAACTCCATCACCTCAAACGACCGACTAATACTAAAGCTCCGGTTGCAGAGGCGCTTTCGCGGGAGATGATTTTTTTTACCCAGTGATGGCAAATCATATTTTCCCTTTGTCCCTAACGAGATTTGGGAAGACCGCACCCTAATCCTACCGTAGTCCCTTCCCTACCGTACCTGATCGTGTTCATCAGCAGAAAAAGGGACTACCGTAACCTGTCTTCATTCCCAAAATTCTTCCCAAACCGTGCCCCTACCCACAATCTACCGTACCTGATCGTGTTCTTCAGCAGTATCGTCACCATCGTCTCGCGGTCCTGAGCAGAAAGGGAGGTTACTGTATTGATCGCATGAACTCTCATTCCTTCTCCGAAAAAACGCCCAATGATGATACTATATGAGACCGGTCGCCTAATAACCGAACAAGGTCTGGTACAGCGAAAAATCGAAAAGTTGAGGAAAGTGGTTCTCGAGGGTGCTTATCACGAGGGTTCACTCCATTTCGCAGTATCTTGACCCCTTAGGCCATGCTGCAACCATGCTGCAACCATGCATAAGCCACATTTTTGGCCATAACTTTCCAGCAAGTTGTCCGATTGACTTGAAAATCGGAATGGAGAGAGATTATGTAAACTGAAAATCAATGGTTTTGGAATACATGATAAAATGAAATGATAAGACTGATTACAAAATTCATTTTCGAACACCAGGCAAAACGCAAACTAAGTAAGCACATAGCCGGATACTCCGTTTCACAGGGATCAATATTCGTATGCATAGTATGGGGTTTCCACTTATCATATTTTTTCTGCAACGCTTTTCGTGTACCATTTATCACATTCACGCCGCGCATTTGAGTGAATGTTTCATGTTGAGTGAATGTTTTTGATTGGAATGAGTTTTGAACACGCCCTCGCTCATTCGTTGCCATTCTTGCTCAGTCTTATCATTTCATTTTATCATTTATTTCAAAACCATTGATTTTCAGTTTACATAATCTCTCTCCATTCCGATTTTCAAGTCAATCGGACAACTTGCTGGAAAGTTATGGCCAAATTTGGTTTATGCATGGTTGCATCTTGGTTGCAGCATGACCCAACCGGTCGAGTTAGTGCGAAATTGAGTGAACCAACGCGATAAGCACCCTCGAGAACCACTTTTCTCAACTTTTCGATTTTTCGCTGTACCAGGCCTTCCAAGGCATTGTCCGATTATTAGGCGACCGGCGTCATATCGTCGGTCATGAACAATATATTTTTTAAACAACTGTGTCAATAACATCGACTGCTGAACTCAATTAACCAATTTATACTACCGTCGAAACCGAATTCTCACTATTGCAGGCTAACCACTCTTTCAATGACTTGCCCCATTTCAGCTGCTTTCACAGCTTGCCTCAAGTAACCCGGCGCGTCTAGAGCGCACCCTCCTCACCTCCTTGCTCGCGTGATCCAGCAGTCGATGCAGGTTCGTCAGACAACGGCGCATGTGCGACTCCGCCCACTCCATCTGCCAGACTACCTGCAAGGCGATAAAATATTTTTAGAAATGCAAGAAAAATATTTTTAGCGATTGAAATTGGGGAACTACTGTTTTGTGAAGCTTGCTCGCGTATACGGATGGCAAATGGGACACGAAACGGTCTGCCGGTATGCTAGACAACAAGCGAAAATAAGGCACATTGTCTAGTTACTTCTTCAAAGCTGAACAGCTCTTCGGTATTGGTCTAATATGAGCATCGGCGCTTAAGATTACTACTTGCGACGCGAACCCACCGGATGATCACAATCGCCCAAAATCAGTCGATAACCGCCTTCCAGGATAACAATGTTTTTTCCGCATATGCAGTGACACCATACCTGTCCACGCCGCCGGCGAGCGACCTTTTTGCACGCTGCCCGAGCTGCGTTTTGCACGCTGCCAGACCACGGTACAGCTACTATTTCCTGACCACGACCCTAGGTTCATGGTCCGGAAATGGAGCACAGACGGCCAACCACAACCCGTCGCGGGATGAGTGTGCCCTTTCTTCAAGGGATCGACTCGATCGACCAGCATTCGAGGCGCCTCAGCGGGCGCAGGGGAGATGCGCCCCACCAGCCCTTGAAGAAAGGGCGCACTCAACCCGCGACGGGTTGTGATGGGCCGTCTGTGCTCCTTTTTCGGACCATGAACCTAGGGTCGTGGTCTGGAAATAGTAGCTGTACCGTGGTCGGGCAGCGTGCAAACCGCAGGTCGGGCAGCGTGCAAAAAGGTCGCTCGCCTCCAGCCCTGGACAGGTATGAGTTAATTGGGTATTGCCGGAGTGAACGGAGAAGAACTCTCACTGCGGCGAGAACCCATCGGGTACGCAATCTTCAAGGATTGCAGAAGAAAGCTTTCGTTTTTTCCTCTAGTGTTTTCCGATCCATCGACTCAACACTGGAGAAACTGCTCAAGAGCAGTCACGGTATCTCCAAACTACCTGGGAAGCCACAACCCACAATCCGCTAGCAATCCACCTACCTTCACTCGCCATCTGTCATGCCTGTCATCAGCTAACCTATTTCTAACTAGCAAAGACCAAAGATAAAAAAACCAAAGTTCAAAGATCAAAAACCAAAGACCAAAGATAAATCTCACCGCCGCGCAGCCCGTGCGCCACTTGACGTCCTCGATCTCGTCCTTGAGCGTGAGACGAAAGTTCCTGGAATGAATTTTGGTTTGAAATCCATGTTTTTTGTCTCCCATTTGATCAAGCAAAGGTACAGGAACGCTTCTGAATTCATCTCTGGGAACCCTGATAGAAGCTCACAAATATTCAAAACCAAGGGTTCCTAAACCAGCGCTTCGAACAATCCCAGCGCCGAGCTTGATGTTTCAGGAGCATCCCAAAATGCGTCAGTAATTGAACAATTCCGTATACCCTTTGGTTCAAAATCGCCAAAAAATTAGCAATCATCTATTCTCCGGCCTCGCTATCACTCCTAATCGCACTGGTTCTGTCCTCTTCTATAACAAAAACACTTCACACGAATCGACCACTTTTTCCATATCATTGGCGGGGCATTGAAATTTGTTCACTCACTCAGCCTGCTTCGTCTTCTCGATCGCCTCCTCCCGTCTCTTCTTCAGTATGGACGCCGTGTCTTGGCCACTGCAATGATTTCATCATTAGAAACGATGCATCGAAAGTCTCGATGAGCCGAAAGGCAATTTCCTCTGGTCAACATCCATTTGGAGAATTCGCGTTCCAGAGGTTCTACATGGATTGCGGATTCGCTACAATTCTAATAAACCGAGAATGGCCTCAAAGTAGATCAAAAACATGATTAGACAAGTCAATTTCTTCTACTTTACCTCCCATTTTTTTCAATTGGAGTTTCAGCGGTTCTAGACAACCTGAGGATTCGATAAGATTTCAATTATTCGACGAGATTCCCATTATCAATCAAAATTCAAATCACCCCCTTTTCCATTCTCATTCAGTTTAACGCATCATTTGCTTGTCGATTTGCCGCTCCAACTCTACTTCACCAGTCCATGGTCACACGTAAATTCAGTGGTCCATCGTAGCGCCATAAAAAAAATCACAATCCTATACTTTCAAAACCCTCTACACGAATTGTCCACTTCTCCAACAATTCCCAATTTTCGGCGGGAAATTCAAATACGCACCCATCTCTTTTCTTCATGTACTCGCCCCAGTAGAAGGAGGCCGCCTCATTCATCGTCATCGATGATGTCGAACCTGTAAATCTTATTATTTTAATTGATTATTTATTTTAAAAATAAGCACAACTGAATAGTTTTTTTAGTCTGATAAACTCCGAGGATCAATCGATGGATTTGCTACCCTCCGTACTTGAAGAGCAAGTGAAACACGATCCCTCTCACAACGCAGTTTGGAATTTTTGAATGGAAACGCGCGACAGATTCCCGAATGAAAAACGCCTCGCTTATAAGAAACTCCTGAAACACCATCCCATCTGAGACATGGACACCAGTTCTCTTCCTCAAGCGCTCTGTTCAATCAAATCGTTGGTTTACGCGACCAATCTCACCCGTTGCAGCCATCCCTGCAGCAGCTGCAGCTTGCTTGGGAGCCTTGAAGTGCGCCGTCGACAACTTGCACGACTCCAGAGCATGCCTGTAAGGATTCGGTTTCGTTTACAAGCAATATCGTCTGATTGAGGAACGCAACAATCAGACCCTTGACTGTTTTCCATCAATTCTAACGAATTCACTGCTTCTCAATATTTGTGTTTCATTCACAAATTATAAAGACTGAATGTGGCTGGCGATAGTAAAGACAGCTCTTCCGCACAAAAAAAAACTATTTTCTACGCTGATAAACCGGTGTTTCACTCATCGATAAAAGCCGTTGATCCACAAGAATAACGATTGTATTGACCTTCTCATTTCTAACAAATATTACGAAAACAGAAATTCAGTGCGGAAGAAGTTTGTTTTTCATACTCATAATATACAGGTTGATTGATGCAAGCGAGGTGCGCATCTCCTCTAGAATTAATCTTACATTTACTCGGACTTCTAAAGATTACGAAGACCAAAAACTACTAATAGGTCAGACAGAGCGATAGAGCCAAAGATCAAAGATCATCTCGCACCTCAGAATTCCCATCTCACCCTTCCCCTCTAACTCATGGTATTTCCCTACTTTTAAGACCACGCCCCCCTTATTGGAGAAAGGGCTCACTACTTTGTAAAGATCAAAGATCAAAGATCAACTACTCACCTCACAATGTGCACCGGGTCATTTCCTTGGAGCGAGATGTTCACGTCCCGCAGTGAGCCGCCAGCGCCCTTGTCCTTGATCGAGAAGACCACCTGCTGAGAGTGGAGTTTGAACCTTGTAGTTTTGTAGCTTGATCATTAACTAACTCCTCCAATAAATAATTCAAAAAAAGAACTTTTGTTTATGCGCAACTGCGATTCACGGTAAAAATATAAATTTGATGGCTGGATGCTAATGCAGTGGCTATTTCAAAATTCAATAATATTTGTAGCAAACAGCCTCTAATTCGGATAGCGCATTTTTGGGTTCTGCGTTTCATCGAGTGCACATAATGCAGTCATTTTGTAAAGACCTCAATAATTTTCTGATCACTTCGGCCTGAATAAAAACAATAATTAATAGAACCTGGATCGGCTGCTCGAAAACGCATTTGGCTTTCCATTACTTTTTCGTCCCCAATCACGTATGAAAAGCACTTGCATAGGGCAAACCCGTCGCATTTCAGTTTCTTTCCAAGGTGTTGCTAACAGGACATTCCATTCCTACCATTCTCATTTCTCATCCCTTTTGCCAGTCAAAGCTGGGTTAGATATCCAAGACGTTCCAAAAATTGCAAACCAGGGCCGTCTTGCTTACCTACGCAATTGGTCACGGGTTTCAGCTACTTCACATAACCATCACATTTTGTGCAGACGCGATTTCATCCCAGCGAGGAAGCAACGGACTACACTGTAAGTAGACCGAGCGGCCCCGAGCGATTACAGACGAATGAGAATTACAGAAAAATGTAATTCTCCATCGCTCCGCATAGAAAATGAGGCGATCTCTCTCAATTACGGAATTGTTGAAAAGAGAGAGGAGAATTACGGAATTCCGTTTTCCGTTTAGACATCCCTAGACTACAGTAGAAATAAAACCAACCTGGATCGGCTTGATCAACATTACATTTGCTCTCATGTTTCAATCAAAACCGCATAAGCGTTTACGGGTAAAATCCGTCGTATTTCAGTTTCAGAACGACAATTCATTGATTATAATTACAAATGCAACATACGTGAATCGGCTTGCTCGACGACAGCATCGGGCTCTATGTTTCACTAACTCCCCATAATCTAGGTGCCTGTTACCGAATCTAATTGCAGTCGCTTAGGCTCCCCAAAAGACAATATTTTAATTTAAATAATACTAAAATTCATTTTAAATAATAATTACCAACCTGGATCGGCTTACTAGAAGACAGCATCGGGCGCGGGAACAGGTCATTGAGGTAGCCATTGAAGATCTGGAAGATCAATAATTAGTTAATTAATATTTTATCAAACGACAAGGCCACCATGATCGCATTGCCTGTTCACGAAACGCCCAAGTGGAACAGGTGAAGCGCAAAAGATTTCTCAAAATACCACAATCGACATGCGTATCCTAGCGACTCTGAACTAAAATCGCTTTCTGAGAAATTTTGATGGAAAATAGCGTCAAAAACAGGTGAAAAATGAACCGACCGCAACAGGTACGTTTGAAATTTGAACCTACCGTACTTTTCGAGCTGGAGCATGACCAGCGGGCACATTACCGACTCCTATTACTATTTCTTTTTTTTTACTTTACAATTTTTTACTTTTATTACTTTACTTTGTTATTTAATTTTTTGCGTTGAAAACATTTTCAATCAATCAATTTATTGATCTATCCCGAGTTCCCATAGCTATTCAGCTCCCCGACCCAGAACCAGGTCCCATGACATCGTCCCACTCCCGGTTCCCAAACACGGCTCCCGTCTCCCGGCTCTCACCTTGAGCGCCTTCTCATTCCGGTCCCTCACGTCCGGCATCGACGCGAATCTGTCCGGATGGACCGCGAAGTAGAACGGCCGGAGGGCGGCGTTAGCCTGGAATTAGGATGGATTTCCCGGTTCTGGTTCTTTGAAATCTCGATCGTTCGTGCGATCCAACTTGCTTGCCAACATCTGCTGGACTGGAGTTGCACAGTTTCGACATAACGAGGAACAAGCCAGCCCGTTAAATGCGAAGGCGAACGGCATGACAAAAACCATTTACAGGGCAGTATCAAACAACCATGTTGAAACTGCGGATGTAAAACTCAAGATTAACAACCGTGGGATCATGATTTTTCATAACACATAACCCTGCAAACTACCGCTACGGAGTCCATGTAAAGAAGCCAGCATCAATGCGCAGCAATACAAACTAGATGAATGATGATTTCACGAGAAAAAAAAATCAAAACCTCCTGCCGACATCGCTTGATCAATTCCCTATGGCTTCACTGCCCTATTGCCGTTGCAGAGTGCATGCAAAGGGACTCACAAGAGCGAACATAAATATAATCTTCACAGTTGCTTGTAGGAAATCTCTGGTGATTCGGAACTCCATAGTTCACTTCCGTTTCAGAGGTTACATATAGCTAGAAGCGAAGATGGGCAATAATGAGACTTGACATCGTTCCTAAAAAATCACAAAATCCTGCATGGACAGCCATCTTCGGACTACCCTTTCCCCGAATTCTAACCGCCCCGTTCACTACCGTTTCGCAGATTTCATTTAGCCAGAAGCGACAGTAAATCAACAATGCTCCCGCGTTATTGAGAATAAAGCCATCATCGCTTCTGCACAGACAGAACGCTTGATCAATGTTGCCGGCTTTGACCAACTGCCATACTGCAGCTTCAAAGGGCAGGTATAGGAAATGGTAGCAATTACCACCAATCATCTTGCTGGGTTTCGAACAATAAACCAACACCTCCTGCATGGTCAGCCACCTCCTGGCTACGGTTTGACACAGATCGGGATAACTTTGAATGCCGACATCTTGCTCCTTTGATGATTCTTACAGCGCAGCTCACTACCGTTTCAAAAATTTCATATAGCCAGGAGCCAGAGGGGTCAGTGATAATGTCTCGAGGGCTTTGTTCAACAATCAAATTCCCTACCTACTCCATGCGCAGACACCTCATTCGGGTTGCAACCTTTTCATATATCCAGAAACCAGAGTGAACATTAGTGAAGTCTTGGAGCCGCGTAAAAATCAATCAATACCTCCTGCATCGAAAGCCATCTCCTCGCCACCGTAGCGCCGCCCTTGATCGATCGCGGACTGCCTCTCTGCATCATTTAGTCCATTCGCGTGTCGGGATTCTGGAATGAGCGGTTGAGTGAATTCCAAGGAATAGATAATGATATTTAACATCGATTCAACCAGAATATCAATGAGGCATGAGCACTCACACTTACACATCGGATGAAACACAAAAAATTCCTTCCAAATTAGACTAATTTCGAAATCGATAATACCATCAAAAGAGCGAGGTCACTGCTGGAACAAACAACTTGATAGCAATTCAAAAACATTTCCGGTGCGCTACCGTACCCGAATACGGTACCCAAAATTGAATCGCAAGCTGAGTAGATTGATCTACCCAGTCCCGCCCTTGCGTGACCTCCTCAACCTCCTCATCTGTCGATTGAAGTCAAATCAGGTGATAAACCCCTCTTATCAGTTAATCAGCACGTTGCCATTTGAGGGTGCGAGCTTTGATCTTTGAAAGGTTTCCTTCGCCCTTCCTTCGTTCAATGAGAGCACTCTCACTCCCTTCAAAGAACGTTCGCTCTAATCTTTATTGTTCCTGATTTGTTCAGCAAGATTTGCAATCATCCCTTCTTATCAATACTTTTCATGAATAGTGCAGGAATTCCAGAATAATCCAAAAGGCCAAGGAGAAAATAATAGAAGGCCAGAATCCAGAGGTGCCCAATCAAAGTGTTTCCAATAACAGCACGAGCTCAAAAGAGACGGGCAAATCACGCACTCCCCCAATTCGCAACAACTCAGCTGTCCACTCTATATTATTCCTGCGCGATTTGCCAGCATTAAGCTTCGTAAATGCTACATCTGTTGTGCGATAACAATCAAAGAACATCGAAAAAAAAGGATTAAATCACAACTCGAAAGATAACCTTCTCTATCACGTACTCTCCCAATTCGCAACAACTCTAGCGGTACTAAATCGGTACTCGAATAGCCGACACGTGGTCCCAATCAACCCCGCTTATCAACTGGTGAGATAGTGTGGGGATCAGGGAGAGTGTATAGAGTCAGTCAGAGCGAGATTGCACACTAATCAAGGAGACGCTAGACAGTCAGACAGAGCTAGACAGTATGCAAATTAGAGAGACGACAGACAGTCCGACAGTGAGAGATCACTGCTCCCTGAAGAGACGAGCAGAGATGCAGAGAAGAAGAGGAATGCGAGCGAGAACAAGGGAACTGATATGGGTACCGATAGGGAGCACAAAAAAGAAGAGAAAACAGGGAAAATTGAGAGACTCCCTATCAGAAAGAATAAAAACGCATGCAAAAACGGGGCAAACCCGGTTCCCTGAGGCGTTGCAAAAAGGAAGAACAAAATGTCAACTGAAAGAGATGGCAAATGCGAAGACTGTGACTAATTAGTGATCGGAAAGAGTGAATTGGCGATTCGAATATATTCGAAAACAGAACAGTCACTCAATCTTTCGCTTTCTTCTCCTCTCGGGTCACTCGCGTTCACTAAACTTGCCAGCGTGTGATTACCGTGAAAAGCAGAGAAGAACCAGTTCAAAAGCAACCCGAGCGAACTCTCGCGAACTCGTATTTGCGAGCGCATTTGAACGAGGGAATGCCCAACAGTTCGAAATACATGTTCATTCAATTCAATCTGCACAATTTTTCAGCGAACATTGAGTGAAGGAGTACATTCGAACGAGGAAATAAACAATAGTCGGGATCGAAATACAGGTTCATTTGATCCAAACTGCACAATGCAAACTTGAACGAGTAAGCTCTCAAAACACAGGTTCACTCTTCTGCACACCTCTAGCTTCAATGAACAGCGAAACACAGTGCAAAATTGAGCGACGAAGACACAATATTCGAACTCTAATTCCCATCTTCCCCTTGTTATATTGCACGAATGAGGAAATGTTCAATGGTCGATTAAAGGGAAGGAGAGAGTTCGCTCAAGAGAAAAGAGATTCGAAGTGTTCCCCCGCAGTGAGTTCGATCGCAAAAAAGAGCAGGGGATATCCCTATCTTTGCAATACGCAGTCGAACTATAGTAGTTTTAACAATAGCTGACCGAGTGAAATCAGAAAAGATCGCATACATTGAACTCTTAGCCTGCTCGTTCAACCAGAATTCTGCGAGCAAGCTTTGCAATCCCGAAAGCGCCATGAAAGGAGCCTTTGAGACAAAAAAAACTTGTATTTTTTTAAGAGCAATTTGGATTCGATTAGCGAACAATGAAATTCACGGCTTAATGTTGTACTCGCGCAGCAAGGATGCTACGTGAGAGCTCAGCAGATGTAATCTGATCGCAAATGCAACACGGAACCATTCCCTGCTAGGAGTTTGCGCAAAATCACTCTCGAACGGTGAACAAATCCGTATCGCTCTGCGCGATTTCAAATTCATATTATGAACGTTATTTCAGAAGACAGGAACGAACAATCAATGTGCAAATATTACGCGAAACAATTGATATCTCCTTATGAGCAACCTCTGAAACGCAACTCAGCACGCTCGAGCAGATTTGTTAATCACGATCGCTCTACCCCCGAGAACTGGCCGGTATATATTTGGGCAGTTGATGTTGACACCGGAATAGTCGGGAGGAGAATAGGGTGAAGTGTCACATGATGCGTGTCCCGCCTACGTTCACTTTGCCCCCTCTACCTTACCCTACCCCTACCCCGGTAGAGCCTGTTTCATTTATTCATAGAAACGAACTCCGATATTGCACAGTTGGGACTGGAGCCTTATTTCGATCATTGCGAGCTGGAAAGTTGGTGTTTCAACTCCATCTCATGTACCTGCACGTGTTGGATTTCCAATCACAGCGTACACCTGACCGCGTTTCAAATAAAGAGTACTTCTAGTGGGTGAAAAAGAGCTTCTCACTCTTCCATCTAATACTGTTGCGGCCAAATATGTGCAGAGTATCCCCCCATTTCACTCTACCGGATGAAAATAGATCTCCCAATGAACTGCAAGCGATTGTGCAGAACTAAAAATTCAGGCTGATGAAATAGCAACTAGATGATTCTTCCCTCTTAACCCGCCATTCCCCCTCTAACATTG
This sequence comes from Pristionchus japonicus, assembly GCA_900490845.1. NCBI lineage: Eukaryota > Metazoa > Nematoda > Chromadorea > Rhabditida > Neodiplogasteridae > Pristionchus > Pristionchus japonicus. Next base: position 155,493 of record LS518299.1, read on the forward strand.
ATGCGGCCAAATATGTGCACTGCAGGTAGAATAGACAGTGGACGAAAACAATCGACGAGTGACGTGTAAAGTTAAAGGAGGGTAAGGTTAAACCAAAGATCCTATTTAACAAAACTTACCCAATCCTTAAGATCAAAAAGTTAATTCCAACTCAATACTTTCTGAGACGAACAATCGGCGAGTGACGTGCGAAAAAACGATGAGGCAGAGAATAAATTAGTCCTTTCAGTGAGGCTGGAGCACTGAGATTTCAATCTAGATTACACAAAACGCTCGCTAATAGTTGCCATTCCATAGAGAAACTACCTATGAACAGAATGAGAAACCAAAGTCCAACGCAATCCTCGAAACTCATAGCTTAAGCTCCTAATCAGCAGAACGTGAAGCCCAGATGCAATAACCACCATCGCAACTGCAAACCATCAAAGACGTTACTAACATTAAGCTGATCCTTTCGGCACAAGATTCCTACAGTTCAAGCTGACTCTACTCTCTACCAACCATACATCAAAATCCATTCACGCGCAGAGATGCGATACTGGACCTTCGAAAAATGCATCCTACCGTACCCTCAACCTAAACTACCACCTCCACAGCAAAATTCACACAAGCGCAGAGATACTTGTGCGATCCGAACGCTCTTCTTTGCAACAAAGAAGGCTTTCTTCCCGTTCACAAACTTTATCAAATCACTGTAGCTCGTTCAACAATCATCAACGAAAAAATAATGAACGGAAAAGAAGAGACCTAATATATGAAATCAACGAGATATGAGACTCAAATAAGCACAAATTACAACGGGGTCTGAAACTGGATGAAACAAGAGATCAAAGAGAACTGATTCCAACAAAAACGCTGAGAAATTTGCAAGACCTAATTTCGAAATTCAACACATGATCATAATAGTAGAGGTCACAACAAGGACGAATGTGATAAATATGATAAGGGATTGGTGTAGCATAACATTTCCGGTACCGTAGAATCGATCGATCGAAGCTACCGTACTCCTCTAGCGCCACGATGAGAACTTGCTGCAATACGGTAGGTTAGTGCAATGATCCTCACACTAGGTTCCATCAAACCTATTTTTCCAAGCCCCTCTCCTAACCTCCTATCCTGGGATCAGATTCTGCATTACAATTACTTGGACCAGAGATGGAAAGGGTGGGAGGATTTTATAGTATGGAACTCATACCATTGGAAATTTTGAGGTGGAGCGGGCAAATTTTTAGCTTTTCCTAGCGCGAAAGTGGTGTAAGAACGTGATCACTCAGTGAAAATGGCGTAAAAGTCAACTAATGGATGAAAATAGTGTTATAAGGGAAAATTTTATGAACACCGATCTCTTGCCCTAAAATTAGCCTTGAAAAAACTCATACCTTGGGAATTTTTGACCCCGTCCAAGCAAAAATCGCCTTTCAAAAAACTCATACCATGGGAATTTTTGGGGGTGCAAATTTACCTTTCCATCTCTGACTTGGACGGTATATTTTAGAAGATTGTTTTAGAGAACCCTTCGGCATCGAACTATTGAAGTTATCACACCGTTCTCATCTTCTAATGTTGCTGATACGCAACACCACCTACCGAGAATCTCACGAATACAATACAAGACCCAAGATCGAAAACCATTCATCGCACTTTATCACTATCATCGACCCCACTGCCAAAGATCAAAGATCAGGATTGAAAGTTTAAAAATTGAAGATCAAAGACCAAAGATCAACCGACTTGGTCGTGCCCATTGCGAACCCCCCCCCCCAAATTCTACAGTCAAATTATCACTTACAACTCCTAGAGTTCAAAGCTCAAAGATCAAGAGATCAAAGTTCAAAGATCAACACCCCAACTCACTTGGTCGTGCTGCCGGCAGCCGTGCCGCCGCCGAAGATGGACGACGTCTGCGACTGCTGCAAAATAATTTTTTTGCTCGATCAAGACACCGTTCATTGAAGCTGAACGGCCCCATCACATCTTATGAGTGATATGAAACATTGTGCATCCTGGCATCTTTCTCTCAAGAGCAACGCGTATTGAAACTGTTCGGCTCCATCACAACTTATGAGCGATGTGAAACAGTGCACATCCTAGCTTGCCAAGATGAACCCAACATTGCTGAACAGTTCGAAAATTCACCATTTTTCAATCACTGAAAGAAGCCACACATTGACTTTAACAACCGTCATCGCATCTTATGAGCGACGCGAAACATTGTACTTCTTGAATGCTCAAATTCAGAAGACGATAATAATAATTTTTGCACCCACATCAGAGCGCCTACGCATCTATGCTCACCAGACCCCATTCTAATCGATATCTACCGTACCAGTGGCCTTTCCCGATGCGAATAAATCAATAATCTACCGTACCTGTCCGACTCCTCCTCCGAAGATGCTCGACCCTCCGGTCTGCTGCTGGCCCTGTGCAGCCACGTTGCCGAATCCGCCGCCCTGGTTGGCGAAGCTGCAAAAGATCAACGATCAATAATCTTGATTTGAGATGCTGTTTCCTGACAAGCACCATCTCGCTTCATCGCTCGCTCGCATCTCGCTCGCATCTCGCTTCCTATGTCGAGAATGACCCATTCTGGAGAGCAAATTGGCTGTAAAAAAACTTATCCATCCTTCTGCAAAAGGTTCTCGTTTCACATCCCACATATCAGTTCCGAAATAAGTAAGGAGTGCATTGATTCAGGGCCACTGAACTTTCAGAAATCAAAACGAAACGTTTCAGACTGCAGAGCTTCTCGTCTCACCATTCCCATATCCCTCTTGCTGTGGTGAAGGTGACATTGCCAGATTGAGACCATTCAGAATACGCTCAATCATCTCACGCAGCGAATCCACCGCCATTCGTTTATCTTCCCTACATTGCTCTCTAATCCGGTGCTCTATACTGGACACTGATCTGTGATCTTTGATTTCTCCCAAATCAACTTACGCCGCTGATCCGCCGCCACAAAACAGCTCGTTTGATACAACCCCTTGATCTTTGATCTCCCCCAAATCAACAACTCACGCTGCGAATCCTCCACCCGCCGCTCCTCCTCCGAACACGCTAGTTGCAGCCGGTTGCTGCTGCTGCTGCTGCGGGGAGGCTGCGCCACCGCCGCCGAAGATGGACTTGGCGCCGAATGAGGGACCTGCAAAATTGGTTTTTTTAAATTTTATCAAATTCAATTTTTTCTACAGGCTGTCGCGAGCTAATTGAACATTCCTCATCACAAGCAATATCTGTCAATGCAGTAGCGCGCATTCAGCAAGTAACATCCTACATCTTACAAAACTATAACCGGGAAAACAATTTTTAAAAAAATTTGAGCCCTCAACCGAGCGTTGCTTCATTCTCATTATGCAAGTGCTTTTAGAATGAACGGATAATGTCACTGAGGTTTCGCTCCTAAACAACGATGAATTCACGCACCCGATCCAAACGGCTCACCAAACGTCCTCTAGTACCGTCGTTTCTATCGGCTAGCATAACTACGCGAGCAGTGCATGAGCGCCCTATCCTAAAAATTCCAAACAACTCACCCGATCCAACAGCTAGCTTTCCAAGCGCGCATTTTGGTGTCAGGTTTCAACCCCATAGTATAATTGAGTCATAAACTAATGGCTCAATGATGATATAACAACCAGCAAACAAGACCAACTCACCCGATCCAAATGCCGGCTTCGCTCCGAACCAAGACGTCGTCGTCTCACTCCCCACTCAACAAAACGCTAAACCCTAACCCCAGATCAAAATGCGTCGATCCATTTTTGACGAATTTTCACCTAGTAGCAAGTTGGTGAATTTTCCAAAAACGCACCCGATCCAAACGCCGGCTTCGCTCCGAACCCGGACGTCGTCGTCGAGGGCGACGAGGAGGCGCCGAAGGCAGATGTGGTTTGCTGGGGAGAGGTGGCGGCTGCAATCAGTGAGATATTTCATTTGCCTGACGGATCCCCGGGCTGATATGTATTGCTCTGATCGTATGCACATTTTGCGCTCAGCGCATGTATCGTGTGTCTGGCACCGATTCTAAGAAATTTTAATCTTTGTATATTATCGCATAGGCACTGAATTCATTGCTTTCTTCTCATGGTTAACTTCTTACGCGTGGAGCACGAATCCTCAACATGACGGGTGTCTATTCAAACCACAAATGATTGTTCTATTACTCGTTCGCAACCTACCATCCCTATCAGTGACAAGTGCATCGTCATAATCGCAGCGTGAAGCACTACAGCACCACACTCTCTCGCACGTCCTTTTCGTATTGCAAATCATAATCTCATTACTGCGAAATGCGGGCGTACCTTCGTCGAATACTTGTTTTACTAGTCATTCACCACTTCTTATCACCAACAACGACTATCGGTTTCTAATAATGAGTTTTTGAAGCGTGATTCCACTTACAAATAAACTAAATAACCACTTACAAATAAACTGTTAATAAACCCGCCCACCTCCAAATGCGCTCATCCCACCTCCGAAGAATGTCATCACTGTGTCTTGCCTCTCCCAGGCTGCATATAAGGAGGGTGAATGGACAGTTCTCTAAACTCTAAAGTACTTTAACAGTTTCAGGAGCTTCAACTATTGCAAACCAGCGAGAGAGAGTGTGAAATCGAGAGGTTTGCAATATTTGAAGCAAACTTTAAATATTGCAACCATAAAGTACTTTAGGGTTTGGAGAACTGTCTATTCACCCTCCTTATATCTATCGCTAGCAGAGTGCGCTACATTTCACCGTAAAGCACAGGATCAGCACACATGCTTCTTGTAAACAAAATCGCAGTACACAACTCGCGTGTTTCATCCTCTCATTTCCCCGCCCATTTCTGGTTTCCACTCACCTCCAAACGCGCTCGTTCCTCCTCCGAACGCTGGCTTCGCGCCGAACGTAGACGTGGACTTGCCGAAGATAGAGGAGCTGCAATATAATAATTTTTGTAAAAAATATTTCGCCCACATATTGCGCAAGCCTTCCAAGCTAGATCTGTTTGAAAACATTCCCGTGAAGCATTGAAATTCTAGGATGAAACTAGTAAATGTGAACAATTTTCAAAAGCAGTACATGATGGAACTGGAATTATGATATCATTACTTTACAATTCTTTGTATAAATGCATTTCGAGGAAACATTGCACTTCTAGGTACGCAAAGTCTCATAAGAACGACACGAAATATCGATATTACGTCCGTCAAAGAGAACTAGACTGTATCCGATGCCTGTAACGCTCCTTGGCCTCTACCACATACCCAGTGACTATCTCCGAGATCAAAGATCAAACATCACAGCCAAAGGATCAAAGATCAACCACTCACGCTTGCGTAATCGTCGTCGTGCTCGATCCGGGTCCCCCTACTCCCAATAAAAACAAAGATCAAAAACCAAAGATCAAAGATCAACCACTCACGCCTGCGTATTCGCCGTCGTGCTCGATCCGAATCCGCCTCCGAACACGTTCCTGCCCGCATTGGCAGACGTGGACGAGCCGAGACCACTGAAATGGGTTGATTAATGATAACTTGTTTTCCAGCTGCAGCCCGATAGTCCATTGAAATTCAAAGGGCAGGATAAATGCAAAGGAACCGGTGAAACACGAGGGACCCAAGGACTCACCTCGAAATACTAATTGTAAAAACTTTACAACTTTAAATCGGAAATACCTCGCATCACTAACACCCAATAAAGATATTCATAGATCAACCATTCGTTTAACAAGGAAACCCAAGTGCAGAATCACTTGCTACCCGTCTTTCCTACAGTAGCCATGACGCATACCGTAATCCCGCTTCGATACCCGTAACCCATCCTCAATCAATAATACCGTACCCCATGAATCCTCCTCCTCCTCATCTCCTTTCCATCTCATCTCTAACCCTGCGCGTCTAGAGCGCTCCCTCTCACCCCATGAATCCTCCTCCTCCTCCGAATGCACTCGTCGCTCCTCCTCCACTGCCGCCATCATCCATGCCCTCATCGGCTGCAGCGGCCGCAGCTGCTGCCGCGAAGCCTGAGGGAGGATCAGGGATTAGAGATTAAAGATCAGAGATTAGGTACTAAAGATTAAAGATCAGAGATTAAAGATCATAGAATACATCTTAGAAGCTCTCTAAAAATGGTATGTGTCGTTGTTAATTCCCGTGATGAAATCACTTGCTGGGGAAATCAGTCCGTATCAGATCCCCATGAAACACCACGGTTACTGCGACACGTCCACTAATCGAATTAAACTTTTTTTTGAATCATTATCCTCGTTGACTTCAGCAGTTCCTGTGTAACAACTGTTCAGTTAACTTAGCTTTGAATCCCAACTTCGCGCTTTCCCAAAAACGGTAAATTTAAATTTTGATTCGTGTGTTTGACTCCTATGCGCAGAAGTGAGAGCCGTATGGTAGCATCAGCAAATCAAAAACACAATATCGAATCAAACCCACTTCCAGCTGCCGCGGGCTTCGCCGCGCCTGCTCCGAACACGCTGCCGAAGGCCGAGGGGGCGGCGGACGCGGCTGGCGCGCCAAAGGCGGACGACGCGGATGACGCGACTGGCACGCCGAATCCGCTTGCCGCGGCGGGCGCGGTCGCGCCACCGCCGAAGATGGACGAGGGCGCGCCGAAGCCGGCTGCAAAAAAGCGAATTGCGATTCGGAGATTTAGTGCTTCACCGTTCCCTCATCACCGTTCTCCGTTCTCGTTCGCTTCACCGTACCATTCGAGACTACGATCCCATCTAGATCTTTTCTCAATTAATTCAAAACAAAATATCAACAAAACACCTGTCGAATCAGCGCACCACCTCTCCCTCATCTACTGATGGCCACTTGAGCCATCGATGGATAGCACATTCTCTGCACAAAAAAACACACAAACGCTCTCCTTGTGCTGCACAATTATTCTAAGGTAAGTTCAGTAACCCGAACTATCCTCTCCTCTCAAGAAACAGTATGCCAAGGCGATGCACAACGAGGCGCCTATTTGGCACTTCTTCGATTTTGGCCCAGACTATTCTCCCAGAGTATTCCTTCCCTACCCTTCACATTCCCCGCCTCACTTCCCTCTCAACGCGGTCCAGTTTGGGCCAAAAATCGAAGAAGTTCCGACTATTTTACAACACTCATCACTAATCAAACAAACTCACAGCTCGGCTGCTGCAGCGACTCATTCGATGCTGCGGCTGCTGCAGACTTGAACGAGAACGAGGAGGCCGAGGGAGCGGCAGGCTGTAATTATTAGTAGAACGCATGTCGACGATATATTGCTCTCCAAGATAGATTTGTCTTATAATATATCCGTGAAGCATTGAAATTCTCGGATGAAACTAGTAAATGCAGCTGGCTGCAAACATTTGCTCTCTCGAGTTGATTCACGCGTGCTTCATCTCTACTACATTATCTTCCTTTGGGACGAGTTTCTATTTATGGATCGAGAAGGTTGCAAAAAATCATTTCCAGTTTCTTCTAGTTTCGCAGCTTCTACATCACTTCTCTATTTCAATAAACGCCGATATTACAAGGGTCGATAGAGAACAAACGAATACCTTCCCGAACGCCGACCCGAAGGTCGAGCTAGCCGGCTGCAACGACTCAACTACACGTCCCTTCCTCTTTCCCATCGCTAACAATAAGTCCGGTTCAAACCGTGTTTCACCCATCCTACATCACTTCTCTTTCCCTTGTTAGGCTGATGGAACATCCGCCTCCTCGAAAATAACAAGACCACAAGCCGATCCCAACACCGATTCCAACACGAGCTAGCCAGCTGTTGCGACTCAACTACACTTCCCTTCCCTCATCAATCCCGGCGTCCTACCACTAACACTGGTTCAAACCACGCTACACCCCTCCTACATCACTTCCCTTTCCCTGAGAGAGCTGATTAAAAGTCAGCCTTCTCGAAAATAACAAAACTACGAACCTTTCCGAACGCCGACCCGAATGCCGAGCTAGCCGGCTGCTGCTGCTGCTGCTGCTGCGGGACTCCGCCCCCGAAGATGCTGCTGGTCGTCGTGGCGGCTGCAGGCGGACTGGCTGCAGCTGCAGCTGCTGCGCCGAACGGAGACGAGGGGGCTAGAATTGGCAATAATTTTATGTTAGCAGGAAGTTCAACCATCTCATCAACACTATCAATGTCATGCGCTCACTTACACTATCGCTGAAACCCGAGCCGAAATCACTCTCACAATCAACCCGGCCTTGAATGAGTTTTTGTAAATCTACTGCGCAATCATCGCACTATCCTTCACCAACGCTGTGCGTCATTTACGCTACGGCTGAAACCCGAGCCAACCAAAACGAGTTAGTAGCGTGGAAAATGAAAAATTCCTAGTTCAACTCGGACAAGCGAAAATAGCGGTATTCGATCAAGATAAGAACATTTGCTGAAGCACCAATCCAGCCCTTTCTCTCCCTCACCTCTCTGGTGTGCCAACCCAACTTGGAATCAAGCAAAGTGGCTTTTCCAACTTGGAATCAAGTACAGTACCCCCACCTGGATTTCCCAACTTGGAATCAAGTACGAGAGAGTGCCTGGATTGAGAGACGCAGAGAAGACAGAGTTGTAAAGGATAAGCCGTCGCGTCTAGAGTGCAGCTTCCCCATAAGGTCCCCTCTCGCAGGACCCTCAAACCCGAACTTGAGCGCGACGGCGCCTAACCGGCTACGGTCCCGGCAAGACCGTCTTTTGGATGTGACCGGCTCCACACGGTCTTACCGCGTGGGGCTCGGTTACGGTACAAGGCAGCTTCTGTTCTCTTCGATCAATAGTGATATTTTGGTGGAAGGAACAATGTCAGAGCTACCGTACCCAGGCTCCGCCCCCTGGCCGATCCAACTTGGAATCAAGTACTTTTCCAACTTGCCATCAAGCTTGGAGGCAAGTTGGGAATTTGCTTGATTCCAAGTTGGATCGGCACACCAGAGGCTCCTCCTCCGGAGATGCACAGGCTCATGCATTCTCTCTTCATTCTTATGCAATTGCTGAACCCCCAACCAAGATTGCGCTCAATTTACCGCTCGAAACAACTTTGAAATCGTTCAATTGATCAATCCAATCGAACAACCAGTGATAGAGAGCATCTTCTGGAACTCAAAACATTTCTCTCCCTCACCTCCTCCTCCAAAAATGGACTTGGGCTGCGTGCTGCCGGCTGCAGCTGCAGCTACTGAGCCGAAGGGAGACGCGGGCGTGGGCGCGGCTGCTGCTGCAGGAGCTGCAAAAGATTTGTTTAGGCTCGTTGTTTGTGTACGCTCAGCAGATCCAGCAAAAAATTAATAAGCCACAGCAGTGATGCATTTGACTACTTTCTAAAGCATGACTTCAGAGAGGTTACTTTCTGGGAACTTACTACTTGTTCTTTTTGGCCCAGGGTCTCCTCTCTACGACCGTTCTGTTTGAGAAGTGAGGCGAGGAATGAGAAGGTTAGAGTGAGAAGAATACTCTATTGATAATGGCTGGGTCAAAAAGTACAGAAGTGTCACTCTCTGTAGGAACTGTATTGTACAAGCTATCAAACGTACACTACCAAAAATTAAACTATGTTGTATTTGTCTGTTTTCTGAAACTCGGAATATATGCCATAACGCCCATCGCTCATTGCGAGTTCATATTCTGAGCATTTTGAATGCCGTATGTGCCACTGATGAAAGCGCTCGCTGTACATACACAAGCAAGATTTAAGGAAGAGATTCGATCAACTCACTTCCGAACAGCGACTTCACCGGGGTCGCGGGGGTCGCAGCAGCAGCTGCAGTTGCTGCAGCACCGCCGAAGATCGAGCTGGTCGCGGGCTTGGGCGCATCGGTTGCAGCGGTCCTGCCTACAAACAGCAACAATAAATTGTTCGAAAAACAGAGTAACGGTTGGTGGGGATTTGTACAACAGTTCTACAGTCAATTGATGCGTCTTGTCGCGCTGTGACAATCAATGCTTGATGAAACAAGAACATGAGAGGTGCAGTTTCGTGTTGATAAAATACCTTTCTATTTTTTAAACCACCTCTTCGAGAACTACTGATCTGGGCAAGCATCTAACGCATACATAGGGACAGTGCAACGCAAGACCACATCCGCATTGGCACCAACTAATCATGTCACCCTCAAAATTTCGGACCCACTTACTAGAATTGTTGTATTTTTCTGAGCCGCACCAAGCTCGTAACATCGAGAAAGCTTTTATTAGTGCTCACAAGCACAGTAATGTCCAGAAATATTTCAGAAAAAAACAGTATTGTTTGTCTCACCTCCGCCGAAGATCGAACTGGTCGTGGTCGCTGGCTTGGTCGCATCCGTCGGCACGCCTGCAAAATTGATTAGTGTTAATTGAAACGACATCCATCGTCAAATCACAGGAACCCAGCTCCTAGTGCCCATCTAGTACCTGTGAAACACTAGAATATTTTATTGCGAAGTATAGACTCATCGTACACAGCCTCCGCTCTTCGCACATCGCTTACCTAACGTCTGCGCAACACAAAAGTGCACGCCTAATCGGCTAATCACCACAGTTTGATTGTTGCGTCTTTTTAACCGTCCAAATCCAACAAATCAACAAAACGAATCACTCAGTCTCAATATACATCCTTTGTAACTCCACAAATCCTGCTCCGTTCACCCCAACATCGTAACCTTTCATTGCAGAGAGACACTTCTTCGAATTTTGACTAATTCTCACAGAGTATTCCTTCCCTACCCTTCTCATTCCACACCTCATTTCCCTCTCAACGCGATCTAGTCTCGGCGAAAGATCGAACAAGTTCCAGCCTACCTCCGCCGAAGATCGAGCTGGTCGCGGGGGGCTTGGTCGCATCGGCTGCGGCTGCAGCTGCAGCTGCTGCAGGTGCTGCAGCGGTCGTCGCTCCTCCGAAGGAGAACACCGGCTTGCTGGGCGCTGCTGCCGCCTCCTCCTTCTTCTCATCTGCGATTGAGCAGTTTGATTCGGATGCGGAGCTTGCGTTTCACGCTCTCCATAGAAAGGAGGAGATCTAGTTCGACCAATATTCAACCGATACCTTTCTTCATGAAAAAAAAGAAACAAACACAAGTCTGGGTCAACAGTGCAAAATTCAGCACATGTTTCAGCTGCTCCATAACATAGAATGGCAACGACCTCTCACAATATCATCTCGTTAAATCTTGCACGAATAATACCAAAAATAGAGCCTTGAGAGTTCTCTTGATCAGTCAATCGTGCAACCCGGCTCACCCTTGGCCTTCTCCTGCTCGGTTGCTACAGCGGGGGTCGCAGGAGCGGCTGCAGCCGCAGCTGCTGCACCATTGGACGCGTCTGCTGCAGGTGCTGCAGGGGCGCCGAACAGCGACGAGGGCACTGTGGCTGCTGTGGTCGTGGAGGCTGCAAGATAATCTATTTTATTTTTTGGACCTGCGGAGCTACATTCATTGAGGGCAAGAGCATTCACTATCTTTTCACAGTTCTCTGAAACACCGTAGTGCTTGACGCGAGACTGAATTTTCAGAGGAGCAGATTTCTTCATAATTGACATCCAATGAATACGATAGTCTCTTACCAACCCACTAAAGCGCAACTGCACCCTGTTGCACGTTTCCAGTATGCCAACCATCAACAGTACGAAAAACCTCACCTCCACCGAAGATGGACGGGGCTGCCGTGGTCGCAGGCTTGGCTGCTGCAGCTGCTGCAGCTGCTGCATCCTCCTCCCTCTTCTTACTGCTCTCTTTGTCCTTCTCCTTCTCCTCCTCTTCCTTCTTCTTCGCTTCCTCGGACTTCTCGGGTTCCTAAAAATCAATAGTCAAGTTTCAAATTAACAAACGATAAAAAAGATGCGAAATTATGGGGGCATGACAATCCAGCAACTCCATTTTCCTGATTAACTGATTCGATAATTTTGAAGAACCAAAAAGAAAGAACTGACAATTCACAATTGTTGCATTCCTATGAACGTCTTGCGAAACGCAAGCACCTCACATCTGCAACCATCTCCCAACCATGTTCAAGCAAAAATCCCTCTTGCATGACCGAGCTTGCGATTTATGAAAAGAATTCGACAAGTGCGCTGCATCGCCATTTCGATAATGCTCCACTGATACGCATCATGCGAAAACTAGATGCCAAGATTCAAAAAAAAAGTTTAAGTTCCCTACTAAACTGGATTGACATGTGAATCTAGATTTTTTTCCGAAATCAACAAGACACCGGAACTACTCGTTATACACGCCAATTGATAATAATCGCCCTGTGAAGCTCCTCCCACCTTCTCATTTGCTACTAGTTTTTTTTTTTCTAAGAAGAAAGTGCACTGGGGGACAGTGATGAGCGCTCTCCCCCAACTTTCGCGGGTACACGCGAAATCTTGTACCCGCGAAAGCGCCTCTCCCCGCGGTCTATCACCCGGCGTGTCTAGAGCGCGCTCTCTCGCTAAGACCACTGTACCCGCGCCGTCGCGGGTACACCCCAACGTTGGGGACATCGCTCCTCACTGCTGGGGGATCAACACTTCCCGCTAGGGCCTATGAATGCTCTGCTCACGCCTATGAATGCTCTGTGAAACCTGAACAATTCAAGTTCTCAAACACCTCCCCACCTTCTACTTCACGCTGGCCTCAAATGTTCACTGTAAATGCCTGGCGTACCACTTTTCCGAATCGGTTACTACGATATTTCACCACCAAAACCTAGAATTCGAGTGAGGAAATCTGTCCACACTGGACTTCGAAAGTCAACGCTGTGACGTGCCACTTCGACGTCCTTCACTCCTCATTCCGTGTACTCTCTCGAACAAAAAAACGGTCGATTTACATAATAAGTGGCTAGTCACATCGCTGAAATTCAAAGTGTAGTCCCCACCTTCTCCTTCGCTGGTGCTCCAGCAGACGTCGTCGTCGTTGGCGTGCCGAAGATCGACGTTGCGGGCTTGCCGAACAGGCTGGCTGCAGGGGCTGCAGCCGAGGTTGCTGCAGGGGCTGCTGCAGCCGCAGCAGCCGGCTTGACGGGCGTCGAGCTGGCCTGCGGCTCGCCCAGCCGGAACGCCGGCTTGGCTGCTGCAATTTGGGTTGATTATTACCCGGATTTATCTTGCGAGTCCCGAATTTTCCCAGTTTCACAGCGCGACTATCACTAGGAAGCAACACGTTGGGCAATCCTTCTTGCATTGATCATGCTCACAATCAGATTGCAATCCACACAAACGTATCAAGTTTCACACAGCCTCTATTACTGAGAAAAAGGAACGTTCGACAACGCATCCAACCGCGTTATCTTTAGGAAGTCTCTCCCTTTTTCCTCTCGCTAGCAGTCTAACTATTTCTTCCTCTTGTAACCTGGTTTTGCTTTAATTGTGAAGCTCAATACAGACTCCCGAAACCCACGGAAATTTCGAGCTTCACACTGCACCTATCCCTGGGAAGCTACCTCGCTTATCAATAAGGTTTCGAACATGACTTCAAGAACCAACATACCGCCAACGCCGCCGAACAGCGAGGGCACGGGCGCTGCAGCAGCTGCAGCAGCAATCGGCGAGGGCTGCGGCTCGCGCAGCTGCGCCGGCCGCGACTCCTGCTTGATCGCGAACTTCTCGAGCGCCGGCAGTTGGATGGCCTGCCATGAGATCGTTTCAGCACAAACACCTTTCGAGTTTCGCAATGCGTTTATCTGTGGGATCGAAGCGCTTTTTGTAATACTTCGGAGGCTATGGCGAGAAAAAATATATTCAAAATTAGACGGCCTCGAATGCAAGCATTCGCGATAGTTTGGTTTCACATTGCGCTTATTTGTGGAACCAATGCGGTTTTGTAATAGATCGAGCGAAGAAAGACGTAAAAAACAAAACGCGAAATTTGAAGATCTTGAAAGATCACTCCGAGCTTATCAACAAGAAAAGACTACCCAGAACAAAGCACCAACGGAATTAGTGAGTTAAAACACCAAATAGAGAAAATGAGTTCAACTTCAAGAAAATCAGTTCAACTTTTTACCTTTCTCGGCTTGGTAACCTCCAGCAATCGTTCCTCCAGTTGCGCTCGCAGGGGCGAGTTGACGACCACAGTAGGGTGGCCAGAGGAGAAGGAGCTGTTGAGGGTCGACTGGAAACATGCGCAATTTTTTGTTATGCATTAAATTATGAATCATTCAATTATCTACAGCATCTTCGATCTCCGAACAATCGTCACCTCTAGCGTGTCACGATTGCGTTTCACTCGGTGCTCAAGACAATGGAATGCTTACAAAATTGATAGATGGTTTTTTTGGCCAACAAAACACTATATTAGCAGACAATCGATAGAATGCCGTTTTTGGGATCGGTTTTGTACCATTTGCCAATGAACTCTGGGAATAGCAGCTCTTTCCGGACGATTTTGGAAAGGAACCTTTTCAGAGAAAGAAAAGCCACTGTGTCCCCTACAGATACAGATATTTATCCTGACATCAGGCAATGGGCCTGCAGGACGCAACTTTAGGGAGGGGATTGGGATCTTCGTACTCAAAGTGTCTTTGGGTCAAGGGATGGAATCTTCTTACATTTATTCTTACTTCATTTACTGTGTCCCCTGCCTTATCCAATTACCGTACCTTGTGCAGCATGCTCTCGTTCAGTGCTGCAGGCGACTTGTGCTGCTGCGTCTGCACATGCTCCGGAACGAATCGGCGGGGCGCCGGGAAGGGGAAGAGCGTCTGCAATTTACCCATTGCAAATCATGGCTTTACAGAACTAGGAATCCATTAGGTTATGAACCAGTAGGTTCTCATACGACGGTTCTCATCCGACCTAATTCTGGCTTTACTTCTGAGTGGATACTCGTTTCGTAAATGCGATGAATTAGCAACACAAAGAAGGCTGCTGATAGACGCTGGACGGGTGCAATCGACGTAAAATACCGATATCAGGACGATCGGCAAAAAGAGGATAGGTGGAAAGCAGGAAAGATCAAAGATCAAGGTTCATGCGACCTAGATACCTTGGTACTTCTTCGATTTTTGGCCCAAGTTGTTCTCACAGAGTATTCCCACCCTAAACACACTCATTTCTCGTCTTACTGCTCAGTCGAAGCGGTCTATCTGGGCCAAAAATCGAAGAAGTTCCGATACCTTCGCATTGATTAGTCTCCTCCTCGCCTCGGCCTCCTCGGCGGGCGTTAGCTGCTTGGCGCGAGTGGTCAGCGACTGTTTGGACTGCTTCTTGACCACGACCACCTTAGAGGTTATTATTATTGTAAATTATATATTAAAATAAATTAGCGAAAAACATCAGTCCTATCCGTCATACTGTGCGCATGATTGGGTTGGAGTCGAAAGCACAATGAAATTATTGCACTGAACGGACTGAGCAGTTTAACAAGCATGTGAAACCAAAAGAAGTCCTGTGCATTTCGAATGACAACGCAAATTTTACACTTTTCATGTGTACTTCATTAGCCTCGTATTGGTTTCACGGCTATTTCAACTATAAGGAGCGATCACTGGAACAATTTATTTCACCTTCGTAGACAACAACAACTGTCAACTAAATTCACATCCCTAAAAGGGGCGGAGTCTAAAAGGGGCGGGGCTTAAAGGGGCGGAGCTTCCCTCACCTTCACTTCCTCCTGCTTCTCGTCCCTCTCCATGCCCTGCTTCTCCTTGCGCTCCTCGTCGTCACTGTAATTAGGGTAATTAATTAAGTGAATTAATGAAAATCATTAATTAATAAACGCAACCATCTGGTTCTCGGTTTTACCCGCGCCCCAAATTGTTCACCGCGAGCATAAAAAACGCTGTAGTCCTGAGTTCTCACATTGCAAAAACTCTTTAGGAGCGACTTTCTGAGAAAATGAAACTATGCTTGGCACTAGGGAAAAATCGAATTCCTTCAAAATGCGTGAGTAGGTAGTACTCCTTGAGTGTAGCTCAGCGCTAGCTGATTTAGTGTTCTGGGTCGCTCTCCGACGAATGGTGAAATATGTTTCAGTGAAACATAACCCAGCCGACTTTGCCATTTCGTGATCATTCGAAACGAATGATAGCGCAAATAACGCGCACTATTCGTGTGATCACGCATGCCAATTTTCATCCCGATCGTTTTTCTGCGCATTGAGAAAATTTGAAAAATCGACAAGTTTTTCAAAACCTGACTGTATCTCGTTTTTTTGTCCTCCAAAACAACACTTTTTATTTCATCAAATTAAAGAGTTACCATTAGGCTTACTCCAGTGTTAATATGAAAGAAATTAAAAAATGCCCATACTCAAAATTTTGAGGAAAGGTGTGAAAATTTGAAATAAAATCAATTCTTGACAAGTCAAATACCGTAATCCAAAATCCCCGGAATCGCATCCAATGGTCAAAATAACACCAGTCCAGCTTTTCGTTGATATTGTTGATGGCGTGTATTCAAGAATGAGAATCTTAATCGTTGCGCAGCGATTCTAGCGATTTTGGGTACGGTATTTGACTTATCAAGAACTGATTTTATTTCAAATTTTCACACCTTTCCT